>CM022532.1:9576958-9813727 GCA_012273795.1 Dendrolimus punctatus
TGCGTGCTTGATGCCCGCCGAATACACGTCCGGGTTAAATCTGACATCGAACTCGGACTCCTTAAGGGACGCAACTGCTCGAGCTGCCGAAGCAACCACCGCTCGGGAACGTTCACCTGCTATTGTCACAATATGAAAATATTTTAGTATTCTATTTAGTAATATCTTTTGTGGATAATGGATCTATTGTAAAATGACAATTCAGACATTGCAAGTAGGATGTAGAGAAAGACTTGTTATGCAAAATTAACATAAAGACTGATTTATGTAATCTTCTCAAAGTATGTAAGTAGTCTTTGTAGACTAAAAACTAATAAGAGTATTTTAGCAAAAAAATTACTAAAGGTTATAAACAACAATATTATAAATAGCATAATAAGCTGTCTTATGGTAATGTATATTGCACTAATATGATAATAGATTGACAAATGTTTATTTCATAAAGTCTAGTGAGATTATTATTTTTTAAATAAAATTAAACAATTTCGGCGTTTAATTCTACACGTATTAGAGACTTATTATAATATAAAGCCTTGCCTATGTTATTATATGAATCCGAATTGGGTTTTTGAAAAAAAAAAATTTTTGTGATAAATGGAAAGATTATATATTAGTTTTATAACAAAACTATTTTTTTTTTTTGCAATAATTCAAAAGTTATTTCAAAATAAAAATTAATTTTTGAATCCAGTACCGAAGACACGCCGACAACTCCCGAACAAAACCCGAGCGCGTGTGACGTCATAATGTTAGTTTTCACTCATTGCAGTTGATAGAAAAATAATAAATACAGTGTTTTGATCTATTTCATTTTGTTGTCATTATTAAATATTTAAATTTATATTAAAAATGTCGAACCTCAAAAGTTATCGTTCTTGTTTTGTACCATTATGTACGAATACTACAAAGGCAACTCCTGATAAAACGTTTTTAAATGTTCCCCAAGATGTCAAACGTCGAAATAAATGGTTTCAAGCAGTGCACCGTGATAATCCCCAAAAAAAAATCGATTTTTTTTTTGTTGTGAGGATCATTTCGATGTAAGTATTTCTTAATACCATTTTTATTAATTATTATTTATCTAAGTATACAAATTAAATAATTATTATTAGTGCGTGTCTCTTGTTTATAGAGCAAGTGCTAAAGGTTATATTATATTACATTTTTTATGTATTTGCCCACGGAACATTCACTTCATTTTATATCGCTAATTATACCATCCCCCGTCTATCTGTCAACAAAATAAATTACAAAACTTGACCAAAAAGGCCAAAATGGTCTAAATGACCCAAAGACCACAGTGACCGACATGGCCAAAATGACGGAGTAGGCAAAAACGACCAAAATGGCCAAAATAATCAAAATGACCAAAGAGGCCAAACTGAACGACATTGCCAAAATGACCGAAAAGGCAACAGTGACCAAATAGGCCAAAATGACCAAAAAGGCCAAAATGACCAAAAAGGCCAAAATGGCCGAATAGGCCAAAATGACAGAATATTCAAAAACGACCAAAAAGGCCAAAATGACCAAATAGGCCAAAATGACCAAATAGGCCAAAATGACCAAATAGGCCAAAATGACCAAAAAGGTCAAAATGATCAAAAAGGCCAAAATGACAGAATATGCAAAAACGACAGAATATGCAAAAACGACCAAAAAGGCCAAAATGACCAAATAGGCCAAAATGACCAATAAGGTCAAAATGATCAAAAAGGCCAAAATGATCAAATAGGCCAAAATGACCAAATAGGCCAAAATGACCAAAAAGGCCAAAATGATCAAATAGGCCAAAATGACCAAATAGGCCAAAATGACCAAAAAGGTCAAAATGATCAAAAAGGCCAAAATTATCAAATAGGCCAAAATGACCAAATAGGCCAAAATGACCAAATAGGCCAAAATGACCAAATATGCCAAAATGACCAAAAAGGTCAAAATGATCAAAAAGGTCAAAATGATCAAAAAGGCCAAAATGACCAAATAGGCCAAAATGACCAAAAAGGCCAAAATGACCAAATTAGCCAAAATGACCAAAAAGGCCAAAATGACCAAATAGGCCAAAATGACCAAATAGGCCAAAATTACCAAAAAGGCCAAAATGAAAATTATCCCTTGTCCATCCTCAATATTTAATTTACATACGTACCGAATTTCAGCCAAATCGGTCCAGTAGTTTTTCCGTAAAAGCATAACAAACAAACAGACAAATATCATTTTATCCCGGAAACTATCCCATTTTTCGGGATAAAAATCCTATGTTCATCCTCGGTATCGAAAATATATATATACTGAGTTTCAGCCAAATCGGTCCAGTAGTTTTTACGTGAAAACGGAACAGACAGACAGACAGACAGACAGACAGAGTTACTTTCGCATTTATAATTTTAATAGGGATTTAAGTAAAGTTCAGTAAATAAATTTTTTTAACTGGACTCCAAATCATAACCTTTATAATCATAGCATTAATTTTTTTTTATTGATAATTTAAAGTGCTTAAATAATAAATTTATGTATCTTTATCTAATGATTGGGATTCAATTTGATATATTTATATTATATTATATTATACTTAGTTGAACATAACCTATAGTTTTGTCGCCGTAACTCTCACGCGATGCTCTACAATTTATGAAATAAATAATTATATTTAATGTAATGGAGAATAAATACTTAAATATTTTCATTTATTATATTATTTTTTAACAGACTTACCTTCATGCCTTGGCACCTCGAACTTCAGCAGAATTAAACCGAACGTCATTTTTTTAAAAATCGGTGATCATAAATATATCAACATCAGGAATGTTATCAGACTTTGCCTTAATAAATCCTTTATCACACATAGCTAATCGGAACCAACTAACAATTCGTATTTTAGCAATAAATTTTTAATATTATTGTCTAGTCACGTGTAATAGCCGTAAACGCTGTACTGCTATTAAATAGCTATAACATTATGACGTCACAACTATGGTGACCAATCATGGCGCGCTTATAGTCACGTGATTTTTATTTAAATTTCATCGATTTTTAATTGTTCATAATTAATTGAAAAAAAATCTTTTTGAAGTTTTTTGCATTAATTATCAATATTATTAATAATAAAGTTTTAAAATACATAAAAAAATCAATATTTTTTTTTTTCAAATTCCCAATTGTTGGAGAAGTTTATATATCTTAACTGTTTTTCACTAAAATTAATATTTTCAATAATGGGTTAATTAATATAGGATATGTATTCTCCCGAAAAACTACCTGCTTTCCACAGTAAATGCATATAAAAACGGGAACAAAGTCATGTAGCCTTAGTAATCTAAGAAACTTACAATCACTCTCCTGTTTATCTCCACTGCAGATGGAATCGGTGATGCTCTCAACAATCTTCTTAGCGACATCCGTATCAATATCAGAATAATTCTCATTCAACAATAAATCGTCTTCTTTTCCCTTCACAGCTTTATCTTTATGTTCTTCTTGGCTGTCTTTTTTGGCATCTTTGTCTTTCTTCTGTTTTTTTTCCTTAACTTCCTTCTCTTGACTCTTATTGTCTCTTTTGGTTTTCTTCGGTTCATCTTCTTTATCATTCTTAGATTCTTTAATCTCATTTTCCTTATTTGCTTCAATTGATTTTTGCTCGTTGTTGTCGCGCTGACGCTTCGCACTTAATTGTTGCAAGTGGAAAGCAGCGTAACGTATAAACATGAAATAACGAGCCCTTGAAAAACAATATTACAATTTTAAAGCGGTTTAAATAGTACATGAAAGTGACCTATTAAGGCATGAAATCGTTTCGCACACAAGCCTAGCGGATGCACTAATAGTTCGAGTGCCTAAATAGGCTTTTCACCGGAGGTTAACACTTTGCTTTTCATTTCGAATATGATGAAAGTATAAAAACAGATTAGATAAACAAACAACTACTTCTCTAATGAAATCAGGCGTTAAATCTATATTTAAATCTGATGAACGTCGTCACGTACATCACATATGAAAAGTCAAGTAAATTTCTTTTTCTGTGTCAATCTACCAGCCAGAATTTTTGTCACTATAGATAGTAAATATTTAGCTCAAATTTATGTAAATTAAATTCTAATTTAGTGAAAAGTAATTTATAAGTGTAAAATGATGTTCCGAAAATATTAATATTTTTATAACAATTCAAACCACAATTTAAGTCGTTGTAAAAAAATTGAGACATGAGTCACATATATTATCTATGGTTCGCATAAGTTTTACATTTATTGACAGCACGAAAAATCGTTTCCCAGGGACGAAAATTACTGTTTTCATCCCTGTGTTTAGGAAACTCCAAGCGGACTTTCAGAATATGAGAAGTGAAAAATCTATTTATAATGATGAATTATTTAAGCAAATTAAATAAAAAAGACCCATGGTTAAAGTAAAATGACATTTGAAATGATAATAATCAATGAAAGTCAAATATCGCACATCCAAAAATACATCATCGTAAATCAATTGAGTCGATTCGAGTTGTAATTGCTTTGGAATGTGGATAATTTTAATTTTTATATAAATTATGTTGAAGCTACTAGCTTCAAAGTGCTACTAGGAACTGGCAAAAAAGAAATGCTTATAATATACCAAATACAGTACTTACTCAACAAAACTATCAACTAATTCTTGTCTAAGGCAACAAAGTTTGTGCTTATGTATTATTGGGAAGCCCATTGATTTTATATCCTCTCTCAACTCATCGTCATCCACTGCAAATAGTAATAACATTTAATTCGTTTTATTTTTAAATCTATAATACGACTATAGCTATTACAACCGTGAATTGCTGTTTTGTTCATTCACAAATAAATAATTACTGTACCTATTAGGGGCATAATTATTACCATCGAAACTAAATCTATTGTAACATTTTAAGCATGTCGTGTCTCTACATTAAAGCTATATAAAAAAAAACACAACTGGATATGGACTATATAAACGATAGAGAAAACAATGTCATTTTTTAGCAGTTTTTACATGAATCTCGAACAAACTGACACGAACATAGTGTCAGTTTGTTCGAGATTCATGTAAAAAAATGCTGGGCTGATTTCAATGCGGTTTTCAGTGATCGACAGCAAATTATTAGACTTAAAATCTGCACTACTTTTTATTTCGAGAGTCTTTCTGAATGATTTATAATGGCCAAACAAAAAACATTTCAAATTCTAAAGTATTTTTTTCACAGATTGATAGCAACTTTTATGTGATATAGTGTATGATATTTTTTATCCCGGGAATACCGCGGGAATTTTCCTGGAAGCGGTTTGTAGTTGTTCGGGTGCGTAAAAATTAGCTTATTCCGTCACAGTTTCCGCTAAAATGATAGTTTACATTATTTTTAAATGCTATGGTACCTTGTGTCCCGGTAATACCCCAGGAATTTTAAGTCAAAAGTGGACGAAGTCGCGAGGATATCCTAGTTAACGATAAAATTGACGATTTTATCGTTATTGGCGATTACATTCAGACAAGCTTTGGATATTTTTAAGAAGTTTGGTAAGGACAAAAGTATGTTGCAATATCATCACTTTTTTAATTAAACCAATAAATACGTGATATAACATAGGAATGAAATTAAATATGTCAATAAAACAACCTGCAGTTCTTATATTTTTTAGTACCAAAATCAAATTAGCTATACTTACATTGCAAGAAATTGACATCGGGCGGGAAAGTACGTAGCAGATCCAAAATGTAATGACGGCCATCATTCCCGATGATCCCCTTGCATTCCACACTGGAGCACAGCTCCACTGTCTCGCCGTTCGCACTGACCACCGAGTGTGGCATTATCTTAAGCTGCTGACCAGCTTTGCTCAACTAAAACACATTTATTTTATAGAGCACTTTTATTTTTGAAGTGAAACTTCTATATAGAGGGGGTGTTACAATTTTTCGCTCACGAAAAGGTGTCACAGTCACGTGGTCACCGTCACTAATTCTTACATTTATAAACTCGTGGTATCTTTCGAATGGAATGTACGAATTGAATAATTCAAAAAGTTATATAAAGGTATTGAACCAGTCTTGAATATGAAATAATTTATTTTGATAAGGATTAATATCAAAATACAAATAAAGAGCCTTTTCTAGCGGCGGCGTTTTAATTAAAATTTTAAAATAAAGGAACACTTATTGTGGCATAACTATAATAGGTAGACATATGCTTTTTGTAGATAATGATGTGTTCTGCAAAGTTGTAGTACATTATTTCATTCTATCATCAATAGCTTTCGCAGTGCAAGCAATTTTAGGTATTTTTTACACCTTGCGTTACATTATTGGAGTTTTAGTAAGGATCCCTAATTTTTTTATAAATATAATATAGCCTTTGTCACCTGGGGATAGTGTAGCTTGCCAACAGTGAAAGAATTTTTCAAATCGGTTCAGTAGTTTCAGAGCTTCTTCAATGCAAACAAACAATCTAATCTTTCCTCTTAATAATATTAGTCTAGATATTCATATATTTACTTTAAAATTAATTCGATATGTGCATATTATAAAAAGCGTAAGATTTTGCGCTAGAAATTGTTTAATAGAATTGGGAGCTGGGTTGCCCTAAAAAGCGCTTTATCTATCTCCGAAAGCGCTATTGAAGCCCCAGTGAGCCGAACGCCGGGGAAATCCCGTCAACGAGAAAGCGAGGGAGACAGCGAGCGAGGATGTACCTCGTCCCTCTAATACCTCCTTGTACTCGTATACATAATAAAACTACGTTTATTACCGCGCTGAAAACCGTTAAATCGTAGTTTTATTATCTATACCTCTGCTCTCCACGTGACTGGGTATCACTGCCACTATTTGTGGTCTATGTAAAAAAAAATAGAGAGTTTGTTAAGGAAACAAATTAACAAAAAGAAAACTTTGCCAATGGTTCAGTTTTTCGAAAGTCACAACAAAAGTGAACGACAACGAACGGCAAAACTGTTGACGTAAAAAAATAGTCGGTGCGTGTGTAGCGTATTACACCATTAAAATGTACCTAACCTAACCAAATCATAATTTGCAGTAAACCTGCGAAAAATCGAAATGTGTGCTGGGACACATATTAGAAGTGAAACTTCAACGGACAAGTGGAAAAACGAATCGCAACGGACAAGTGGAAAATCTTCAACTGATAAGTGACAAAATGAATCGCAACAAAATTTCAACTTGAAGTGTTACGAGCAGATTGTTAATGTACTTGTCCAATTTGAAAAAATGCCCGTAAAACTTCAAGTTAAAATTTTCTTGCGATTCGTTTTTCCACTTGTCCGTTACGATTCGTTTTTCACTTGTCCGTTGAAGTTTCACTTCTAATATTATTTACAAATTACCAATCGGCATTATCCTTTTTTTAAATTTGGCTTTTTCAAAAAACATTTCGTCAAGTAGTAGTTAAAATTACATACTTATTATATTATTAAGGCGTGGTAGCGTAATGGCTAGCGCACGCGTCCTAAACTCAAAGGGCGTGGGTTCGAGCCTGGCCGTTACGCATGCACCACTTAGGCTGTTTTCTGACTTAATGTGCATATTGTTACAATTACCACGTGCTAACAACGGTGGCGGAAAACATCGTGATGCAACCTGCACATCGAGATAACCGATATGTCAAACCTGTCAAGCCGCCTTAGACAAGCGTGGCGGGTATACTGTCCATTCCCCTACAGTGGGAGGCCCGAGACCAGCAGTGGGACAGTTATGGGCTGTTATTGTTAAAATGAAACGCGCGCGTGGCCATGTTAGGCGAGAACAGAACTTTATTGGTTTGACACATTGCATACGTCACATATAATGTCAGTTACATTTTTAATTTTATTACATTGGATCAACACTTTCCCTTAATAAAACTTAAAAATTAACTAATAATTAACACAACTAACATCCTTAAGACCTAACTTTTTGACAAAATAATCATTTTTCACATATCTCAGATTTTTGATAAACAAATCTGCTGCCTTTCAATGGTCTGTAAATAAACTATCTTAACAAAATTACTTGCCATAGCTTCTCATAAATCATATTTTATATCTATATGTTTTAATCTGCGATGAGACACTGGGTTCTAAACTATTTATTTTTATACACTCTGACAATCATTTTACAAAACAATAGTATTTATCTAAGTTTCATACAACATATATTTCACAATATATATATTTTTAAATAAATTGCTTCCTTACTTGCTTCAGAAAGAGAAACATACTCAGCCTCAATGTAAATGTGTAAACATTATGCTGCTTTCTACATTCATAAGAAATTACTGCATTAGACAATTTTAAACAAAACCTTCAAAATGATTTTCTGTCAGGTATATCTGAACTCTAGTCTGCATCGACAAAACTATCATTCAATACTAAATTTACTGTTAAGAAATACACGACCAAAGCCTTTCAAATATTTTTATTCTTTTAAAATGTTTCCAATAGATCTTATCATAACAATTGTTAAATTGACTAAGATATGTAACAACACTGTATGCATTATCTGATCCCATTAAAACTGCGAGGTACTTTAAACCTTCAATAAGCTATCAATATGGATAATCTAAACATAAATTTTGAGGTACCTATAACTTTAAATTCATCTACACAGGAGTGTCTGCTGACTTACATTCTGACACATTGATTTAAATAATAACTCATCAATGTAATTCTCTTGGTATATAGAAATAGTGCTATTTTTTATCTATATTTACAGACATACCAAGACATTGTTTTACCTGTCCTAAGTCTTTAAATTTAAAGTTATTACTCAAAATTTTTGTTAAATCCTAAATTTCATTCTTACATTTAAAACAAAAATGTATGTGGATGATACAAAGTTACTGTTATTCTTCTATTACCATTTATTTATTTTACAAGCAAGGTTCATATTTAAACTTTACATATTTTAATGTACACATATCTACCCTTTTATGCCATGCCTTTGAGGCCGGTTTGAGATCATATATAACCTATATTCATTTTATAACTTTCCCTTCATGTAAACCTGGAAATCCAGAAGGCTTGTACATACATATAATCTCATCCAAGTCCCCATACAATAAAAAACAGTCTTGACATCTAGGTGTACTATATCTAGATCGAATTATACAAAAATAGCAAACAATAATCTAAACATGCTACAATACCGCACCACAGGTGAAAATAACAATTATAATTACATCATACAATCTAACCTGTACCACTGTGAACAATCTTTTGCCATTAATCAGGCACAATAACTCACTTTATCTTTGCTATCACATTTCTTTTTCAGAACTCACTAACACTTCACTAAATTTTCACTTATACTCAGTACATCTATAAGTTGCCAAGCCTCAGTAATCTGTAAACATTGCAATTTTCCTATAATGGCTTATTGGCTACTCTTTCTCCGAGCTTTGTTATGCTGCTTCCAAGATTAAATGGTGAATATCTAAACTTCCTGTGTATATTATCCTTATTCCGGAAAGGTAACCTGCTCTGCTTTCCCTCACTAAATGTCACACATGAGGTTTTGCTACTATCTCTGTTTTTGTTAGTCAATATACCTTTCACAGGATTCTGTATTTTATTTACATACACACTTTTAACATGTCCAACTCTGCGATGCCAAACATTGTGTCCCTTTGCTGTTGCTGCCATATGACTTTCTGTGTTTAGCCGATACACTCCATTGATGAGTAATGCCGTAGCAACTAAAACACCTCTAGAATTATAAATATTGCAACCTTCATTCGTAAATGACACTCTGTTGCCTTTTCTAATAAGTTCACTAACTGAAAGCAAATTTGTTGCAAGACTGGGTACACACAAAACACCCTCAACGTTCACGTCGAACTTGCTATCTTTTGTGAAAGTCATAATCTTCACATCACCAGAACAAACCACAGGAACTTTGTTTTCATTTGCAACTATTATTTCCCTAGTGCAAACATCATAGGACGGATTTTTCATCCATTGTTGATTCGCCGTTAGATGTGTACTGGCTCCTGAATCAACATACCAGTCAGATTTACTGAAATTACCACTCATAAACACAACATTAAATGCATTTGTTTGTTTTTCAGCTGACTTTTCAATTGAATTTTTCTTATTTCCAACAAAATTCGTGCATTGATTTCTATAATGTCCCATTTGTTTACATTTGTAACATTTGACTGGTTTGACGTTGACAGTTCCAATATCTTGAACGTTTGACGTTTGTCCGCCATATTGATTTCTTGCCATGGATAAATTCCTGGATTGATAATGCGAACGAGTGAATGAACCGAGAGCGCCATATGTAATATGCACTTCCTCTTCCGGATCCATGTCAATCAACTTGCTTTTAATGGCGTCTGTACTAATTGACATTCCCGAATGCTCAATCGCCATTATCATCGGCGAATATTTTTCACTCAATCCTGCTAGCATAATCGAACCAATCCACTCATCGCTTATATTAAAACCCGTTCCAGCTAATTTTTGACCTGCCTCGACGATCTGCGTAACATACGCCGTCATTGATAGGAAATTTTCGAGACGAATTGATATGAGATTCCTTAACAGCGTGATTCTTCTCGTAAATCCTGAATCATCAAACAAGTTTCTCAATTTGTCCCACAATTCTTTAGATGTCTCGCAATGCTTAATATGCACATAGATGGATGGATCTATAGTAAGGATGAGTTTCGCCTTTGTCTTCGCGTCTTCCGCTTCTGATACTTTTTGACTGGGTTCCAGCTTTATACATTTTAGCATCCCGTCTAACACAAGAAAGTTTTCTGCCGCGAAACACCATTCGCTATAGTTTTCGCGACCTCTTAGTTTCGGCACATTAACTAAGTAACTTTGACTTGACATGGCGGCTGACTGACGCAATACGCGCACGCGACGCCGGTTTTCACAAAGTGATATTTCACAAAGTACGGCGAAATAAAAGTTGACTATTATTATAAAACAAACTTTGAACAATATATAGTCCGTGAAACACTTTACAACACGAAATACGCAGGTTTTACATGGATTCTGGGCCCATAACCTGTTAAAATGAAACGCGCGCGTGGCCATGTTAGGCGAGAACAGAACTTTATTGGTTTGACACATTGCATACGTCACATATAATGTCAGTTACATTTTTAATTTTATTACATTGGATCAACAGTTATTATATTTTATATATTATTAGATCTTTACCCAACGTTTGAACTTCAATGATATCATCACACATTAAAATTCATAAGCAGAACTATTCTTCGACATGAAAAACATTTCGAATGTTTATACTGTAAACCTCAGAACAATAATTATAGCTAAGTATTTTGTTCCTAGTTGTAAAGAAAGATTTGAGGTCGTTAGAATAATAAAATTATTAATCTAACAATTACATGTTATTAACTTATCTGCCAAACAATAAACACATAATCCCCGTGTGATAACGTCATTGGTCAATATTTAAAATGTAATCTAATTATGACTAGATGTTGAAATACAAAAATATAAATTAGTTATTTATAATAATGTGCTATAAAAAAAATTGCAGTATAATTTCAACAGATTTTTGTATTATGTAAACTGATTAAAATTACCCCTTTCTCGATTTAACAAGCACTACAGCGAAATCTAGACCTATGAATCATGTGGAGTCACTTCTAGACAGAATATTCAAGATACAGGCAGTTCGGGAGCGATCCACATCATATCTCGTAATTGTTCCAACTAGATGTGGCCATACTTTGTTTTCAACTACATATAATTACGCCTCTGTTATATGGTTCTGTGAGTCAGTGCCAGCCTTTATTAAACTGGGCGAAATTGGACCTAGCTCTATCAACGGCCAAGATAATATTATAAAATCGCGTTCTTCCGGACTTGTCCGTCTCATTTTTGTAATATTTATTTTTTATATAATCTGTTTTTTCTTAATTCCATATATGTATCAATTAAAGCCGATATTAGACGGATCATTTCTGTATTTCCATTTGGATGAATCAACCAAAATGACAAGTAATAAAAACATAAATATGAATTATTCTAATTCATTATTATGAATCCCTTCAGTGTTGTGCCATTAAACCAAACTGATTCAATTTGCTTGATCCGTCTAATATCAGCAGTAAGTTAATATAAGAAAGTTAATTTCTGTGTTTCAAATAGGATAAATCAACCAAAGTATTGATATAGTTCATAGTACAAAAGTTGTTATTTTTTTTACTAAGACCATAATGCACAGCTTTACCATCATGAAAATTGGATCTAGTTTCAAAGAAGTACTCATGCTGTACATAATCTGTTAGGGATATTATAGCAAGGTTTTTATTCCTATTATTGGTCACTAGTTGTTTTGATTACATTAATTAAAACTGACCATAATATTTACACCAAGAAATACAAATAATAATTTCCATTTATATAGACATTACTTGTTATTGATAAACAACCATTTAGTTACCTAATCAATCTATCTCTAACAGTAGTCTACATTGGATTTGTCTATATCAATAGTAGACTACTGTTGTTAAAATTGTAAGATAACTTCTAAAGGTCGTATTTAGTTCATAGTAGAAAATAAGGGAAAGTTATAATAATAGTTCGGAAGGCGGACACTTCGACATGAAGACGCTACACACAATCGGGCATTAAAATAGATAATGAAAAAGTACTAAAGGATATGAATTAAAAATGTACAAAAAAGTAGCTTATTATCTTACAAACAGTCACCAATGTCAAATATAGGCGACTTTTTGACAACAGTGAAATTTTCGCGTCAAATAACAGAGTGAAAAGTGTCAACATCTATTTAAATAAATCGAGCAGTAATAAGATTAAGTATAGCTTACTCACCAACTCCATGTACTTGGGATGCGAGAGAACTGTAGTACCGAAGTCAATGCTGCCATAGACCACACTCTGCTCCTGCTCCTTTTCAAGGATACCGGGAATGATCGACTGCGCCGTGACTCGGTAACCACGATAGTCCACTACCACCGTGCCTAGTGTATGCAAACCGGGAGTGTCCACTGCGCTGTACACTCGAACGCCTTGCAGATCGTTACGCTATGAAATTACACCAAAATATGATTTTAGAGATCTTTATAAACGATAAGAACGGCATTTTTAGCAGCACTCGTATATTATACTAGAATATGCCCACGACTTCGTGCACGCTTGAGTTGATATCCCTGCGGGATTCCCGGGAAGCTAAGTACCGCAGCATTTAAAACAAGTGCAAGCTATCATTTTAGTGAAACTGGTTGAAATAAGCAAATTTTTAGGCACCCCAACAACTACAAACTGCTCCCGGGAATAAAAATAACGCCCATTTAATTACATATAATTTTCTATATCTAAACATAAACTTTACTGTGATAATTTTGTCGTATGTATTTACTAGGATTTATATATTCTAGTCTTTATAATATTTAAAACGCGTAAAATAGGTAGACACGCATGCAGTTATGTGGCATGGAAAATATAAAATGGTAAAATATTTTAGTAATTTTATATTATACTATAGATATACCATCTATAATATTATTATAAAATTCTAAACACGTTCTGTCTGTACATTGATGCCATTTAAAAACAAGTAGAATAGAATATATAAACAGTGGAGAATACGATGCATTTTTTTTAGATTTCTTGTCTGTTTGTTGGTTTGTCTGTTTCTCGGTTTGTGTGTTTGTTCGGGATTCACGTAAAAAATACTGGGCTGATTTCGATTCGATGTTGGACTATACTCATAATATAAATTAATTGTATGGGGTATCGAATGCATTAGTATCATAATTCGCAAACAATAGTGCACGAAAAAATTCCAAAACGTGTTATCTGAACAAGGCCTTTATAGGTTTTTGTATATTACCTGCACATTCATTAAATTAGTCAAAACAAAAATCTATTTAAAAAATTACTATTTAGAAAAAAAGTTTCGCAATGATGCTTTCATGCTCAACTTGTTAAAAGCGTGGGCGTTATTCTGTCATGTTGACCTATATAAAAGTGGACTAACCTATGAGCGTTTATCTAGGACAATTCCGTGTTGTCTCGATTACCCACGCGTTTAAATAGAATCAAAATAAAATAACCATATCTCGCCTTACTTATAATCGTTTGTTAAATTTTAAGAAACTGCTAAGCAACTGATTAGTGAAAACCATACCCATAAACTCCTCTTAAGGATAAGAGGTAGTAAAGCAACGGCAAAAGGCATTAATTTGATGGCGCTACCGTAGCTAAATTGCTAATTTTTAAAGGAAATGCTAAGTTTTATAAAATCACACAACATAAATTCATTAGGGTATTATTAAATTACTTGCTTAAGAGATGGCTAATCCTTTCTCAACGATATTATTATAAGTAAGGCCAATAATGCCTGCTCCAAAACTTTTACAGACTTTATTGTAACTTAAATGAAATGTACGATTGTACGTATTACATTTTAAGAAACTTTTAGTTCTCTGTGCAATAAATTGGTTGCCAGAACAGTGTTCACGGTGAAATGATAAAATAAGTCTACTCTCAGAAACTGCCAGAATGAAATTAAACATGAAACAAAAATATATTTGTCTCTCTGTTACCTTTTACGGAACAACTATTGGACCAATTGCTCAAATTCGGTATATGTCATTTTAATACCCAGAGAGGACAATGGATACTTTCATCCCATGTAATGGCATAGATTTATGTTAAGGTTAGCCCAGAAAGTAGGATAAGTTTTTTTCGTTATTTACGTCGTTTACAGATAGACGGGAGACAGATAATAAAAGTGAAGCGTTGAAATAGAGGATGAAAGTTTGTATGGGAGTCCAATCATTTATCAAGTTCACAGATATAAAATTTTAAGATCTATAATTCTATCTTCCGGGTGCAATTATCACTAACATAAAAACTGAATACAATGTGACTTGAATTAACGCCAGCTCTTTAAACAAGAGGCGCTCTAGAGTTTAGTTAGATATAAATATAACGAGGCAAATAATAATAAAAAGTAATTAAAATTATTACTCTGATGCAATTTTGTAAGGAACATGACAGCAACGTATATAAAATAAAAGTTATTTTTTATTTACAGTATCTTATAATTTATTGTAAAATATAATATTTTCGTAAGTTTTCGCGACTAGTATACATAATAAAACTACGTTTTAACCATGACGACCTTTCATCAAAATCGGCCACGAGACTCAGAGCTGAGTATTTTTGATATTTCGTATATTTAGATTTGGCCCTGAAGAGCCGCTTGAAAAATTCACTTTGTATCCTTACCGGTGCAACGAAGGCTGCTGCGTCACCGCCCAAGTCCTTGTAATGGTCGCGTACATCGAAGCCCAACGAGAAGAATATATTATTCCAAATGAACATTTGCATTTTGGGCTCCTCGCCTGGGTTGATGGCCATAACGTTGCCATCGACAACGGCCATAGCGCCGCGCGTTGCCGCCGCAACGAAGTCGCTGTGGACCTGTGACCGCAAATAGTTATTTATTGTACATACATACATAACTTCACGCCAGGTCCCTTAGGTAGGCACGAACAACAGACCGATTCAGGCTTATTCTTACACACCTCACTTGCTTCTTTGGCATTCATAGCTCTTGTCATGCACGCTCGTCTGTTCTTAAGGCTAAATATTGTAATTAATTAAATACTCGGCAAGCACTCTAGCGAATTGTATTCGAATAAATTATTCGATAAAAGTTGTTACTCGAGTATTTATTTTAATTTTGAAGTAACGTATTTATTGTTGGTTTTATTAAAAAAAAATCATTTGTTTTACTAATTAAATATTACATAAGTAGAATTCGTTTTATTAATTATTTATGTATTTCTTTAATTATTATTTTTTATTTATTAATTGACAAAACTGGGTCGTTTTGGTCTTACGCCAATAGGAAGGTTTGCAATGAAAATCAGCCTTGTGTCGAATATAATTCCAGCACAGCAATATGTTGAGTGCAAATCTTGTTTGCTGAAAATGCGGCGTACAAATTCTCAAACTATGCTCTGTGTATAATAATGCATAAGGAATGTAATAACGTCGCTATTTCTTCAAATGAAGTTTTTCTTTCTTTCTTAAATGACATCAAACTATGTACGGTTTATTTCACTTTAAGCTAAAGACTATTTGGATTCTAGACCTAAATTAGGCATAATATTGTAACTAATAACAAATCTTCAATGTCATTGTAATTTTTATCCAGTTTATTTATTAAATACTTCTTAAAATCGATGGTCTTTTTAAAGATATAAACAATAATCCCCTTATTCATAACAATTATATGAGGTTTGTAGACTCGTTAATAATTTGCTTTTGTGTTTGTCAATGTTAAATCTTATTTATTAGTTATTGTTTCTGGTCAGTCCTATTTTAAACTAAAAGTACGGGTAGGTCGATATAATTGTACGCGATTAATTTACTTAATGTGTATTTACTATTTATTAACTAACCTTGAAAATAGCTCTTTCTCGTAAAAGACGCTCGGGCAACGTAGCTCGTGGGAGCTCCCTCGTGGTTTGCAACTCCTCATTCCAATCACGAGTCTGTCCCGGTATGTGTTCCTCATACCCCAATTTCGATGAAAAAGCTGAAATAAATTATAAGAAGCGCCAAATGATATGACCTGTCAAGATTAGTTGCCGATATATGTGCATTAAGTTTTTTTATGTAAAATCATGTATTGCGCAGCCATGTTTTGTTATTAAAATTAACCGAAAAGTTTAGGGCCAACAAAACATTTTAAGGTTTAAGGTACTACTCCTCTTTTTAACCGACTCCATATGCTGTGACCTTTGTGTAATTCATTCTGATTGAACTGCACTTGCTTCCATAGAAATATTAAGCAATAACTGTGTAATCTAATTAAAGAAATAAAATCATATGTTTACAAAATCCTGTAAACTAACAACTTGACTATTTTAATCCATATGGAATAACTTACTGTCTTCAGCGCGTATAGCATCAACAGTGTGGTCCAACATCGGGGAGGCCCATTGATACACTTGGTACGGCGTTGCTACCCTTTCGAAGGGATGTTTCTGCATACGTTTCTTCTGTACCATTGCAAAGTTGCGTTTGAACGCAGCAGACACTATACTCAGTAGTTCGATCAACGAATGACAGAGAAAGGACGGATTCGCAGGACGCGGATTGAACACTTCTTCGGTGGATCTGTTTCAAACGAACAACTATTAGGTACACTTTATATTGCCGGCACGAAACGATGGCATTTTCGATACATTTTATTATATAAAGAAGTCAGGTGCCATATTTTTTGGTGGTATAGATGTTGGATGGAATAAATACGATTTGTTTGTACAGAGAGAATATATTAATTTTAGTTTGTTACAATATAGTTTTACTGACAGAGTCAGTTGTACACAGACAATTCTATATTTAACAGAAAGCAGCCTGTGACGAACTAAAAAGTTCTCAACAATATTGTTACTTGCTTTATCTAACTTATCATCATTTAATACATATATAATAATTATTTCTTAACGTATATTTATAGTGTAAAATAACCTACTATACATTCCATTAATAACAACAATATTATACTATTATTAGTTCCGTCATTATTAGCTGTTATTATTAAGAAAAACTTAGAAATTGCCATCATATCGCTACGCAACTATATAGGCCCAGGTGACTCTGGGAATGTCCTATAACGAACGAGTTTTTGAAGGGCTCAGGGCTAATCGTTAAAAATGTTAATATGTTTAATAATACACGCGGCAAATAACCTTATTGCTAGTATTATTAGGGAGTTTAGTATTATCAAGTTAATGTAAACAAAATACCAAATACACAAAGTCCTTTCTGATCACTGTTACTGCTGAATCATAGGATATTGATAATAATTTAAGCTTTCAGGACAGTATGAAGAGCGAATTTAAATAGTACAATAAAATGTTAAGCAATAAAATAAATTACTGGTTGAGGTAGAATCCTCGTGGACACGCCGTGATGTGGAAATGGCGGTCTTCCAGAGTAACAACATGCAAGTACAGAAGATCTCCGCACATTTTGCGCGGCCCGGGCGGAGGGTTCCACCCAGATGTGGTCAGCACCTGCCCAACATGTTACTCCTTGTTTACATGCTGAAGCTAAACATAAACCAGTTTTCCTAATACTTTGAATATTGAGCAACAACAAAAACAATATAAAGAGTTGATCACTGTATGTAACTTCATGACATATTGTCTATAGTAAAAAGGATATCAGACCTTATTGTACTTATTGAATTTTATTTCTGAACGATTACAGGTTTCACTTGTCACATTTGCATATTGTCAGGTTCAATTCAATGTTGACAATAAATTTCTCGACTATATATCCCACACCACCAGCATGTGATAATTTTGTTAATATAATACACATTAGGCTAGGAAAATTGCCTAACATAATTAATGCCAGAATTCGTATCCTCATTATTGGAATAAAAAATGGACACTCTGGTCTAAAAATAAGGACTATAGGTAGTACACTTGAACGAAGAAATCCATCGAAACTATAATAAACTATTCGACATAATGAGAAACTTTTACAGTCACATTTCAAAGCTATCTAAAAAGATACAAATATAATATTATAATATAATTATAACCTTGAGACATTGTGGAGCTTTATTTTCCTTCGTGAGACCTGGATGTAGTGGTAGTAAAGGTCTTTCAGTACTGCCAGGCATTATGTAGTCTGGAGGCGTGCAATCTACGCTTTCAGGGCGAGACTTTTTCTTCTCTGTTAAAAAAATAGCAGATAAGAAACGAATCACAAAACAAAAAAGCTAGGATGAATAAATAGATTAGCTTCTTGGATTTAACATTAAATTAAATTATTCCAACCATAACACGACGCAGTGCTATACTTACCTAAAATATCACCCTGTGTGACAACATTAAGGAACGCTAAAGAGCTGCATTCTTGTCCAGCATAAGCATCTGTGTAGTCAATAGATTTTAGCAAATCACGTACATGACGCACATGTATCCGAGCCTCACGCATTGTATAAGGCTCCTCGACAACCTAAAAAGAAATATACAAAATATAAAGGCTTCAAAAAATTGCCAAACGCTCTATCAGAGCCATTAACCATCTCGCGTAAACTTGCTTCCTTAATAAGACTTAAGTTATTGACACTTGTTTGTTTGTATATTTATGAAACTCCAGTGTTTTTTAAGTCTGTTATGATACTATTCGAAAATAATGCAAAACCAACAACATAATCAAAAAGTGTTTTGTCCTCTCATTAATATACTAGTACCAACTGAACACTAGTATTTCTGTATTTGTCCCCGAATTTACAACCACTTACCAAAGAACTTAGGGACAGCCACCGTTTAACGAGATTTCAAAATAATTTGAAGCAGTCCTTACCTGATGAAGCATATTATTTAACAAAGGAGTTTTAATGACAATTTCAATTGAACTGTAGTTCCGACATACAATATATTAATAATTATTAATTTTCATAATATAATAAATTACTCTAAATAAAAATAAAGCATAAGAAAGCATACATTAATACTATATTTGGTCATTTATATAAATAGTATTAATATTCGTTGAACTGTTATATTATACATGCTCTAAGGCAGATTATGGCGTTCTTTCCAATAATAAATTGGAAATGAATTCTTTCTACAACGAATTATTATTAATTACCTTAATAACAGAGCCTTCTTTAAGTCCCTCAATATTTTTCAGTTCAGCAAAGTTGTCCAACGTAACTCCATCCAATTGCAAAGAAAAGCAAGTTCTGTGGCACGTATCTTCGCGGTCCATCAGTACTTGGTGAATTTCTTGAACAAGTTCCATACTGGACACCTACAAGAAAGTCCGTAATATGAACGAAGCATATATGTTTAAAAATAGTTTTTTTATGAACACTAAAATAAATAAGGACCAGCTTATAATTTCAAAAAAGTTGTGGTACGCAATGGCTAGTGCACGCCTCCCTTTAAAGGGTGCGAGGTCGAATCCTGACTAGAAGCATGCACCGTTTAGCATTTTTTTACCTAATGTGCATATTGTTACAATTACCACACGCTAACAACGGTGAAGGAAAACATCGTGATAAACTTGCATATCGAGATAGCCTATGTCAATTCTGCCAAGCCGCTTTGGACAAGCGTGGCGGGTATATTGTCCGTTCCCCTATGGTAGGAGACTCGAGCCTATCAGTGTCATCATTATTTACTTTACAATAATATTAAAAAAATCGATAAAGAAAGTTGAAAATACCTGAATATCTAAAGGCTCGGCTCCAGGACTCACAATCTTGACAGTGAAACCCATATCTTGAATGAACACAACTTCGGCATCTCGTTTCTTCTCATCACCATCCTCACTCGGTGACGACTCTCTGTCTCCGTCTCCATTTACCACTTTCCCGGAATCACCATTAATTTTATCAATTCCATCGTTACTTGATATATCTTCGTCATCTTTTTTATTCTCAATATTCTTAATAAAAATCTTTTTCTTATCCGAGTCACTTGATTTATCCATTGCTTGAGTTTTCTTATTTTCTTTCTTTTTATCAGTAACCTTTTTATCTTCAGTATGTTTCATTGGGCAAACTGTCGGTATGACGGTGTCATATCCTTCATCAGACTTAATTGATTTTGTGTCGTCTGAATCTGAACTAGTTGCCCCGTTAGTAATTACTTTAGAAATATCACTACTACTAATATCACAATCTGAATCTTTTTTTGATCTCCATTAGTGAGGGTTGGTATTGAATCTTCTGTGCCGTTTACAACTGTTTCTTTGGTAGCTAATTTATTTTTCCTATTATCATTATCACTAGATATTGATCCTTCCCCATTAAGTTTTATAGTAGAATTATCAGGTTTGTTTTGTGATGGTTTATCTCCATTAGTTTTAAGTTTCTGGGCCTCTGAAAGTTTAAATATTGAAACATACTAAACACATAAAAAATTACGTCCTATCACTAAAATAGGTGCACAATCGAAACCTATCAAAAAATATTACCTGTATTTAATGGGAAAGGCGCAGGCGTATTATTATTTATTTGAGGTGAGGGCGGTTTGCGTGCCGCAGCCGCGTACGACACTCGTGCACCTATCGCATTACCTCCGCCACCCTCATCATCTGCTCGTCCATTAGGTGTCGCCGCGTGCCCATTACTGCAAGCTACTGATTTCAAATCAACATCTTTTTTCATTTTGACCACCTGCTTGTCTTTCTTTTCAGCTGAAACAATATTGAAAAAAATGTTTTGTATTATCGTTCTTCAAGTAACGATCTATAAGTAACGACCGATAGTAGACCTTTAATAGTGAACTGATGAGCATCCTAACAGAGTGTTGTAATTATATGGCGCGTAATCACGGGTCTGTTCTTGTTTACTCGTATAGCTTCTATAGTTATTCGCAATCAGAAATGTAATAAGTGTTAGTTTATTTTACAAATAGCAACAACCTCCGTACGATTAGTTAAGAAGAGACGAAGCAGGCGTAAAGGGAAGCCGGGTGTAGAACAGGCATATCTCGTCCCGTGACGGGAATCTAAGCAAGGAGCACGTGGTGTGCGCTGGCGCAACGCCAACTATCTCCAGCGTTGAGTCGAGAATAGACGGGAATGGGATGCGGCCAACAATAGACGCCTTCGAGTCCGTCTTACGGCAAGCAAGAAATCGAATATAGTGAACATACGAAAAAGATTTCTTTGTGCCACAGTATATTAATTGAATAACTAAATTAATAAAGAATATGTACTAAAAATATTACCCATCAATAAACATCAAAATAGTAGATAACATGTAATTTATACGCATTATTTTATTCCATATCTATGACTATTCAAATTACGCAAACATAGTGTCTTAAGAACACAGTGGTTGGCCCAGATTAAAATATTCATGACACATTTATAATAGATAAAGCGAAGATAGTATATGATGAACGAAATATCTTCAAGTTAGACGAGATAGACTTGTTAATATTTCTAATTTATATACTTATCTATAGGAAGAGAAAATAAAGGCATTGACATTGAAGTATCAGGTTACTAAATCCGACATTGTAAGCCCGGCCTTAGACTCACTACAATTAAACTACTCATCCTTTTAAAGCAGAGTCCGTTATTTATAAATCGTATTGCCCGCTTAGCTTTAGAGGCTTACGCGAGCAGAACTTACAGGTGGTAAGGCCGAGCTACTACTAAGTTAGTCAAGAAGATTCATATAATTCTAAAAGATAATAATATCCGCTTATCAGGCAAAATGTTTGATTTTATATTCCTTTAACATTACAAACAAGATAACTGACACAAGCGCCTGTGACTTTCTGATAAGTGTTAAATCAAAATTTCGATAACAGCCTCTGACACAATTCTACCGTTCTGTTGGGAACTCTTTTAAAATATTACTGCATTGACTGATAAGGGTTTTCACCGACACGGTACGAATTTATGCTATTGGCAGAGAACGAATCTTTTGGGAACGGAATTTTAACATAACCTTCATGCCAATAAATCACATTTAATTGTAACTTCAATACGAAAGTGCGAACATACCACGATAAGATGCACAGATAAGTAATTTTAACTCAAAAACATCGAACAAACCACATCGAACGGCTAGCTAAGGCTAAGCTAGGAACGTTAATTTACTAGTAGGTAATGTACTACATACAGAAATAGATATATTCGATCGAAGATTTTGTTATTCGACCTGGATGTTCAGATAGCTACCATTGCACTACTAACATTATGCTAAGAATAAATATTTATTATCAACTATGAAGATTTCTTTTGCATAATATTGTAAAAAAAATACATCACTGTCACGAAGATGTATAAAAGTTTATGTTTAACAAGTCATATATGAAATTATAGCAGGTTTATTCTAACAGATTTCTAATAATACGAAAAAGTCATATAAAAGGAAATTTAAAGAAATAGGCATAATAATAACTGCTCGTACCGATAAACCCTTAACACTTAATATACACGGATTTTATCATAGATACTTAGGACCTACTTATGCAAAATGAAACCAACCCACATACTGACAGTTATGAGAAAAAGGCGTTTTTATTAAAATTGTGCTTACAAATAATGTCTTTATTTTGAAAAAAAAAAACGTTTAGAATACACAATATTCTAAATATTCTTTTTGTCTAAATTTTAATAAGAACGGATTTTTCTCAAAACTGTCAGTATGCGGGTTGGTTCCATTTTGCATAAGCAGGTCCTAATTGTAATATAGTTATTTGTCCGTTATTTGATATTGTGAAGTGGAACATTGTGACACACGAAGGTGGCCCAATACACGGAGAATATCTGGACGGCCCAGGTAGCCTGCGTGAAATCTTCAGCGACGTCAAGAAACTGGTGAACTTCCTAGAGGAGCCCGGCTGGGTACAGTAACTCGTCATCCACTCTGCACACAAAATAGGCCTTGACGTCGAGGGAATTTCAAAAAAGGTTCCATGCCAGCCTTGCATTATAAAGAGTACTTAAATAATAATAATAATTACTATTTAATTATTAGTTTATTTTGAAGTGGTGCACAAATGCAAGTGAAACCCTAAAAAATAAATACACGAATACAAACCGTTCAATAATGTTCTGAACTAAATCATTGCATGACCTACTTACAACACTCGCTACAAGTGCCCTAAAATGAATACAGATAAATGATCGATCTGACAGAGTGAGGCGACTATTTGGCTTCTCAAGAAGTTTCAATTCGTTGCTGGGTCATAACTTTTTACGTTAGCCTACAGACAAGCTTGGTATACATTATTGGAGCATAATATTTATTCTACTACGTTAAAAGATATTTATTGTACAATGACCACTAAAAAAAAAGTTGGAATTATATTCTCCATGATTTGTTGTAGAGGCGTAAACTGAATAGACTCCATGTCCATCACATATCAAAAAAACTGCAAGTGAATGATTTGAATTGTTTATCTATTGTTTGTTTTCCCTAAATTTATAAATGTAACGTTCGTACTGAAATTATTGTAAAATTACTACTAGATCGATATAACATTGAAGCAGACTTCCACGAGGCGTAGCCGCGGGTAAAATTCTTGTCATTAATATATCGATTCATTGACATATTAAACAGCACATTGCTAGTCGTCTGTTATACGGATGAATTAAACAAATGTTTCGTACGAAACGTTGGCGTCGCAACTGTTCGTGTGTATAGAATAAATAATACCATTTAGTTTCAGCCAACTGTTACGATCACTGTTGTAGTCACTGCTATAATCGCTGTAAAAGTCACTGTTACAGTCACTGCTATAATTGCTGTGCCAGTTAACTGTTCTAGTCACTCTTTCAGTCACTGTTCTAGTCACTGTATTAGACCCTGATCTAGTCACCGTTTTAGTCACTGTTCTAGTCACCGGGGTGCGGTATAGTTGTAGGGCACATTAATTTTTTGTTTAAAATATAAAGTGAATTTGGGTGGTTATAAAAACATAACCATAAAGGTAAAGCCTTAACCCATATTGAAAAAAATCGGATGTGTTCATAATAAATAAATGTCCGCTATCACTATACCCAGTCACTGCTCTAATAACTGGTCGCGATCTTTCACCGCCCATCACAATAATATTAGTGAAAAAATATAAATCAGCGGAGTGACGCTCGCGGACCGCGTTCGGAATACCGAAGTAAGAAAGAGAGTTGGTCTGCAAGAGAGTGTCGGGGTGAAGGTAAGGAAAGGAATGCTCCGGTGGCTCGGGCATGTGGAAAGAATGTATGATGAAAGAATGACTAAACAGATATACAATGCAAAAGTGGATGGATGCAGAAGTCGCGGAAGGCCACGACACACCTTCCATGATCAAATTGATCATGTACTAGCAGAAGGTGATGTCAGGAGCCATAAGAACAGACGAGCGTGCCTGACAAGAGCTATGAATGTCAAAGAGGTGTGTAAGAATAAGCCTTTATGGCGCTCTGTTGTTCGTGCCTACCCCGCAAGGACCTGGAGTGAAGTTATGTATGTATGTAAAAAATAGATGAGGTTATGTTTACCAAAAAAATAATATTTCAAGAACTCCGAACCATAGGGGTTGCTGAAAGAGCAAGTATAGCTTCCACATAGTCATTTCGCCGACCCACTACTTAAAATTCGTGTACCGGTTAGCTGAGTAGCAGCCGTCAAGACCATTGTCAGAGATGGTAATTTTAAATTCAGATATATTATGATTATTGTTGTTTGTACAGGAGGCAGCTGAATCGATCAATGAATTATGCATACAGAAACAAGCGTAGGCGACGATCGCTGAATGTTTAACCTTTAACTTACCGATTATTGTGCGATCAGTTCCCTTGACCTCAGTATTCTTTGTCTCATGCAATATACACGCATGCTCTAGGGACTCAAAGAACGCTGTATGCAACTTTTAACGAGTCTCGTATTGCAAGAATTTAAGACAATCTAGTTTCAAAGAAAATTTTATACTTTACAAAATTTAGACTTATCAATTAAAAATATAAAAATGACATAAAACATGACACACATTTTAAACTTGGACGGAGGTTTTTATATGAATAATACTCGCATTTATGAGCAATTATACAAGACATTACGCTGGGGTCGCACCTGTAATAATGGCAAAAGCATGGACTTTGGCCTAATGCGTCTTATTTAGAGTTAAAAATAAGGCCGTTAATTAATAGCTACATTAACGTATTATACATACGTTATCTGTCGATATGTAACGTCATTAACAATGTCGCATTACTACTAACGCCTCATCTACGTAAAATGGGCTATAACTGTGACGTTATAGCCCGCATTAGAATACATAAAAAACAAATATTTCCTAACTAGCAAAATTTACTCTTCTGTATTCTATGTACTAGATGCGTAATAACACAATATCATAGAACCAATAACATCATTAGTTAAATGGCAATTATATCAGGCTCGTTGCAGAGTACGCAGAATGCACTGTAGAGCACATAATAGTAACCCTTACATCATATAATTGTCCATATAACGTAAATAAAATTTAAGAGTTTGGTTCAAATAATCCAATGCTCCATTATCGTGTCCCGGCATTTCCGGCTACTCTAAATTAGAATGACCAGGACGACTCGCCCAGGATCAATTACAGAGGTAATCAGTTAATTAGTACTGTTCCAGTGTTCAGGAATAAAATTCACACTTTACATTTAACTTCAGTGTTAAATGACCTAATTCATCTATTTGCTCTTTATGTTCAGTTTGCAATACTATGCTACACGAGTTTCGCTTGTATTAACAACTAGAACTTATAAAACTATACAAAATGACTCATTTTCTGGATGAAAAGTATTGTTATAATCACAATCGTTCCTTTAGCTGCGCTCGCATAACTTAGAATCTATCTCTCACATACAAATTATTGGATTTGTGGGGATGAAAAATATCCTAAGATCATTCCTGTTATCGCACTCGTAACTTGTATTAGAAACCAAATTTCACGATATTCGGTTTATTGTCAAGAGCGTGAAGGAGTAAAGAAACGAACAAACGCTAAATTCAACTAAATTGACCGCTAAGCCTACTTATGTTCGCACATTTATAGTACACCAGCTCTTACTCGCAACTTCATTTGTATTCTTTTTACTCTGTACATAGAGAGTAGAAAAGAATACAGTTCGTAATTTTAATTCCCCTACAGGGATGATTTTGTAAAATGCTCATAGACATTCTTACCAAAGTCAAAATATGTATTTTCATATCCCAACTGGAGGCATTCTGAATTGATCATACAAATCTTCACCCTCTATTTCACCTGTCTCAAAACTGCTTGTTTGAGAGCAAAACACATTATATTTATATCCTTCTACAGGATATAATAAATCTATCACGTTGCCAAATTTCATTTGTATCTGTTAAGTCGTTTACTCATAAGAAGCTAACAAATAAACAGAATTACTTTCATATTTATAACATTGGTATGGATTATTTATTCATGAATCATTTCCCTCGTTGCTTCTTAGTAGGTTTTTACTTAATTTTTGAAATGAATAGAAACAAGGTTATACATTTTAATAACATTTGAGTCGAAGTAATTATGCCGATTAGAACTGTTTTTACTTTAACTGAATCGAAAATGCCAATTAAATTGTATCTGTTACGATTTCAAGGTAAAACCATTATACCAATAATTGTAAGAATTGGTATATACATAATTTTAAGATAATGATGATAAGAGTAGGTCTATTATTTATCCCAGAAAAAGGATAGCTATCGCAGGATATGGATCCAAAGTATAACATGCGAGTGAAGCTACTTTAACCTCTAGATTTTAATTTATTTGAGGTTCTAACATTTCTCATTAAAAAATGATCAGATATATTTTTTACTGAAAAAAACTTGTATTTATTTCAAAACAAAGTTGTTTCTGAAGTATATTTCTTTTACAATTTATAACTTGCATGCTTATAAGCATCCTTTGCATACAAATGCAGAAAGATAAAGTAGTTTGATATTTTATCATTCTAAATCTCAGAATATTACAAGTTATCAACTTCAGAAGACCGTACAACAAAATTGTTTATACCGAAGTTAACAAAGTTGACGCAAATTGGTTGCTCACGACACGACTTTTATTCCGTAACTTGACACACATAATCTGTGTACTGATTGCATTCCGTAATGTAAACCATAAGCAGAACACGACTAGTGACACTGAAAACAACGGACTGATGAACACAAAATATCTACTGACGCCTTAATACTTAAGGCAAGATTTAATATTACCATTCATTTAGCTCTGTTCTATTTAAAGTCAGAATATTCTGTGGAAGAGGCCATTTACTTATTAAGTAATCCCGTTACTATATAAGGATCGGCTGTTTTGTCAGACGTCGATAAACTGTGCGACTAACTACATCTCTTATTTTACGCTGGATACCTACTGTAAAACGTCCCACCGTTGGTTAAATACCAGCCACGCATGACCAAAACTTATTTCACACGTCCGTAAAGTCAAAATTAAGGTTTCCCCACGATTGTTTGTTCACCGTTTACATGTAACAATTGTAGCATCATAAATATTAGTTAGAAACACAGAATAAGCGGTGGATGATCTGCCAAAATTCAAACTTACTTTTTAGGAATTAACCGCGAGTATTTTAGGTAGTAGTCACACACAGTTATCAGGCTTAATACTGTAGTCTTTAGAATCATTAGAATTAGGATTACTAACCGAATTTTGAAAGATCTGGATAAATTAAAACTCTCGAAATAGAATACACATAAAAGTAAAAGGACACATTCTGTGTAGATGGGTTCTTAATTTTCAAAACCGACTTCTAGAAAATATAATGGTAATAGCACGGTTAAAAACATGGAGAGAAGTTGAGACTGCAGAACATATTTAATTAATAAAATCGTGATGAGTTAAATTATCGTATTGTTACTAATGCGGCACTCGAACTAAAATGCGTTGGAATAACTATAGAATTTATAAGAACTACTACTAACTACAAACACGTACAACACAGGTACAAATATAACTGGACACAACCAGTACAAACTGCACGACCAATAACACGCGCAAAGTCCGTCACTATATAGCTTATCGAATGTACACTTCTTGCTCGTATCGTTATCGTCGCTTGACTGCCTCACCCCTCCGTTCGGGCATTATTTTATACTTAACTGTACAATACAACAATCGACCGCGTGAACTGAAGTTTCTAAAAAACGTAATATGCACACCTGCAGCCATCAACGAGTACAGTAACAATAGGATGTAAATAAAAGAAGACCAAATACGGAAAAGGTAATAAACCAGATGTGCATTCACTTTGTCGGCGTTAACAGTATCTAAATAACTCATCAAGATTCTCGGGACGAGGGGTGATATCCAAAGCTTATGTAGTCTTATCAGTCGCACAGGAATTCACCACACAAAATTATCAGCTAGCATAAGGGGCATATCACGTGAAGCCAACCTAGCAAAACAGGTTCAAGTTTCCGATTTCAGTTAAACTGGTATTGGAGTATCATATACCCTCACACACCCTTAACACAGATTCTACTAATATTATAAAGGCGAAAGTTTGTAATAATGTATGTATGTATGTTGGTTACCCTTTCACGCAAAAACTACTGAATAGATTTTGATGAACCTTTACAATAATATACACATCAGAATAACACGTATAATTTATACACGTATAGTGTGAATAATCCAAAACATAACTAGCAATTTTCCATCACCATGCGGGTGAAACCTCGTGTCGCAGTTAGTAAAAAATATAGTTACAACAGAAAGCTTAGTTCATAGAAATAGATGTCTGAAGATTTTAGAAACCGTGGGGTATATACTACTTCTATGGTATAATTAAAAAATAATTACGCCGAACTTTATATGAAACAATAACATAAAATTTTCCATCATATTTTTGTGATTTTTTACTATTTATGAAATCCAATTACGAGAATAACTTTCGAAGTAAAACATACCCCACGCTTTTTGAAATCTTCAGAGACCCATCATATCTTAAGAACTAGGCTTTCTAACTCCAATATAATTATAACAGAAATCGGAAACTTTAAATGTTTTAGTGGTTCGTTTCACGTGAAATGCCCCAAAAGTGGATAGATGTATATAGTAGATTAAATCTATGATTGTAAAGCAATTAATGACCAGTCAAGTTATTTTTCTTTAAAACTTAAAAATATATATATACAGTTTGTAGCACACTAAGTTAACGTCTTATGAAATACATTACACATAAATCTAATGATTTCATCATTTTAAAAAATAAAAATAATCACAGTACATTTTCTTCTCAGCAAATATAAGTTATGTTGGTAATAACTTCTACATAAGTTATTGTTGGTACTTATAAAATATGTTACTATTGTATTAATACTTAAATAAACTACGTACCTAAAAAGAATAGGGTGATTATCGACTATAATTATACAATGTGTGTTTCGCTGCTGATTTAATAATAGGGTTTGTGGGAACTTCTTTTAGTGGACATGTACTAAAAATCCCATAATTTTAAAGAATATATTAGAGTTCGTTTCATAGGGAAACTAGATATAAATCTATTATTTTGATCATTATACCAGACATTTTTTATGGCTCGTTGAAACCACGTGTTCTGATAATAAAATCATTATAACGGAAGTATTCAATTATTGTATTACTAAATCACATAGTTATCACTACAAACGTGATGCAAACCGCTTACTAGTAATTAATTCGACAAGTGGATTTTCAAGTGTCTTATTATTAATTTAAATTGTAAAGGTCAGTGAACTATTAGACTATAATTCTTTACCAACGGTGTTCGCGTCGCGTGTGATGGATGGATATTTTCTCCCGGATAAGCTGACATCTTTATGAGAATTCTCAACATATGATAAACACGTGTCTCATGAACTTAATGATAACTAAGAATTTACAATAAACATTATAGTCATCTCTATAGTCCTATATTCGTTAAGGTATAATCCGTCATTACCTGATCAGCGACAACAGTGCTGAATTCCTAATGACATACCTATAAACAAAATTATCCAGGTGTTCCATCACATCACTTAAAGTCAGTAAGGCGTCTCCTACGACCCTAACGGCACCGGCTCAGTAGCTTCTTTCCTAACAAACGGATGTTTAAACATCATATAAACAAGTACAAGTACATTTAATATAAATCAGTGCAGCTCGTCTGGTTCGCCTTAACCCTAAAATTGATATTGTGTACACTTATGACCAAACTAATGATTTGGTCATGATATTAGGAACAAAATATTCACTTATAAAAAGTATAGTAGGATAAGACAATTTATTCCCGTCTTATAGTTAGGCTCAAATGTGTGTTAACTTTGAACCAGTTTCCCCCGGGTTTAAGGGGAGCCCCCTTAAGGGATCTTGGATAGTTTAGGAATTTTCTCAATTCAGGAGATATGCAAACACTAGTTTTTAATTTGCTTTATGTAATTTACTAGCACACTACGAATCTTGTAATTTAATAAAATGTCAATTTGATGTTGGTGATGTGTCTTGATCATAAATTAAATAAACTAAACTATACTATAAATAAAGCAATACTTACAAAATAGCATAAATCTATAAATAAAAATTGACTTCAAATCGCTGTCGGCGCGGAGCGTGCCCAAAATGCTGGCCGCATTTCCACGTTGGATAGTAACGCTAATTCGTTGCCCTATGTACAAGATAGCCTTTTGGTCACGTGAGACCTCAATAAGACGCGCTGAGAGGTCTCGATAGAGGTCATGAGCTCCAGGCCCCCACAGCCCCAGGGTCTCGACCCCGAAAGCCACAAATACGTACCCTCTACCAATGGATACATATTTGCGACATTTCAGGGCCTCCTGGTCTGCAGCAGCAGCCCCGGCTATCATGGCTGTGTCTGGAAGGTGGGACGCCGCCAAAGTATCGGCACAAGTTGCGTCCCATACTAGAGGGCGTCCATGGTCCATACTGGACATGCGTTCCATGGCACCATTGACATCCCGTCTGGCCTCTTACCATCGTCGCGGCATAGCTCATTTGGTGCAAGAACAGCTGGTGCCCCGGCGGTGGCAAGAGACCGACGGATAATGTCAGTAAGTGTAGCATGTCGTGAGATCCTGCCAGCGCTCCTTGCGCATGACAAGCCATGGTGACCTAACTCATCAACTCTATCTCCGCACCGACAGTGATGTGTCACCACAACACCTGCCCCCAGACGAATACAGGCAGCAATCCTGAATGTAGTGTCATCCAAGAGAGTGCCTAGATTCGCCAAGGGCAGAGCTTGGAGCCACAAACCTGACTCCCATTTAGAGATAGCTAAAAGACGGGCGCGGTCAGTTTCGCTAATACAAGAAGACAAAAGGTTATCATGTATTAGCTTGCTGAGCAGCCCGTCCCATAGCTTCTGCGACTTTGGTTCCGCGGGTAAATTTTGCGTTGATTTATTTTATCTTATTGCAGGGGTTCAGCAGACAGACAGACGGCCCGGCTTGATGGAAAGTAGTTACCATCGCCTATGGACATTTGCAACACCAAAGGTGCTACAAATGCGCTGCTGCTCTCTTAAGGGGAACTGGAACCAGGACTCTAATGCCGGAACACAACTTGAGGTTGTTATGGCGACATACTGTAGACCAAGAGTGGTAGCCAACCAGTCGGGCAAATGCCCTACCACCTGGCAAACCTGTATAAGACAGTTTAATTATTTTAATTATTATTTTATACATACTATCATTATGCTATAATAAAAATAACTACTGAACGTGACCTAAATTAAATAAACTGTTACTGGAAACAATATTATGATAAGAGTCCACTGTAAGACTAGAAAAGGTCAGAGGGAAAAACTTATATTGCTCAATAATAAAGATTTATCTTATTGAACACAAACTACTAGAATAACTACAATCTTAGGCCTCATACGCACTATACGGCTAGCTGTAGACTAGTGAGTCCGGCAGACTACACACAGTACGCAGCTGAATACGCGATCAATTGAATTGCGGCAGCAGGAATCGCAAACGCACACGCGGTTCAATAGCGGCGGCGTCGGGCTGATAGGTGACGGGAGTCACATACATGTATATATATGTTTAGGGAATGTACTTATACTACGTGACCCATTGTTTACCCCCCACGTCGTCGGTGACCACGCGTAGTATATACCGAGACTCACCCTCCCTTGTAGCATACCTATAATTCATAAAATCAAAATTTGGTTTAAATCATTTTCAGAAAGTTAAAAAAAAAATATCAGTCAGTAAAACATAAGCCTTTTAAAAAGCGCCAAACGCTGGGAAACATTTGAATATAGCTTGAAAAAGCGCGAGATTAGGTACCCTAAAGGATATTGACTACGTGACGCAAATCTAAGCCCCCTGTGACCAAGCGTGGTATTTTGAAAACGTCCCCCTCTGAACGGGTCACGTAGGGAACTACCATAAATTCCCTTATCTGTGCCGCGCCTAGTTTAACAACTAGCCAGAATGCGGTTAGCTCCAGTGTTTGTAGTGAGTAAGTGTAGAATTTTTAACAATCCATCCATATTTATATAGACAGGTTAAAGCAAGATTATTTGATTGATGCATGTCTATCTGATTGTACCCACTTTACAGGCTTGGAATAATATTCATTGAATTTGTCATACAGATAGCTTTGAGACTAGCAGAGATTAAATAAATGCTTTTTTAAATCCTACAAAATGCAGAGCACTACTGATTTAGAGCCACAAGCCAGTTCATCTGACCAACCCAACTCTTATATAATGGTATCTTATCATTATGAACTGTGGTACTGAGACATAAATATCAACAGTGTCATTTGTCAGACTATGGAATTCATTATATTAGGTATTTCTGTTATGAATAGAATCAGAAATAAGGATATAAATAAGAGAACCAAAGTAACTAACATAGTTTGCAAAATTAGCTATCTGTGTCGCAGTGGGCCAGTCTTAGAATACTAGTTCTCTGATTGGGGCTTCATTAACCACTAAATTGATGAATCAAACAAGACTTGCATTACAGACTAAGCAACCATAGAGTAGGATACCCCCCAACTTAGTGAATCAATGACTTGTGCATGGTTAACAATTGAGGGCTGGATAAGAGAAGTGGAGGACCTAGATATGTGGCATATACTTTGGAGTACTATACAGCTGCAGTAGACTGCAATTGGCTGGCGAAAACAAGTGATTTTGGTTAGCCCCAAGATATTTTATACACTGCTTATAAACTCCCTTTTTATTGTCTAGTATGAGAGTTAACATAAAATTAAGATCTATCTATTTAGGAATTTTAGAAAATAAGAATTATATAATTAGCATCTGTCAGGGGCTTCGAATTAATACAGATTTTGTCAGTCAATGTAATTTTTTTTCAATCCTTTGAAAAGAGTACCTTTTTCCAAAGGAAATATAATACCCTATGCAACCCAGAAAAAATTCGTCATCATGACAACATGACGACATGGCAATATGACGTCGCCATGCCAACATGCACGTAAGTGAATTTTCAAACAAAAAACATGACTATAGCAGCATCAACTTGAGTTTATGGCTATGACTTTTCCTGTACCCTTGGGTTCTGTATGCCAATTTCATGATGATTGGTTGAGTTATTAAGGTGTAAAAGTATAACAAATAAATAAACCAAAATTAAAGTTTATACCATTTGAACTATTAATAAAAAAAAATATTGCAAGTTCAGCAGAGATACAGATGGCCCGGCTTGATGGAAAGCAGTTACCATCGCCTATGGACATTTGCAACACCAAAGGTGCTACAAATGCACTGCTGCTTTCTTAAGGGAGACTGGAACCTGGTCACTAGCGCCGGAACACAACTCAAAGTTGTTATGGCGGCATACTCTAGAGCAGAGGTGGTAGCCATCCAGTCGGGCAAATGCCCTACCACCTGGCTGTGGGTTGTTTTGTCGCCTCTTATGACCGGCCACAGGAAATTGTATTCTTTCTGTTCCTGCATGGATAAAAATAATAAAATAATAATTAGGATAACAAAATAAATTCCTAATACACTGCAGACTGATATTTATATGTATGAAATTTACGAGTTATATATTTATACATCCATAGCTACATTTCTAGTTTCAATGACTCAAGCATGTTACTGTTACTTTGTCTCTCCTTTCTTTCATCTTCTTTAAATTATTTGGAGCCATTACTATTGTTTTTCCTTCCATACTAGTTTATTCTGACATATATTCTCTCTCTCTTGGAAAATTTGCAGAAATAATAAAATGGCATTTCAAACTTATAACATGATTACTAAACAAGTGAGAAGGATTAATTTATTAATGTATAATTAATGATTATATATTATTTATTAAGGACATTATGATAAAACTAGAAATTATGTTCATTGTGGTTATCCATGCAGGAAAGGAGAACTAATACATTTTCCTATGGCCAGGCAGCCTGCCATAAGAGGCGCAAAAACAAACCTACAGCCAGGTGATAGGATATTGGCTACCACCCTTGGTCTATAGCTTACCACCGTTACAACATTGAGTTATGTTTAGAGAGCAGCAGCGCATTTGTAAACATCTTTGGTATTGAAAGTGTCCATAGACGATGGTAACTGCTTTCCATCAGGTGCTTGTCTACTAAAATCATGCAATAAAAGTTTAAAAAAATACTTATGTTATATTAAAAACAAACTGAAACCACATGTTTTCCAGTTCTAAATATACTGGTTCATAGCTAAGTGTTTATGACTAATAATAGAGGAGTACTATATTATTATAAAATTCATAGGACCTATACATATAGAGTGTGGGTCATTTTTACGGTCCAAATTGTAATATGACAGTCTTTTATTATCTATTAAATATTTTGATTACTTAGTGTATAAAATTTCAAATATTACAGGTAATTTTATAAAAGTAAATATACTGTTGATTCAAATAATGCAAAATAAAAGAAACTAAAATGTTACAGAGCAGAAATAATAGTCATACAGTGAAAGTCATTCTTGTATAAAATAAAAGTGTACATGTTAAATAATGAAAAAAGTAATAAAAAATTTAATGCTTGCAGGACAGCACATATCAATGCATATTAAGATGTAATATGAATCTTTTTATGTTAACTCTTGGATTTTGATTTGATTTTTCAACATTAGAACTATGATAACAGTACAATATTAGTGAAATACATAAGTGAAGTTATATTTACAAAACATTCAAGAAATCATTTTCATATTCATTTCTTGTAAGGGTTGTAAAAGGGGTAAATATGGGTCCCTCCCCCTTCAACCCTTACACCTTACACCCCAACAATTACTGAAAATAAGTGTGCCCTATATCTATACCCCACTCTGCAATACAGGTATTGATGAAGATTTTATGAGAAAATAAAATTTATGCTCAAATTTTGACATATCTGGATGCCTGTTATATAGTTTTGTATGAATTGCATAGCCACCATCAGTTAATTAGTTAAAACTAGTTGTAAAGATTGCAACAAATGCTAATAATGATAAACTAATTTCACACCATGTGTGTATGAAATTAGTTTATCTAATGATAAACTAATTTCTATAAAAGCTGTTAATATAGCTGCTTACTTTTCTAAGCTATGATTAATTATTATAAATTACATGTAATTATATTTTATAAGGACAATACATTTTTAATCAAGGGATAATAATCAGGTTTTGTTTCAATTCAAATTCAACTACATAATAATGTTTCTTGAAAACCTACTTATGGAAATAAATTGACTGTTATAAAACCATGTATTGCAATATATTTAAAAAGTTGTGTAATAATTTAAAACATAATATGAGGTATAAAGAAATCTGGTGCATGTTGCCATGCAGTTTCTATTTCAAACACTTACGAATAATAATTCTACATCGATTAATGAAGGTCTAAATGCAGAAAAGTAAATATTAAAAAAGATTGAATGTTACATGCTTTTGAAGAGTCTGTAAGAGAAATGATCACATGATATTCTAATACTGATCACATGACGGAAACGCATTCAATAGGACAATAACTTATGCACAAAAAATAAATAATCAGCTAAAAAGCATTTTGAATGTTACATAACTGAGGGCATGATCATTTAACTTACCTCTGTTAACATTGTCACTGCCACTTTTATCGTTCACTGTATTGTTTGCAGGATATTTTTTCACTTTTTGAGAAGCATTTTTAGAAGAGTTATCATTCACTTCACTACCGAGAGCCATCACAACACGAGGAATCAATCTCGAACAGATTGACCGCGACGACACGGCTCCACATTCAGCTGAAAAAACACATGCGGTTGATTTAAGGTTCAATTTCGACTGACATTAACTTGAAGTCCATTGCTAGATCGCTAAATAAAGAATAACGTTCTGTCGTGTAAAATTCTTCAGCAAAAGGTTCTCCGCAAAAATGCCGACCAATAGCAATGTACCAATATCTTGGAAATTAAAAAAAATAAATTGCTGCGGATTCTATCGCAAAAGGAATCAATTGTCGTGGTTAATAACCATTGATAAACTTTTAACTTATGTAATTTATTTTAATAACGCACAATGCAAGTGAAGAAATTACAAATAATAATGCTGTCCTCTGGCGGTGAAAGAATAATACATTTTCGTAAATTTCTTCATTCAAATCAATGACGTCTACTTCACATGACGTTTAGCATACCGTTCATTTTGTGCATAGACCTTAGGTTTCATACTTCAGTGATTTTGTGAGAATTTGGATTTTTACTTGGCGTTCAGTTTATTATTTATTCAAAAAATAAATTGAAAAATTTGTTCAAACTACATATTTAACCTACTACTAAATTGTCATGAAATACAATTTCATAAGATGATTTACAAGCTATGAATACCTACAACGAAACTATTATAATAGAAATTATTAACCTAGCGCCCACGGTCCTTAAAAAAGTACTTCAATGAAATAGTGATTAAAGCCCAACACTAAATCCAATTTCGTCAAATTAATGCCCAGGGTACTATTCTAAGTACCCCAACTTTAACCATTGTTACTAATTTTAAGTTACCACCTTTTAAAATGTTATATCTCCGAACGTATGTTCGAGGTTTTTGCTTGTGTATGACCAAGCACCAGTGCCAAAAACACAAAAGAAATTTGTCTTTCTTGACTTAAAATGGAACAAGATCATCGAGTGTGAAAATTAATCTTAATTTATTCATGAAATCTCTACGATTTGTGTTCATATGCTTATCAAAAATAGTTGCTCATGTACTATATTTGCTGTTTACATCAGAACTTTATATGGATCTGAGATATAGTGAAAATGATCATAATTCATAAGATCTTTTAATAGGCCTTTGGTTATATAACGACTATCATGAATGTTTCGAATGTTTTAAATAAATAATAATAAAATAATTTTTTCTCTTAATTTTAAAGGATTATTTGTTATTAAATTGGTTTTTAAAGTTAAATTTTATTTTAATCGTTTTGAAGATAGTTGAAAAAAAAATTATGTGACAAAGTTTCTTGTTTGTAATCTAGTGCTTTCGACCCAAAGGCCTACCAAAAGGTAATCTATTTTTACCCTTTTTTTGCTTTTCCTCATTCACCTGATGTAAGGAAAAAATATCATACTTGTGCGATTACTTTAAGATAAAAATTTTAAAGTTCAAAGTCTTGGGTTTTCGCCATTGAAACCTTTTTTAAGGACTTTGGGCGTTTACTTTATGAAAGCGTTGAACAACCCGGGCGTCAGGAGGTAGTGTTCATTCACATTATAAATTTATAAATCGTAAGTCGCGGATGTGAGCTAGAACGTTGGGACGTCCTAAAACTATTCGGAGAGTGTGTTACGGTTCTGGTGTGCAGATTATTCGGACGTCTCGCGTCCCTCAGCCTCTGCTGTCCCGTATCCTGTAATGTAAAGCACCTTAGAGATGGTGCAATTTAATAGAATTTCATTATCAGAAATCACGAAGTTTATGACGGTGATGTGCAAATAAAATACATGTAAATAGGATACATAAATATTACACAAAACATATAACTAGAAAAATGAAATACATAATATAGTGTACTATCAAAACTATTTGTAAAATTCATAATGATAATTGATGTGTTTAGAAATAAATTGAGGTTTTTGGCGCGAACTGAAAAGAGATGTTCTGCTGTGCAATTTTATTTTATAAAAATGTGTAAAATTACTCTTAAATAAACAGTAGTTACATATTTTTGAGTAATAATTATGTGTTTTTGTGAGAAATGTGAACTGTATAGTCAAACGTGGCCTTTCGAGTTGTCACAAGAACTCCGTTAAATGGTATCAGTAGATAACCTACAGTTTAGCTGAGCTATACATAGGCATAGGAAAATGAAGACACTATATTATAATCTAAGATCTGGCTTAAAGGCCTAACTACCATATTGCCAAATTGTCTTGCTTCATCGTTTATTTTATTATGTCAATTTATTTCATAGTTTATTCATAAATAAATATAAAAAATAGTAAAATAAATAATATGTGGTTCATCCGGAATGAAATCGTGTATACCCTTTACCTATACCTTTAGAGTACTTCTAGGGCAGGAAGTCGGAAGGTGGCGAAGGAAATAGGCAGCGCGAGTAAAAAAACTATTCAAGTTCCCGCCAAGAATCTGCGCACTCGACCAGCGTATGAAACGCAGAGTCCATCGCGCCACACAGGTGACACCGAGGGAAGGCAGGCAGTTCTACAACTATTGTTCATTTTAGAGTAATTTTACACATTTCCAGAAAATAAAACTCCGCAGCACAACATCCCCCTTCAGTTCCCGCCAAAAACTCCTCAACAAATAAATGTCAAATTTGACAAATAGAAAAAAAAGTAAAAAAGAAAACAAAAACAACTTGTCAAATTATGAAATTGAAGCCTACTGCCAGTGTTGCCAGGTTGAATTGTCAAAATTACAGTGTTTTGCATGTAAATTTACAGTACATCGGTAGCAAAATAAGTAAATCATAAAAGTCATGACAGTGTTTTTACTGTGAAAAAAACACACTTTTATTGGAATTATCAATGTATTTAATAATCACTATTGTAATTTACATATAATTTGTCAATCAATATCTGTATCACTGTCACTTAAGGGTTGATTTTTATATCGTTTGTCCGTAAAAGTCTTCATCATTTTTTCATTTGACTCCTGACATCACCTTTTGCTATTTTAAAAGTAATACTAATTATACTACAATTAATCCCAACAATGTAGCCACTATTTCCAAATGAACTTATAAACTTAACTACTATTATCGGCAACATTACAAGGGTAGCTTACAGTAAACAAAGACTATGCTAAATATAAACATCTCAATTTTCTCAAATAATAGTCGTCTATAATCTGTTCCCCGTACTGTGGGAATTCCCCGGCCCAAGATCTAATGCTTACTTGAAGTAGAACACAGTGCGGTTCGTTTCATGTAATGATCTGAATCTACTTTTTTCCGGTGAATCTACTTTTTTTTGGTGGTTAATATTAAAAGAGTTTTTAGAAAAGTTTTTCGCTGTTCACTGTATAGCTGGAATACAGTGTACAGCAAAACCAGTAAAATTACAGTAAATCTACTGTAATTACAGTGCACCTGGCATCACTGCCTACTGCCTAAGTAAATATTGTGAATTGTGATTTTGATTTTGAGATACACTTATAAAGTATCCCTATATCCTATAGTAGTCTGAAATTAAGTTTCAGAGTAAAAAGTATATTCTCCAGTTTCAGTTTATTTCCTAATTATAATTATAAATTGTATTGTTTGCTACCTTAACCAGAGGCGTAGCTTCCTTTCATTCATTTCATTTTGGGGATTAGGTACTAAAGATTCCTTTAATCTTGCAATAGTGGCGGCGGAAAACTATTCCAAGGTATTGTTAAATTAAATTTTAATTACAAATGACCTTTATCTACAGTTCCATGTACTACTTAAGTAGGTAATTTAAGTTCATGTTCGTTTTTACATGATTATTACAGAAGATGTTGGACGGGTGGTACTGTCGCTCTATAGCGAACATGCAAGCCAATGAAGCCGCGAGTGTAAGCAGTAATGCGCCAACTGAGACCGCTCGTACCCACGATTCTCACAAGGATTATTCAAGTGATACAAACAGCAGTGATGGAGAACAGAACCTAATTACAGAGCTCAATACTTGGCTTTGAAGAAAAAGTTGAAGTATCTCATTTATGTATGCAAAAGTCTACATATCAATATAGCTGCTTTGTCAACTTTGTATGTGTGTGTGTGTGTGTGTGTGTGTGATTGATGCAGTTAAACTTTAAATTAGTGGTTACTAAATTTTAAGCAGTGGAGATGTGGAGAAAGGAGGGGTGCTTCTCCCTTCTGCAACCAACATATCTTAGAGACATGTAGTCCTTGAGATATTTTTTATTTAATTGATAGTTATGTTATATTAGGATAATAGTGACCAGTCTGTGTTGGCTCAAAGACTAACAACATAACCTAAATCACCATTCTAGTTGTTGGTCGCGACCTTTGACTAAAGCTAACAAGTTAAGCAAGTGTGCCATGGTAGTGGTTAGTGAGCATCACAACTGATTTGTAACCATTATTATATATATATATATAATATATATATATCCCCCACTACCTACCCATTCCACTCACTACTTAAAATTTGTGTACCAGATATCTAAGTTATAGCCATATATTGCAATGTGTTTGTGTGTGTATATTTATATATATATACATACTTGTATATATATTTATATATTTGTCTGTTTGTGTTGCTGCAAAGGACTGTGCAGCAGTAAGGTTGGTTAAGTTATGTAACTTATGATTAAAAAACAGTATATATTATTTTAAGGAAAATGAATGTTTTCAAGATGCACTTAGGTGTAGTCAGAAGAGATTGTTAAAAGTTTCAAGGGACCGCAGTTTCTTGTTAGATAGACTACTTCAATATGAAAAGCAAGATAGTACCACATCAGAAAGTGAGGATACAGAGTCGTCTGAAGATACAGATTATAATCGCATGGATATTGTAAAAAGGTAATTTTTAAATCTGTGTTGTATATATTATAGGTTTATAGCCATCATCTTTGTGCAGAATAAAACAAAGATGCTTTCCAATCTGGCCTGTTTGTTTGTATATTTGCTAACTCCTACTAAACCATGAGGTGTTCTATGTTAATAGTGTCATGTAGGTAGTTTGAAAATAAACAGTGCTGATTCAGTCTTGTTATTATTTATATGTTTTAACTAATTAACATAATTAAACTGTAAAATATATCACTATTTCACATTAATCCTCATTGCCAGTAGGATATTTAGGGCTTTATCTTAGGCAAACAATATAACAAGACTGAATCAGTGATATAATTGTTTATTTTCAAACTACCTACATGACACTATTAACATAGAATACCACAAACCACACAGTCAATTTTATGCAGTTTTCATCATCTATTAGATCATTTTTCAAGTAAGGTTTATATATATATATATATATATATATACCAGCTTTTGTCCATGGCTATGCTCGTCATATATGACATCCTAATTAATTTTTATGTAAGTTAAATATAGCTGCTTACTAGAGTTTGACCTGTGGTATAGCTGCAAGGAAGACTCCATTAAAACAGATTGTTTCTTGGTATTACTCCAAGCTGTTAATTCTTTGTTAAAGTCTTTGTTATATTATATTTGAGATGGAGTAGGAATACATGGCTCTATAATGAATGATGTACTTATAATAAGCCAAATTATTACTAATCCACTATGTGTGCTACAAAGCTATTTTAAGAAAATTGTCTCTTGAATACTTTTTAGGAAAAAGGTTGAAATAAATACAGGCCATCAAAATGCTTCTACAAATTCAGGAATGAATAAAGGTACTAATGCAATTAAACGAAAGAGGGCTGTTGTTCCAAAGAAACCACAAAATGCGAGTCATCTTGTAAGTTGATTAAAATTGATAATTATAGTTAGTTAACAACAATTTATTGCCTAAAATGTATATATAGGAGGGTGAATCAAAAAGTCCAAGGAATCAATATTAAAAAATGCCAAAAAAAAATTGTCTACATATTCTTCCTCCAATGCAATGCATTTAGAATAATGTGTTTCTCTTCCTTATTCCTTGTGAAAAAATTGATTTTCTTGAGTTTCGAAAAACTTCTCTACAGCAGCCATAACTGGGTCATTATTGTGAAAGTTAATTCCACAAATTTAGGAAAAAAGTTAAAATCACTTGGAGCTAAGTCTGGAGTATATAGTGGGTGATCAAGGAAATTGAAGCTAGCACAGCGGATTTGCGTTGAGCGCCACTTCCGATAGATGAGCGGAGGTTACGTGAAGAAACAACACTCCCAACGACAATTTTCCACAAAGTTTTTTTTTAATATCTTGACGCATTTTCGGAATTAAATTTACACAATAGTGTCCAGTAATCGTCTGGCCTTGTGGTATGTAATCATTAAAAAGGTTTCCTTCACTATATACACTGAGGACATAACTTTGCCAGCAGTGGTAGGAGCAACTCGAAATTCTTAATTAATGGAGAGAATGGTCGTTTCCAAGACATGCTTTGTCTCTTAGTTTCAGGATCGAAATGGTGGACCATGTTTCATCCACGGTAACAACGCGACGGCAAAAATTATTTGAATCATGCTGGAACATTTCGAGATTACGCTTAGAAATTTCCAAACGTCGCTTTTTGTTTTCGTCGGTTAACATTAGTGGCATCCATCTTGCCCACACTTTTTTGAACCCCAGTGAATCAATTAACATGGATTGAACGCTACTAATCAATATCTTTAGAATCTCAGCTATATATTTTGTAGTGTCTTCAAAAATCGGATTCCCAAACTTCTTGACATTTTTATTCGTAACGGAGGTCGAAGGCCGCCCAGAACGCGGGTCATGTTTATACCTAGATCTATCTCTTTTGAATTCAGCCACTCAGTACCGTACCGCAGAATAGGGTACAACATCATCGCCGAATATCTGCTGAATATCTGAAAATTTTCTTTGAGTCATTTTTTTAAGTTGATATATTTTATCACCGCACTTTTATCCAAGATTTTACGTTTTTAGCAACTCGTTTCACAAAACAATTAATTACGTGCGAACGAACTGACAAAAACCAGTGACAGTTGGCATAGATATTAATCAGTTAGTTCTCAAACTCAGGGGGTTCGCAGGCGCTCTTGCCCGGCTTCTCCCTAACGTGGGAGAACCGGACCGTGCGACTAGGAAACTACTCGGGTATGCTTAGGAGTAGGGTTGAAACGGAACTTCGCTTCCGCCTCCGTTACTGCGGAAGTTCCGCAAGAAATCGTACCTCCGCATCCGTGTAATTTTTGCGGAGTCATAACGGAGGTTTATTTACTAATCATACGCAAGCAACGACGCTCACGACGACTCAGCCGTCCGGCCGCGCGCGGCATATGAACAAGAATCAAAGCGTGCGCGGCGAGAACGCGGTTGGGGTGGGGCGGGGGGAGTGCAAATGTCATTTGTCAAATGAATGATACGCGACAGGAATCAATCTGTCGAATTATTTGGACGCGACAGACGTAGTACATACTTATTTGATTTAAAATAAATAGTTTGTACTATTGATAATTTTAATAAACCATAAACTACTATTTTTTCAACATCCAATTTCACTTCCGCCTCCGCCTCCGTTAACCTTCGCATCCGCGGAGGTGAAACCCGTCGCCTCCCATCCGCCTCCGCTAAGAAGGCCTCCGTTACAACCCTACTTAGGAGTATGGCCCTGTACGATGCACCCGTGTGGTCTGTTGCACTTCATCGCCACAATAGGACTTTGTTGTGCTGAGCACAACAGGTCCTGGTGTTGAGGACTATCCGCGGATACCGTACAGTGTCGTGGAGGGTGGCGTCACTCTTGGCAGGCGATCCGCCCTAGCCTCTCCAGGCGGGCGTACTTGCCAAAGTTCGACGCTTCCAACAGGATGCCCTTATCCGGGGCCTGATTTATTGGCAGGCCAACCTTCAGGCGATCCGGACGCGGGAAACCGTGACCATGATCCAAACTTGGTCGAGAGAGTTAGAAACTCCTGTAGCTAACATTGACATAGTGGAGGCCATGCGCCCACACTTGCTGCTATGGGTTACGTGGGACCTTCAGTATGACGCAGATAATTACCGGCGATGGTTGCTTCGACAAGTATCTGCATCACATTGTGGGATGTCTGCCTTCCTCTATATTAACTACTAAACTTTATATGTCCTTGAAGACCACGGTCCACAAAAAAAGTTCGTACTTTTGGAGGGCGTGCATGGAGTCATAAGAGGCCTCTTAGACAAATTTAATGTAAATGTGGCGTGACATAGAGATTATCGCTGTCTACAGCATATAATAATGCACCCAAAGACAAGCCGGTCAGTGTAAAACTATTGTAGAAAATGGAACAAAGGTACCGGGATGAGTGGCTTTAGTGGATCTAGGGATCTTGGACCATGACATCTGCCCGTCGCAATATTCGGGGAACATGGATAAAATGGTTAGACGGTGACTTGCTACTCCCTACATGGGCCCCGAAAACTGCCGTACAAGATTGGCGATAGGCAACATAGGTGTGAGTGGCTAAGGGGTGTGGAGAGATGGGCTTCAGGTTTATTGAAGCTACTTCCGACGTTATGTCATTTATCACTTCTAACCTTGGAGCTTGTCTTAGCTCTAGTGATCTCCACTTCGTGCCGGCTGGCTATGCCCCCCTGGAGTTGGGTACAAGGTGTCGCTCCTCATCTGAGGCTTCGTCACAAAGCCTCCTGCGGGACTTTGGCGGAAAGCAACTACTAAGCTTATTATTTAGCTTATCGTATTAGTATGTTGTTTTAATTAATTCACTTTTTTATTTCAGCACCAAGCAAGTAGTGCAATGCTTTCAAAAGTATCTCCAGCACTTGGATTCAATCTATCTACTAGTGATGGCCATATGACTCCCGAGGAAGTCGAAAGGCATTTGCAGTCCAGACAGTCTTACCTTGAGTTACTACCTGAAAGAGCACCACCTACTGTTCCAACTGAAATGTTTAGCAATGATCCTTCTCTTGATAGGTAGGTATAAGCATTTTTCTCAACAGGAGCCTCTTGACAATGTGTATCTTAAGTATGTTCATCCCTTTTGTTGAACATACATACATAAAAACAACATACATTTTTACCAGTATTCCAAACACTGTTAAGGAAGAACATCTCTATAATTTCTGATCTTCAAGTCATATCTATAGGCCTGTTTATTTTCGAAGATGGAACAATAAGATATATTCACCTATATATTATGACTGGATTGGATGTATGATTTTAAGAAGAATTAATTTAATTATTATTCTTAAAACAAGTACTGCAAGGTTACTTAATGAACGTAAGAGCTATGCAGCAAAAAGTTCAGTGTTTTTTATATGCATGTTGTTATGTTGCAGTGAATCAAACGATGTATTGGAAAACTCGCCTAATGTCGAAGAATGGTTTGATTGAAATTGAATATTTAGTTTTAAAAGTTAGAATCTTTTGTAAGGGTAATATTTTGAAAAATAAAACTTTTCTTAGTATTATTAATGGCTCATTATTATTAAATTCATAATACTCTGTTAATAAAACACGCCCATATGTTGGATAAATATTTTATTTAAGACAGTTACAATATTGGTTTCAAAGCGCGGGAACAAACATCTATATCTATTACTGATTCACACACTTGCAATATTTTACAAACAATGAGTGATCACATATACAAATTGTATACGTATCAAATAGGCATATATATTACTCCATGTAATTTCATAATATACATATAGGTAGTGTTATACCATATTCTTAACAAGATTAATATAGTTTTGAAAATGATATATTATTTTTATTGTTGTTTCTTAACAAAACTACCATGCAAAGAAAACTTTAGCATGCTACTGATAAATTTATAACAACAGTTCATGTTTATAATACTAACAATCTTATTATTCTACTATTTTGTGGTATAATATATGAAAATAAAACATTTACGATGTGAGATTCCTATAGAATAAATCAAAAGCACACATCAACTGTTATAAATAATCTTTAATTTATAATTAACTATACTAACATTCCATACGTCCATCAGTAACAATTCATGAGTATCACGCCATCACCATTATATAAAAAAATAAATTAAATTGTGCCAAATTATTTTTTTCATTGATTACTCGATCAACTACAGTAATGACGTGAGATGTTAAAAATAGATAACTATCTCTTATTCAATAGTAAGCAAACACAAATCTGATTAACACTTAATTGTACATGGGAATGTCTGTGAGCTTAAAAGAAATAAAATAAGTTAACATGAATTCATTAGGAACAGGAAGTATAAATATTAATGTTACTGATAGATATGGATAAAAATTACGTACATTGAAACACCTCATAAATAGAGCTATTTTCACGAAGAATATTAATAAGTCTATTTGAACACGATTTGAAACCAGCAAAATTTTAATAATTGTAGTTTTTCGAACAAACTTATTTAATCGGCAGACAAAGACACATTGTATAACCCCAAGCTAAGAAAGTTACGCTTGTTATGGATAATAAATAGACTGTTGTGTATTATCAATAACTAGAGTAACTTTCTACACTCTGGGTCCGATTCCACACACCCAGACCACAGTAAATAACGGAAAACTCGTTTACGAAATTTAACAAGCCGGGAATCGAACCCGAATCCTCTGCGTTCCAGTGAGCTCGGTTGGCTAAAGCTTAATCAATGACAGAGGCCGCCAATATATTAATTAATTGTAGTGTGTAGACTGTTTTCAAATGATGTTGGAACAGGCCTAATATATATTAAATACGTTTAACACAAACAGATAGTCCATTTTTTGTTTCTCCTCTCAACTTTTTACCCTTAATTTGGGGTGGATACAGTGTTTTGTTGGCTCTCTACATATTACATGGTTTAGTTTAATCGACATCTTACACACAAACAAATTGGGAATTTTATAAAAACTTAGTAAACTAAAATTACAAATTGAATAATATTTTGACCAGTATGATCTTAATTAGACTTTATTCTTATCATCCTTAATTCTTAACGTTCTTGAGAGACTTAATTGATGAAATATAATTATTGTAGTATTAGTAATTTTATTCTGGATTTTAAAAGCAACAGCTAGAGCTGTGCAATACTGTTTTCTTTAGTAAATGTATTACCTACAACCTTCAGTGCTAATAAAATTGTAATAATAAAATAAATTTGAAATTTAGTACAAGTTGCATGTATACTATCAATAAAATACTAAAAGTTAAATATTCTATTGGAGTGTTTAGCTTCTTATGTTTTAAGTGTATCTAATTTTATTGGGCTAGCTTTTAAAGTTGGACGGACTTAAAAGCTGAACCTTGAATAGCCTAACTGTTTGTGTTTTAATTAACAGAATCATACAAGAAACTAACAAGTTGATATTACAAATTTTGAATAAATACATTGATATAATGATTACATATCTTTTAAACATTACACAAGCAGACTATGACACAAACTGATACCTTTTATGCTTCTAAATGTTCATGTGTTGTTGGGAAGAGATAACACGCCTAAAGATTAATTTTATACAAAATCTGACTATTGTTGGTCATAATTTCAAGCTATATAACCAATATTAATTTTACTAAAATGTGATCATATTAACAGCCAAATAGTTACTTTGGTATCATATTTACCTACTATTTTACTGTTATTAAATACAACTAGTAACTCCATTCCTATAGCAATGAAAAGCTACTTGCTTAAACAGATTAACAACAATTTTCGTTCTATATTATTCTATGACTGTTCTTGACACAAAATGGAGTATCAGATGAATTGTACATATAAAGTAAGAGCCAAATATAAGTAGCAAAATAATACTTTGAAAACATAACTATTTTAAAATTGTTTTAGTAACTTAGTTCAATAGTAAGATAGACTGAGGATCAACCCTGTTTCAAAATTTAAATACAAATAGGATTTATCAATGAAAGTTTTCTGACTATAGTGACAGCAGTTGGTCAAATAAATGCTGTATCAAATGCAAAAAAGATGATCTTAATATGTTTAGATGACTTGATATCTCCACTTATTCATCGGGTTTTAAGTAGGCATCACAATACATACATAATTTAACATGGTCAGTTCACAAAACCTAATTTTAAATTAGCAATAACATAAAATCAAAATTCTACACAAGAGATTTCATTTTTCACAGTAGGGTTCAGTGCAATGTTCACAAAAATATGTTTTATGACTCAATGACCTATACATTTTGTGAACTTTCATTTTATTATATCTTTACTTTCATCTGATGTTCATAGTTCTGGTCCTTTTTACTACTGTATCTAAAATTGATCTGCCAGCAGATTACAAATTTCTTGTGACACTGTTTCTTTGCTTGACCTTACTGTCAATCTGAACATTTGAGCTTGTTTGTTGGGCTCCAGTCGCATGAGGCAGCCCACCTGTTGAACTCTTGTGTGCACTATACCAGCACACACAAAGTTATCTGGATTGGGATCAATTCCATCTAATAACTGCATTCCAAAGCCTGACAGTTTTGAACGTGTTGCACTTATGTCAATGGCTCCTTGAGCTTTAAATATTTTTTGTGCCCTTTGTTGTTCTCCTCCTAAATTCTTCCACCTGGCAAAAAATGACTCCCCATTCATTTCTGTTGGTTCAAAGAATTTATTAAGAGTAAGCGGGAGTTTCATAGTAATCTTTTGAGGGACATTGTTGTAGACAAATGAAACAGACATACTGGGAGCATCTGTGAAATCTTCTATGCATTCTGCAGTCAACATTTGCTGGATCTGAGCACCTGCTTCCAATATAGGCTCCATAGGCTTCATTTGTACATTGAGTTTGTGTAAATCAGTCCAGTGTAATTCTGGATGTACATTCTGAATAGCAAACTGGGTTTTGTTGCCATAAAACAAACCAATTCTTCCCAAGTTCTGTCGAAATTCACTTTTAACTCCTATCTGAATTAGATCATTTTCAAAGAGAACTCCATTATTTTTGAATAGGAACTTCTTGATATTGTTTTGTTGCACAGTACTCGGGCTTATTTTAGGGGCAGTGTATAAGTCTCCAAGTACATCTAGTAAACCATTACCAGTAGTGGTGGTAGTTCCAGGTGGTGTAGCAAGACCAAGAAGATCTGTACTAGTACTGTTAGCATTATTCCCAGAATTTACAATAGCTGCAGGAGCTATTGGGGGCTGAGGACTTTTAGAGTCTCTAATTTCGTCAGGAATGCGACCTGGTTTTTTCTTCTTCAAAACTGCAAGAATAGAAGATTCCCTCTCTGGGAATGCTGGCATTTCTTCTAGGACAGTAGCTAAAACATCAGCACTAGCCACAATACTAAGCTGAAGATATTCTGAAGCCCGTTGCTGTAATTCCACATCAGCTGAGCGCAAATTAGAATCAGCACGGAATACTTCTTGAACACGGTTTTTTATTTCAGGGAATAGATTTACAAGTTTAATGTAAGTGGAGAGCAACAGCGCTCTAGTAGCAGCTGAACACAGGTGATACTTAGAATGAAGTAACTCAAACTGGACTTGTGGTGAAGATCTAGTGTCACCAGCAATCAAATTACCGAATTCTCCAAGAATATAACCTCCAACCTTGACCATATTTTCATGACAAGTAGGGGCTTGTAATGCCTCAAAAACAGTCTTTGCTGCATAACCTTGTACTTCTTCTCTATTGATTACTATTTGTATGACTCTATACCATACTTCCTCTGACACATAGTCACCAGCTATTCTTATTAGATTAAGTATAACATCTACATACCAAGTAAAATCTGTAGCATATTTTTCTGCTAGAATAGCCACCTTCAGTACCATTTCTTCCCTGATGGAATAATCAGCAGTTTCCAGGTAAGCTAACATCTCTTGTACTATTTCTTCTGCATTTGTTTTGTCACACATAGCATAAAGTAAATCTACAGCCTGTTGTCGAACAGACACATCCTTTTCCATTTTCATTGACAATATAACTACTTCTTGATGTTTCTTTACTGCCTCATGTGAGAATTCAGATGTTGCGAGATGGCACATAGATTCAAGTGCCAAATATCTCAGATTAGTCTCACGATTGCTTAAAAATTGACCTAACTGGTTACATGCTCGGACTAGTAAGTTGGGTTCACTGTCATTGTGTATTATAAGACTTATAGCTTCAAAGAGCACTGCATTTTTAGCATTTGAATGTTGAACTTTCTTAGATTTCGGAGGCTCTTGTGCCTTATTAAAAATTGTTTCTAAGCATTCCGATAGACGACCCCTTACTCCTGGTTCCTCAGATGGAGGAGTATAATTCTGCAGCAGACGTAGTAATTTAACAGAGAGCCATGGAGCAGGAACAAAGTAGTAAGTATAATCTTGTAAGTCTGTATAGCTAGCAGTCACTATTCTGCTCAATCTAGCAACAGCAAGTGTAACACATCCCTTATATTCTTCGGGATTCTTTTTAACAAGAGCATCAATTAAAGAAGTAGCAGCAGTAACCACACCCATATGAGAGTCATTCAAAAGATGAATTATTCTAGAAGTCCACTCACCTCCAGGTATAATTTCAGGAGATTTACGGAATAATCGTAACAAACAAAGTGCTGCAGATTGTTTGACAGGGTCTGTTGTGTCTCCCGAAACAAGCAGCTTAGGAATCTCTGTACCAAATGCTTCAGCCATATCCTTGCTGCCAATGTTTGCAATACATTGTAAGGCTAAATTCACATGGATCGGATTACGGGACTGCAGATCATTTTTAATGCTTTGTATAATAAGTTTAATTAGGTCACTGTTAGTATTGACCAGTACTGATATGAACAGATATCCTATTTGTTTTTCAGAATATTTATTCGATGAAAGCAGATTGACTGCCTCCATATGCCCAAAGTCTATGTCGTGACCCAGTAGAAATATAAATAAAAGTTTACAAACATACTTTTTCTTCTGATAGCCATCAAGTGTCTTGTCACCTTTAAACTTACTTCTGATATTTGCGAGCTCCTTATTGATTCTTTTTATTTCCGCTTCTTTACTCTTGCAGTTTCTTATGTCGGATATGAAGACAGCAAGTCCTCGCATTCCATCTCCCCTGACGGCAGGCATATTGCCAAGTGACTTATCGAACACCAGTTTTGTGCCTTTTCGTAGCTTCTCCGGTGAAAACTATTAATTCCAAGCACTGACACTTAACTCCGATACGTAATTACTGATATCGGCATAGAATTATATGAGATGAATAGCGGCCTTCCTTACAATAATTCCGAAAAGATGAACTCTCCTTCTACAACGCCTTCCTTTTTCCATAGATTTCACTGAAACGTCAGAAAGAAATTATTGTTTATGGATCAATATCGAACTGTGCTAAATAATACATTTGCAAATATGAACCTTATCTTCCAGAAAATAACATGTATTTCACCTCATATTCAAAATAAATTTTTTGACAGCTGATTAGCAGTTAGGCTTAGCACACATTTGCGATAAAAAGGTTATAAACCTAAGAAAAAGACATTTCTCTATTTTAGATAACCTCAGAACAATAAAATTAATTAATAGATATTATCCAATTAATTCATAATCTATCTTATTCGGGCTGTGAGAAAACAAACAGATTATTATAGTAGGAAATCTTAAATAACTGTTATTTTTAAGTTTGGACAAATAAAGAAAATACTTTTGTCCTAAAATTACGCAGATGAAGTAGTAGGATTTATTTTTATTTTTATTAATGACTGTTTGTTAGTCGTAATTTAAGTATAAAGACTGAAAAATGTTTGCATATGAACACTACTACAGGTAAGAATAATTAGAAATCTATATTATTAAATTCTAAGCATGCAATGTCTGTACATTGAAGCTATTTAAAAAAGCAACTAGAATACACTATATAAACGATAAAGATACGTTGTATGGTTTTTAGATTTCTTGTCTGTTTGTCAGTTTGTCCAACGGGATTCACGTAAAACTACGATTTGGTTTTCGCTAATCGACAGAAAATTCATAGACTTGAAATCTGCGTTGCAATTTATCCTGGGAATCTCGGGGAACTGTCCTGGGAATCACGCGGGAACTTTCCCAGGAGCAATCGTAAACTATAAATAAATTTGATCATGTGATGATCTTCAGCAAAGTTGTTATGCATGAGCCAAAGGTTTCTGAGTTGGTTCACAATTGGATCTAATAGGTGGCACTGCTGTCGGCATATCAATTGAAGCTTTTCCGGGCAGGATGACGTCTGCCGGCACAGCTAGTTTATGATAAATATAACAATATACTAGAGCTATTGAACTAGCTAGAAAGTTTCTACGCTGTGTATAATATAAATGTTTGCATAATAACTTGCCTCATGAAAATCTCTCCTGGTAGGAACCTTGTAATTCCTACCAGGACGCATTGCCGGGGCCCCCCTGCCATTTGTTTGTGAGCACGCGTTGCCGGAAGAACACCGGTAAACGATGTCCTATTTCCCAGCTAGTGCACCGGCAGGCCGAAACGGATAAAAGCTCGGCGGATGCCATGAAGAGTTCGTAAAGTTTTAATTGATACCAATAACAAAAACAACAAGAGATAGGATTTTCAAAATAATTTTTGACTGTGGGGGTCTGAGGTATCAGTTATTTTTGGAAAAGGGATCTCTTGCCAAAAATAGTTTGGGCATCAATGCTTTAGACCAGTAGTTTCCAAACATATTTTGTATACTGTCCACTTTGAGAATAAATTATTTTTTAGCGCCCCCATTTTTTCACCTACATAAAAACCAATATAACGTCAAATTAAATTAACTGATTAGTGTGAGCTGTATTAGCGGAGATTAAACATTAATTCTAAACGAGACTTTTACTATAGCCCGCAAGAATTAACTTGAGACCTAAGCGCAGTACACAACGGCGTTAAGGTCTTAAGTTAACTCTTACAGGCTACACCTGCCTGCTTTTTCGGGGTCTCTTTAGGTTTGCAGCGCCCACAAAGGGGCGTTATCGCCCACTTTGGGAAAGGATGCTTTAGACAGTTTCTCTTCATATATTTCAGAAACAGACAAAGACCACAAAGCATACAGTCTTGTTACTCTAGTTTTAATGTGAAATTTAATATTAATGTCCGCTGTCTAATTTCAAACAATAATGTGACAGCTGGTGTTATTGGTAGTCTATGGTGCATCTATGGTTAAATTGGATCATTTTTTCACTCCATCATGAGACAAATGTGTGTGATCTACGTATAACAATTCAAAAATACATGTTACTGAACTATTTTTTAAATAGAACTGTCGCACAAATGTAAAACTAAAATCTATGCAGTGCTTCGGCGATCATGTTATCGCTAACATCTTTTAGCTGATTTTGATAGCCTTGTGTAAAAGTGCGAACAATAGTGAATGATGCAGTCTATATTCTGGACAGGCAGACTGCTATCACGTGCTTTGAGGAATGGACTTGCAAGTTTATCAAGTGCTGCAGAACTCAATGTTTCTAATAAGAAACATCCTTATTTAGTTTCTGTGGTGTGTGGTTTCCCTAAGGACATTGCAAATGGAAGAACACGTAAAGGCCAATTCGGAGACGACGCATGGTTCTCTACCAATTTCAACAATGCGGATGTTATTGGTAAGGTCTACTGAAAATTCAGGACAGAGATACCTATCTCAACAAAGGATTTACTTAACTGTAACTAGAAAACTTTGTTTGAAAAATTGACACAAGAATTTATATCATTGAATAAGAATCATTTAAATAAACCACAGTTAAGGTTTTAAAATTATCTGTTTACATTACCATTACATACCCATTTAGACTGAATGTCTTTTACACTCACCTGCTTTTAATTATATTTGTGTGATAATACTAAGTTATAATTCTGATGTTAATTTTTCACATCTTGTACCCATAAAAATGTAAATAACAAAAAAATTTGAAAACAGTATTCATGATTCAAATACTGTTTTCTTCAAAGAGAGCTGTGTTATGACAGGGCGTCATAACAAATTTTGTATAATAATAACCAAATAGATGATATTTATATACATTAAAACTTATTTCATGGACTCTCTGATCTAGCGATCAGAGAGTGAGTGAGTGAGGGTTGGTCCTCCTAATTCACTAGCACATTATTTTGAGTTTGCACCCTAGAAAGGTAAATTTCATAAATTAACTTTTTCCTTAATTTGTTTAACCTCAGATAGGTACCAGAGTTGACTGTCTTTTATCTTTTAACTATGGTACAAACTTTATATTTTTTAATACAAAACATCACCACATACATCAGATCCTACTTAAGGCTGATTTTTCTATCATCAGATAGAAGTTATCAGTTGAATAAATTATTACCTAACTACCTAACACACAAAAGTTAAACAATTCAACTGTTTTATGCATATATAAACTTGTCATATTTAACATTCACATGCTATGTTTTATTCTATAGAATAGTGATTATCTGGTGATTGAAAAATGGGATTGGCCCTGAGTGGATCTTGTCTAACTAATTTTTCATGTTTTAGGCTGTACTAGCTTAATTTAATTTTACTGCAAAGTTAAATGTGCACTTTTTACATGTTTAGAAGTTAATATGGGAGGCAATATTAAAAGTCATAATGCTATGACTTTTTAAGGCCTGTATTACAAAACCAGACATGAATTTGTACACTGAAACAAGTTTTTTTTAACCCTGAGTTACAGCTAGGTCTGTTTTACTTTTTTAATGACTTGATCACATCATTGCGCATAGAAATACAAAAATAGATATATAAGTATAAAAATAATTAATAATACTTATTTAGTTTACCTTGAACATAGTAGAGGCAGACAATTAAAATTATTTTTTTATTTTAAAACAGAAAACCTCTTTCAAAGAAATTTTACTGTCAATCTGATTGATCAATATAGTTGAGTGTGTTGTATCAATTGAAAAGAATTTTGTGTGAATTAAAGACACACAAAAAATATTTATAAAGTCATAATCAGAACAATATACAAGTATTGAACTATATGATAAGTATAGTATAGTGTATAGATGGATGTACTTGTACTATTCTTGAAATTGTCTTTACTTGCCCACACTTAATAACTATCTGATTTTCCAGGATGAAAATAATTGCATCTTCATCTAGATTACCAAAATTATATTCTTCTAGTATGAGTAATATAGTTGAAATTAATAAAAAATACAATAGTTGAATTGTTAATATTTCTTACAAATATTTATTGGTTGGTTTGATCTTGTAAAAGTATTGTGTTCAGGTGTTCCTTCAATAATATGAAAAGATTTAATAACATTTTTTGTGTATATAGATTTGACTATTTGGAGTCCATTTCAAGATTAGATTATCACCACCTCACCAAATTACTAACAGAGATATCTCATAAGATACTATAAACAATAAATAATATAAAAAAATAGGTAAGTATCGTAGTTTGATTCAATAAAACAAACAATGAAGGTCAAAATTTATCCATCTAGTAAACCCAGCTTAGTCTATGAATTTAAGCAAGCATTGAATCTAACAATCTATTTTATTCTATGAAAATATGTTAGGGCACAATTAAGATTGTACCCTAGAAATACCCTATAACCTTTGCAAAAGAATGTAACACAAATTTAAGAAAAAAAAGATACAAATGTCTGATAGACAACAAAATAACTAGTTGAGAGGATGAGGGAAGAAAAAACTGTTTGAAAAATATTATCAGAAAATGTACACCTTTTAGTGGCAAATTTAAACAGGATGACATTTTTTTTCCTATTATAACACAAAAACAAGTTCATGATTATTAAATTAAAAGCATGTAAAATTCTAAATCAAAAGTTAAATAATTTTATACATTGTTATTATATAACATTATTCACAGGCGTTGCAGATGGTGTGGGTGGATGGCGTGCTTACGGAATTGATCCAGGCGAGTTTTCCTCCTATCTCATGAGAACATGTGAAAGGTTGGTCCAAATGGGCCACTTTAAATTGTCAGAACCTGGGGACCTGCTAGCCAAGTCTTACTACGAGTTGTTGGAACACAAAAAACCAATATTGGGTAAATTACTTTTTCACATAATTAATAAGCTTAATTTATATTTAAATCCATATAGCCACATGACTTTTTATTTAAATTTTTGCTAATTATCTGCATGTCTAAATAACTCACAGATTTAAAATACTATTATTATTATATTATAACTGGACCTAGTTATGCAAAATGGAACCAACCCGTATACTGACAGTTTTGAGAAAAAGCCAAGAGCAAGCCAGCAAGATTAAAATATTGCAAAAAAATAATTAAAATAATTGTATATTCTAATGTACAATATTCTAAATATTTTTTTCCAAAATATAGACACATTTTTTTGTAAGCAAAATTTTAATAAAAATGGCTTTTTCTTGAAACTGTCAGTATGTGGGTTGGTTCCATTGCATAACTATGTCCAACTGAGAAAGTTTGTGGTGATGGATGGATATTTGTTTCATGTAAAAATTACAAAACAACATGATGAAACTTTACAATGATGTACTCATATCTAATATGTTCATCAGAATAAAACATAGATAACTACTGTAATAACTACAATATTAATTATAAAGATATTGTTGAAATTAGGTAGTCAAAACATAACAAAAAGTTTCAATGCAGAGCAAATGAATTCACAGGCATGGTTACACTACTTACTCATTTAATTTCTTTTTAATTTTTCACTTATTTAGACTAAAAGTGTTTTAAATAAAACATCAATAAGCCAAAGAAGAGTGAGCCACACAATTTTTGGTTTAAGTCTCTCTCTCACATCCATATCTCATATCCAGTCTTAAAGGTTTTTAGAACCATTTCAGTTATATTTTTGCTATGCAATTTTCATGCTTAGAATGTTTCTGCTAATTATGATAAAACTGAAAAAAGAATCTAAAGACTAAATAAAAACCAAAGTCAATAGTCAAAACCATGACAAACATCAGTTGTGCAACATTGTTACAATGATTACAAGTAATATTGCCATGACTTTGTCATTTCCATGAGATATATTTAGTAGTAATTCAAGAATAGTCTACAGATTCAATTGGTAGGTGCAAAGTCTACACTTGTTTCTCATTGAGTTTAAATAATCTATTAGAATATGTTTTTATTGGTTTCCGACTCAATTAAAGAATATTAAATGCAGCTGATAATAAAGTCATGTTATTTTTCTTATTGACACAATTCTATCGCGTAAACAAGTGCTTCGAATCATTGAACTCTTGAGTCGAGTTCTAAGGGATGTAGATGTATTTTTATTGATCAAGTTTTGTGTATTCGCGTTTCAGATATATTTAGTCGAATTGGGTATAGTATATTATTAAAAATGACAAGTGCAAGTCAATCTACAGTTCGCAATGAAACATTATCATGATTTTTAAAACCTATCTAAAAATACCCTACATGCCTAATTTATCTACACCATTTTGCCCGATTTCGTGATTATAGAACCAGTAATGTTTGAGATATTTGGTTTTAACATACATAGACTGATGTAAGAACACTTATGAAAGATTACATGGGTCTGTTATTGAAAGTTGGTTAGGGAACTCTAAAAATGTGGATAGTTTGTTAATATGTTATTGTATATGAATAAGTATCTTCTAAGTAAGTGCGCTTCATCCTAAATCGCATCGTCACTCAACATTAGGTGAGACAAAGGTCAAATGCGAACTTATACAATCATAAAAAAAAGATTATTCCAAAGTCCACTAACGGCCGGTTCCTATATCTGTTTATTTGCCTTACTACTGCTTAAAATTTGACATAAGCTCTATACAAATTATATTAAATTTCTACCAATGGTATTTTATTTTATCACGTGAGTTCTGCAGACAGGCAGACGGCCTGACCTGATGGAAAGGAGTTATTGTCGCCTATGGACATTTGTAACAAAGGTGCTACCAATGCGCTCCCGCTGTCTAAAGGGAGACCTGGTAATGGGAACCGGCCATAAACTGGTTTTGCATACCTAATTTTAAAGGCGCCGGATTCAACCAGACACGGCAAGACCGCATCAGCACTTGACACGCATTCATTTAACTGGATCTAAAACGGGCAATGACTAGTCAGTGTATAATCAAAGGCTGTTACGGCGTGTTGTCACTTGTATACGGGAGTCATGGGTCAAGATCTAAGATACCAGGCACAGACATATGCGCATGATTATCTTGTAAACAAACAAAAATAATGGATGATTAGTATCTTAATGGACGGACATCAAAGCGAATATTAAGTCGACTGTAGATAATAAATTAGATGTGCGTTAAGTGTATCTAGTGTACAAATCATCGGATCGGTCCGAAAGCTTCTAGTAACTTTAACGTTGTAAGAATCAATTTTAAACAACACAAAATTTATACTATTTCACTAAGTATACCTTTTTTACACAATTTATAATACCGATCGGCAGTTTTCGTTTGCGCAGAAAAGTTCAGACTATAATTTTTTTTTTTATTTGCACAAAACATGGTAACATGGTGGAGAATATGGTTGAAGTCAAAGTTAAGCATGTTTTACTAATTGTTGAGCGCACAAATATATATATTTAGGCTACAAAGTGACCTTTTTTTTCAATTGAAGTAACAATATAACTAGGATATGCCTGCGACTTTGTCCACGCTTGACATGAAATTCCTGCGGGATTCTCAGAACACAAAGTACGGCAGCATTTTAAAAAGAATGTAATAATTTCTTTAATTTTCGCGACTTGTATACATAATAAATAAATAATGTAAGCTGTAGTTTTAGTGAATCCTGAGGGAGAATAAGCTATTTTTTATGCAGCCGAACAACATCAAACCGCTTACGGGAAAATTTCGCGGGATTCCCGAAGTAAAAGTACCACACATTTTATAACATAGAATTTGCTATCGATTAGTGAAAAAAATTAATTTATTTTTCAATCTGGCCGTTTCAAATCATTTCCAGAAAAATTCCCGCGGGATTTCCTGGATGAAATGTAGGGCATATTTGAAGTCTAAGAATTTGCTGTTGATCAGCGAAAAAGAATCGAAATCGCCCAAGTAGTTTTAACGTAATTCCAGAACAAACGGAGAAACAAACCAATAAATAGACAAGAAATCTAAAAAAAAAATGCATTATGTTCTCCATCGTTTATATAGTCAATTCCAGTTGTTTTTTTTTTGTAATAGCTTCAATGTATAGACATGGCATGCTTAGAATTTTATGATATTATAAATACGCAACTATTCTTTGTATGAGTAAAAAGTGAATCTAATAAAAAAGTCAATTACGTAGTAACTTAAACAAATATTAGTTAATAATAGAGAATTCATCTTGCATTTCTGGCACTTTTGGCATTTCTGGTATTTTGGTTATTTTTGGCACTTTCGTCATTTTTTGGCTTTTTTGTCATTTATATAGTTTGCAGATAGATGCAAGGGGATAGATAAATAAAACTAGAACCAGTTAGAATTTGGAATGAAAGTATGTATAGGAGACCAATCATATTCTCAAGTTTAGAAAATATAATCTTCATTCATCATCTATAAAAAAGTGCGATAGTAATTAGATCTGTCAGTCTATAAAGTTTTCACGGAAACAACAACTGGAGTACCTACTGGATAGGTTTTGGTGTAATTTTATACTTATGTAGTTTTATACTTATGTAGTTTTAATACCGAAAATGGAAATAGATACTTTTTATCCCGGTAGCTTGCGATATAAAATGAAGTGAATCTTCAAGGGGCTTTTGCCCCTTAAAGATTCAGTACTGTTTAGTACTAACATAAAAATTTATCACAATATAACCTGTAGGTATTAATGCCTGCTCTTTAAACGAGGCACGCATTAGAGTTTGACACGCGAGATAAACCCTAGTTTTTTTAATTCACAGGTCACGCACTTTAGTCTATGTATTCTAATATATCACTTTGTCTAATTAATTCTAATGTAGGTATGTTTTTTTAAATAAATGGCACGTACCAACGATAAAAGGTGTTACAAAGTAGGAAAACAAGTGTATTTCCACTTCATTCGCATTGGAAATACTCATAACTATCTATTAAGTTATAAAATTCTAAAAATGTCGTGTCTGTACATCGAAGCTATATAAAAAAACAACTGGAATACGTTGCAATTTTTTTTAGATTTCTCTTCTTGTTTGTTTGGGATTCATGTAAAAACTACTAGTTGATTATTTGATTTAAAATCTGCGCTACTTTTTACTTCGGAAATCCCGCGGGAATTTTTGTGTGGATGATTTAAAATAGCCTGAAAAAATTAATTGACTGATCGATAGCAAATTTTTAACTGACTGCAAAGTACAGTGTTTTAATGTATATACACATACAGTAATAACTTTGTTGTTTCTGAACCCATTCTGATTTAGGCGTTCGATTTAGAAAAGCTTCGAAATAGTCCCATGTACATTTTATTGCTAGCAGACTTTGAGTTCCAAAGATATAACAGGAAAACATTTGAAATCAGGACAAATGTGAAATTTTTGCGGTTTTACAACAATTACTTCTTGTTTCTGAACCAAGTTTGATCATTCTTTTTGCATTCGATTTAGAAAAATTCCATACAAATTTCATAACCTCCGAAGATATAGTAATAAATCCATAAATCAAATAGAAAACGTTGTAGTGATTGACGTCTGTAACTTTTTTGTTTCTGAACTAATTTTGATGTTTTTTGCGTTCGATTCAGAGTATCTTCATAGTAGTGTGGTATAAATTTTGTTGTTACCGGACTTTGGGTTTCGAAGATATAGCAGGAAATTCGTTAAAACCGGGTAAAAATGTGTAGTTTTTGAGGTATGTCATTCATAACTTTTTTTGCATTGTATTTAGTATGACTTCAGAATAGTACTGTATGAATTTAATTGTAATTGGACCCTGGGTTCCTAAGATTTATCAGAAAATTATTTAAAATTAAATAGTATTGAAAAATATTGTTAGGTTTATGACAATCCTAAAAGGAGTAGGTAGCTATATAAGGTCAATACTGGTTACTGTACTGCATCGACTAGCACTAGGAAGGCGTACGATTGAAATCTGTAACATTAAACAGCACGATTGTGTAAATTGAATTATGAGATCCGTCGTATTTAGAAAATGTCGACGATTGGAGCTGAGAACAGCAGAACTTATTCAGTAGTCCTAGTAGAGTTTTCTGTGAAAGCTTAACAGACAGACAGATTGAGTAACTATCGCATTCTTTTGTAGATGATAAATTTTTATATTTATAAACTTCATAAACAATCATTTATCGATTGTTCTCCCCTACAAATTTTCATCCTCATTTCAACCCGTTCTAGTTTAATTTACCTGTCACTCGTGTATCTATCTATAAACTACAAATAAATGGCAAATCACAAAAAAATGTATCATTAAAACTACATTATATAAAAAATGAAAAAGTTGAGTGCCAATATGTTGTTTGCCATTATTTCACTGAATTAATATGACTAAAGTCAGCAAAAAAGTCCCTGCATAAGGACAACAACTCTTTATCGCGATATTTACAAATGACGAACACGCAGTACTACACTATACTAAAAACGAAACAGTTGCAGGCCTTATAAATAATTTGTTTAGAATAGGGATTGTACCCACACAAGTACGCGTCTACAAAATCATGATGACTGTGTAGATCGCGCTAAACTTGTTAGCGGATGACCAATCTTCGTTGACGATAAATGACGGCGCAAAACTTTTACGACTAACTTGGAAATGCCATTAAGTTTGGCGAAGATCAAAACGTTCTCATCACGTCAACCTTGCCGCCTTATTCATTAACGGATGCATCATTGAGTGGTGTAATTTTTGTATTTCCTTATTTACAGGCAGCAGCACGGCGTGCGTAATGATCCTCGATCGCAACGAGAGCGTCATGCGAGCGGCGAATATCGGGGATAGTGGTTACATGGTTGTTAGGGGAGGCCGTGTGGTCCACCGGTCCCATGAACAACAGCATTACTTCAATACGCCGTATCAACTAAGTTTGCCGCCTCCGGGTCACGACAGAAACGTGCTAAGTGATAGGTAAGAAATCGCAAAACGTGTTTGTATTTATATCTTATCTTTTCGCAAACTTATCATTATTACTTTTGACCTGAGTACGCTACCGTTGTGCAAAAATACACTCCATTGCGTAAACATAGGCAAGTTGTTTAGGCTAGAGAGGTAATTGACGTTAGCGTGCAGGACAACTTTAGTTAGTTTCTGCTTATCACTTACTATTGTTGTTGGATTTTTGTAAGTCTATAAAAATGTTATACAAATTTAGGAGTGGCGCCATTGTTTGTAGGTGCAGTGGTGTAAATCTTCCTTATCTAAAAGTAAATAAGCCTGGTTTTCCAGCACTTTAACTTAAGGTAAGTTCACACTGCCAATATAATGGCGCCTTATGTTTTGAGAGTTTTTGTAACAAAATCACTGTCGCTTCACCAGTTAGCTGCAATTTTTATGATGTGAAAAATGGCGTAAAGGTTTAAAGATCATAATTACGAAAAGAAACTACACTTCGAACTGTTAAAAATATTTGCAATTTTATGAGATTCCTTCGTTTGGTCGTTAACAATTTTATTTATAAAGAACCGAAAAAAATGTAATATTATATGTATTTTCACCACTAATTCCGTCGTGAAATTAATAGTTACGTATATTTATAAATATTTAATATATTTTAAATTACGCTAACATTAATGAGGGTTTAAAATAATCAAGGCTAATGCTACACAATCAATTAAACAAATAGAAAAATTATTAAGCAAATAACAGTAGCATGGACTATATAATTTGTAGTATTATATTTCATTGTTATATTTCTTGTCAGTCGATTTCGAATTGAATAACTCAAAGAGTGGTCATTCTGTTACCATTTTTGTGCGGCTTTCTACAATAAAGGTGAAGAGTTATAGGTATAGCACAATCTTGTTGGTTACTAGCTTCTGCCTGCGACTTCGTCCGCGTGGAATAGTTTAAAAAAAGTAATTAAAAAAACCACCCGATTTTGAAACATTCTTCATTGTTCTGCTCGTATTGCTCTGAGCGTGATGATATATAGTCTTTCTCGATAAATGGGCTACCTAACACTGAAAAAAAAAATTCAAATTCGACAAGTAGTTCCTGAGATTAGCGTGTTCAAGCAAACAAACAAACAAACTCTTCAGGTTTATATTTTATATTAGTATAAGATTTAATGTAGTGCACAATTTGATGACACTAGGACCACTAGGTTTATCTGTCAAGATAACGACCACGCCTTTAAATAAATAATAATTATTTTGCGTTATTTTGTCAGTATTTCACGATACTTTATGATATGAATTAAAATCATATCATTTTGTATGCTTGATTTTTATATATATGTACATCATTATCATCTACAAAGCAACTTTGGTGTTAGCAAAAGGTTATTTCAATACAGAGAATTCTGTAAACAAATTATATTCATCCAAGGTTATGCTTGCTTGCATGAGAAACATGTAACACTATTTGACTTTTTATTGAAACATATTACTTTGAATAAACAAATAATTTGGAGAAGGCCTTTGGTTCGTAAACCTACTTCAAATTCTTGATATACAAAAGAATGTGGTTTTAATACCACAATCACTTCATTAGACAATGAGTTATTTGATAGTTATTATACTTGCATATTCTGGTAAAGTAAAATCAATGTTCTAACGAGTGTCTAATAGACATATTTAACCAAAATATCTATCACTGAAATCGACTTTAGGATTATCCACTGTTCTAGGTATTTTGTACGCTACATATAGTGATATTTGTTATTTTTATGAAGATCTCGAAATATTTACGCATATAATACATGCAGTATCACAATAACTTTTTGTCTTGGGCTAGTGCCAGGACATACTCTTATGCTTTCTATTTGAAGCATTTATGTTTGTTTACATACAATTATCAATGTTTTATTTTGATTCTTCATTTAGGTAAATATTTGAATGATACGTTTTTAATGTATTTCATTTTTTAAAATTTCTTATACCTAGATGTATTACATTTGCAATAGTGCATTGCCTAGACAGTCATCCAAAAAGTAGGCCAGGGAAAGTGGATACGTAAAGAATAAATAAAATTGGAATATAGAACGCTTGCCTATTGTTACATAGAAGCGGACATGGATTTTTTAACATATCGATTTGTTACCGGCAGAAAAACCTGATGTAGATGGAAGTATATTTGATAAAATGGACAAGGTAGAGTAGAGGAAATGGGTCTCTGTTACTTAAAGATGTTGGATTATCCATAACCTTCCGAGTTCCTTTAGATCGTTGCATTTAATCGTCATTATTATAGTATGTCACTTTGAATATTCGCTCACGTTTTTTTTGTCTCCTATCGTAGAAGTATTTCCTCTTATAACACGTCCGTCACGATTTACAACGAAACCGTTAGCTCAGAAAAGGCGCTTTGGAAAACAAGGTTGCGTAATATTAAGCGCGGGGTTAACATTTACATGAGATGTTGTACATAGACATTTAACCCTTGGTTAAAATAAAACAATCGCTGTTTAGCTATATATTTTACCATGGATCCATTGTCTCTGTATACGAGCTTAGTATTTGATATCCTGTGTCTGTATTTATATAGTTATTAAAATATGCCCGCGCGTCGTCCACACGTGACTTGAATTTCCCTCAGGATTCCCGGGACTAAAAATAATTAAAATCAATTACATTCAAAAAAGAATGTAAGCTATTGTTTTAGTAAAAACTGTGTCGGATTAAATTAATTTTTATGCCCCGAACAATTAAAAACCGCTCCGGGAAAATGCCCGCGGGATTCCCGGGTATCATACATACGTACATATCACATTAAAATTTGATACCGATCAGTGATAAAATCATATTGGATTTTCATAATTCCCAGAAAAATTCCCACGGGTTTAGCAGTCCAAAAAGTATCGCAGATTTTTAGACTAGGTATTTGCTGTCGATCAGCGAAAAACGCATCGAAACCGGAAATGAAATCCCGAACAAACAAACAAGAAATCTAAAACAAATTGCATCGTGTTCTCCGTCGTTTACATAGTCTACTTCATTTGTGTTTCTTAATTAGCTTGAATGTACAGACACGCCATGTTTAGAATGTTATATTGTAAGAAGATTTATTCTGTTGTCATACGGGGCTTTTTTCTCTGCAACTTTAAATTTACATTTTAGGTTTATTCCCTTATAAATTATTCAGCATTCACATTAGTACCGTATTCAGCCACATTCAAATTTAGCATATTATTGATTTTCATTTAAATACTCTGGCATTTACCTAGGTCACAAGACATTGGGCCACGGCATCGGCAGTCATGTGCCTATTTCACATACACATTCATTGTATTTCTGTGTGGGCTATTATTAGAATTTTTAGCTCATTGGATATTTGCCAGCTTACACTCTCTCACGTGCTTCGTTAAATCGGTTGTATTATATTTACATGTTATGGTTAGTTATGCCGTTTAACATAAAGTGATAATAATTACCTCATTCATTTAATGCGTCAATGAGAGATAGAGTAATTAGGGAGGATATTATTCAACTACACAGTCACTGTTTGTTTTATACCTATTGAGCTGTTTATTTAGAGTTCTTGTTGAACTTTGAATTGAATGAATCGATTAAATCGAACATATGTTCTACATTAATATAATATTTATTTACACCATCTAAATGTTATTATTACATTTTTGTATATTATACGCAAAACGCAAAATTAATCTGCGAGTCCTATAATGACGCCTACATTGATTTTTCGCAATAAAATTTTCTCATGTTTATCCTCCTTATCAAAAGTGTGTAGTCGGAGAAGGCCTCGTTCTCACGACATCTCCTTTAGTTGTTGCAGGTTTAGTGGGCATCATCAGAGTAAAATGCGAGCATAAAACACATGGCCAACGGTTTATACACTTTTAATTTCGATTTAAAAGACATTTTAACATAGTTTAGACCGAGCAGCGGGTTCAGGGCACCGCTCATACTTCCAAGCTTCAATACTTTCTTTAAGATTCTCAAAGGTCCAACTCGACCTGTTGCCACAAACCAAATGTGTCACAAAAACTCCTCCGTCTACCGAAGTAGATACTACTCAAGTATAGAGGGCGTCTGACCCCGCTCCGAGCCATATGCTTGCTCAGATTGTTCGTTTATTAAATTACAATATTCATAACTTTTATTAGGTTATCTTTAAGTTATAGAAACATTTAAGACATCAAAGCCCATTCTTACACACCTCACTTGCTTCTTTGACATTCATTCATTTCATGTAATTGATGTCATTCACAATCAGTCACATTTTTATAATTATACTAAAGTGTTACCATTTGGTACCAAGGGGGGGAGGGGGTCGAGTCAAATCTCATCTAATCTTACGTTGGAGATAGGGGGGGTCTCGGCAAATATCACGCAATTTTTTTTAATTGGACTGAATTAGAGAAGGTATTCTTTTTTTAATCACAGTAGTTACGATTTAATTATTCTATTGTTAAATTTTTATTACACTTATAATTAAACTCTCAGCAATATTGATTACTAATCTTAACTAGTCGTAAATAAAAGCACGAAGCAAATTTGTTTTTTCTTTTTACAATAACAATCCAACGCGTTTACGTAAGAAACTCACATTTTGAAAAATCTCACGTGAGATTGGGGGATGAATAAAATCTCACGACATCTCACCAGGGGGGGAGGGAGGGGCAGAAAATTAAAAAAAACACCTCACGTAATTTATGGACGCCCCCTTTCGACATTTCTGGCCAACTGGTATTTTTTACCGATCTTCCACATAAAAATTCTACCGCACATAATAATATTGAAAAGTTTTAACATAATAGTTTAAACCTACGGACCTGTTTTTATTTACCCATATTTGCATTTTTATAAAAGGTATTTTTCATGGTTCCTGTAAAATTTTAGTGAATTGAGTAAGGAGGTATTGGTAGTTAACCGTCTATATATGTAAAAAAAGAAAATAAATAAGAGAAAGAATATCCTCTGTCCTGTTTCATGACAGAGGTTATGCGAAAAAAACGAAAAAAAAACGTCCATTTATGTATGATATATTCCTGTCTTATAGGCCTGAGTCAGCAGAGACATCGGAGTTCCCGGTGGAATGCGGCGACGTGATCCTAGTAGCAACTGACGGTGTGTTCGACAACGTTCCCGAGCCGGTGCTCGTGGCCGAGATGCGTCGGGCGCAGGGCTTGGCCGGTGACTCGCAGCGCCTGCAGGCCGTCGCCAACTCCATCGCGTGGATGGCGCGCAACCTCTCCTTCGACGGCTGCTACATGTCGCCGTTTGCGAAGAGCGCGCGCCAGAATGGCATCGACGCTATCGGTATGTTGTCTTATATACCCTCATATTAGCTGTTATATCATTGAATTAAAATTAGATCTTATAACTGATGGTGCGATCTCCCAAGCGGATTTATCCGCCTAATATTAATTTACGTACCTTACAACCAGTGTTGCCAACTGCACCGTAATTACGGTAAAAACACCGTAATCAGCATAGATGTACCACCTACCGTAGGTTTATTATTACGGTAGCAAAAACACCCTAATACCCATTGAAGATCGTATTTCTTTAAATCTTGTAGGGGTTGGGTTTACATATATATCCCCGGATGATTTCCTGGATGATTTTAATGATTAATGTGTTTAGGAATATATTTAAGACTTATTTATAACAACTGATATTGGTTTTGAGTGGAAAAAATACATATTCAATTAATTATCGAAGTTTGAAATTCACGACAATGATCTGGTAATTATGTCGCCGAGACTTTTTTTACGTTTTTTAACGGGATTTATTTAAATAGGAGACTGTATGTATCCGAAAATTTAAATATGTGGAGTTTTAAACAGTTGGTTAGGTTAGGTTTTGTGTAGACCAAAGCGCCAGAAGCGATTGGTAACCATTCACTATTTATCTTATATATAAGTGGATTATTAGTGAAAAACAAAAGTGAGGTTAGATTGACAAAAACATTAATAACTCAGGAACATTTCCGCCACATAGGAGTTGCAGAAGGGGTAAGTTTTCCCTCCCTCCTTCCCCACTCCCCCGCTCATTACTTATGATTACGGGGACATATATGTAAACCACACCCTCTTGTAGATTATATTATATCACTAAAATAATTTTAACGAGTTTGAATATTTATTGTCTGTATCTTAGGGTATTTTCGTTTTGTTGTACCAGCAACACTGTTTTATGCATCAGGAATTCCCCCAATAGTAAGGACCAGCTTGGAAATAATACGCGTACGAATTCGGTGGAATGAATATATATATGAATTTTCTTGAATACTTAGAACTTTTGAATTTACCTAGTTTATTTGTTTCTTTATTCTTTATTGTGAAGCGGTGGTAAATTAGATTAGGCTCTCATAGAATAAATAATAACCATAAACAATTAAAACTAAATAATAAATGAACAAGTTGGCGGTAGGCTAAATAAAACTTTAAAAATACTCGTTGGACAAATGTCACTTTTGTCGTCCGTGACCACGGCCACTGAAAAGCGGCCGAAACGTCGGACAAACCAAAACTTAATAAATTACCGCGCTTAAAACCGTTAAAACGTAGTTTTATTACAATTATACTGTCTGATTCTGATTAAAAATATTTTTTTTTAATTATTATCTTTATTAATTAACTTACACCGTAATTTTGCAAAATCTACCGTATTTTAAGAAGAAATCTACCACCCTCTAGAATTCAGAGTTGGCAACACTGCTTACAACTGTCCGATTAATGTACTTATAAGTTTATTTCCTTTTTCTACCTTAGTACACACTCAAGGCCGTAAAAACAGAATAAACAAACATTCAAAATACATTTCCGCATTTATACCTATTGGCGGTGATAATGGATAAATAAAAAACTATCTTTAGAATAATCGTAAAGTATTTTTGAAGCGTTAATAAACCATCTTTAATTTGATAGTTTACTTGATGGCATTGTTCGACTTTTAAAAATCAACTACTTCGAAGGCCCTCTTCTTTCAAAATTGGAAACTAAACTTCGAATTGGGTTACATACCCATGGCGAAATTTTATATCTAAATAACTACTTATTACTTTTGCTCTCCAGATTGTAACCATCTCCATTGTAACCCCAAAGAATTGTAAAACGTTTCCTCGCCTTTTATTTTTGTATCTTTATATCTCATATCTTTATATTCAAACATTATCACATAAACATTATTGCGTACATCGTATCATATAAATTGGATAATTTATTTTTTATCAACATGACATTAATTTTGTTCATATCTTGTTTACAGGAGGGAAGCCAGACGACATAACTGTGTTACTCGCTATAGTAGCGCTATGAAAATATTCGCCATGTGATTTTATGTAAATAGGTTTTTAGACAAAGTTCTTTTTATTAACATCAAACAAAATTAGTTTAATAGTGATAAAACAACGACACCAAAAACTTTGAAAACTTGGTATATTTTTTTATATCTGATCGTTATTTTTTGATATGATCGTTGGCACAAGTGATATTTTTTTGTTTGTAAATAATTTGTAGACGTAATGAGCGATTTAAGATTGTGTCAGAGTCGACTTTAAATGAATTTTTAACATAAACAAACATGAGACTACTTGCGTAAAATATTGCATTGTTGTTCAGAATAGCCATTTTTATAAACAAAGAAAAATATTTTTTTCGTAAATAAAATCCAACGAATAAAAGAGTTAACTTATTTTGCATTTAAAATTATCTGAGTCAACTTGTTCTTTTGGAGCATTATATGTTTATATTGACGTATGTCCAGTATATTCTGCATAAATATGGTTTTAAAACAGATCTTAACATAATCTTCAACTTGATTTAACAAATTTGTATTGTGGTCAGTATACTGGCATAAAATTTATTTTTTAAGACTTTGAGTGAAAGATAAAGCGTGTATTTTGTGATAGCTCTATTACAATCTTAACATATTACAAATATCATTTAATTATTTGACGACACTAAACTTCAATGTTATACATAAACACAACATGTTTAAATTCATTAAGTGCTGGCAAAAATATGGCTCTCAATGTGTGAAGGATGTATTATAATTCTTGTGCTGAATGCTAAATGTGTTTAATTCAATCCAATTTCTGTTTAATACATCAAATACCTACTTAATTAAATATATAGTTTATAAGAAAAGGTCTCGGGTCTTATGTTCAGAATATGGTAAATTCCGTAAACAAATTTTTCGTTATCTGCTCTGGTCTGCCTGTATGCGGCCGACCTGAGTTGTAACCTTGGCAATATGCGTTGTGCGTGTTTGCCAAATTAAAAATAATAATAAAACTACGTTTTAACGGTTTTAAGCCAGGTGATTTATTTGATTTTGGTTAATCCGACGTTTCGGCCGCTTCTCAGTGGCCGTGGTCAAGGACGACAAAGATGGCATTTGTCCAACGAGTATTTAAAAAAAAAATTAACCTACCGCCAACTTGTTCATTTTAATTATTTAGTTTTAATTTTGTTTATGGTTAATATTTACTCTATGGGAACCTAATCTAATTTACCACCGCTTCACAACATGTTGTGGCTTGAAGAGTAGAATTATAAACAAAATTAAAACTAAATAACTAAAATGAACCAAGTTGGCGGTAGGTTAAATAAAACTTTAACAATACTCATTGGACAAATGTCATCTTTGTCGTCCGTGACCACGACCACTGAAAATCGACCGAAACGTCGGATTAACCAAAATTAAATAAATTACCGCGCTTAAAACCGTTAAAACGTAGTTTTATTATGTATACAAGTTGCGAAAACTTAGAAAATATTATAAAAATAATAATATTGATATACTGACCTCTATTCAACTTAGTTGTCTATTTGTTCCTTGACTCCGTTAATGATGTGATTCCAAGTCGATAATCATCAAAGTTTTGTTTAGTTTGTGTGGAGGTAAAATAAATTAATTTAATTCTTTCATTGTGATATGTTGTGCGATTTATGTTGATTTAAAATTGTGTTGAGATCATCGACTGTCCAAGGAGATGAATGTAATTTAGAAATCGGGTATGAGCGTTTTGTTTGTATGAAGACTGATATAGTTATATTCTGTTGTGAAATGTTGAGTATTTTCATAATGCCAATCCACATTTTGAAATTAACACGAATAATATGTGGTAACGCTTTTGAGTTTTCTTTTTACATGTTTGATTTGTATGTAAATTAATTATTATGATAATTATTATATTCATGGAAGAAAAGTATTACGAGTGACAATCGTCTAGTTAAGGACAATTCTGTGACAAGTTCCTAAATCTGAAATTAAACGTGGTAGAGCAGTACTAAAATTAATATAACAGGAAGTAGATTTCATTTTTAACTTGCATGTATAACCCTCAAAAAATGTTATCTAGTGGTAATAGTAACTTGTTTGAATTTAAAAAAATGCATTTGTATGTGAGCCGACTCGATAAGTGTGGACACTACACTCTCACAGCGTTTGCTATAAATCAATTGTGTTTCATACGGCGAGTGACAGTTCCGTTGGAGCTCCTGCTATATAATGTTCCCTATCCCACTCGTAAGATATTGGGATCGCGCCTGATGTTGCAATTGTCCATGAGCGGCGGTAACCACTTCCCGTCAGATGGGCCGTCAGTATGTTTGTACGCTGCAGGAAAAAAAAAATTACAGTTCAACTGTTATTCTCTCATGTTTGAATTTGCAAGGGGTTGGGCGCTCGTTTCGCGTGAGTTGCAGCGATGCAATTATAAGTAATCTTGGCTTTTGCAAATTTAGCAGCGCCGACAATGCGCAATAACCAAACGCGCTGTGTAAGAGTCCTCACTCTTGATATAAAGCGCTAAAACTGTTTTATTGTTACATCCACATCAGTAAAAAAGATCGAGTCTCGAAGTTTACACTTACATAGAACTAAAACAAGTCTTCGTAGATGGTACGCATGTAAAATGACCATGAATCGATATTAGTGACATCTTGCGAACAGTCAAAGTATAAGGATTATCATTCGTATTATTGTTTTATACTGTATTTTTTAATGTTTTTATTGTCTTCATATTTGAAAGTTACAATCAACGTTACTCTGCAGCCACGTTGTTAAAGTTGTAATATGGATACTAAGATAATCGAATTGTAGCTTTATTGGCAATGCCAAGATTTTGCATTGATTTATATGTGATTAACTTTGATCTTCAGACTGTTATCATGTTTCAAAACCTTTTTTTAATGACTAGTCATATAGCTCAATCTTGATTAGTTATTTCCGTTCTTTATGTCAGAATCGCATACAATTTAGAGTTGCAAATTTGTAATTCCTTGCTATTCGATAGCTATACTGTGCATTTAAAAGTAGGATCGCTGCTTAGCTTTGTTCCAAGTTCTGAAATACAAACCTAAAATACTATAAAATATAGCGATCATTTTTGCACCTTCAATTAAATACAGGATTGTTCGAATTCTAACAAAATGTGACGTTTGTACCCTTTTATATACATATGTGGGTAATCAGTAGTTTAAATACAAGACTATGAATGATAAACATAAAAGTCAAACGGTAAGGCGGCTGCCATCTTTGTTTCAGACGGAATCTTAATCTCTCAGCATCGCTCGTCGAACGCGACTATTATCGTATTATGTATTTTAACGAAAGAACGAAAGTTATACAGTCTGCATACCTGTTAGGTCATATTTTCATATTCCAATTTTATACCTTTGATAATTCATTTCATTGTAAGTAAAGTTTTCATAGAAGATTTCACCTATTTGGCAAATGTGATGTTGTAAATTGTCAGCATCGAAAGCAGACAGCTAACTTATAAAGGAATTGTGTAAGGTTAAAGGTGTAATGATAAAATTGAAGATAGTATGCTTGGATTATTTCTGGTAGATGCGTGATTAATAAATACAATAAAAAAAGTTCTGATCAATATTTAAACGATTTTTATTTTATACCCAGCTTTATATTGAACGCATAAGAAGCTTAAGAGGCGCATTATTTCGATATATAATTAAATTTAAAGTGATGTTTAAGGGATTCTGTAATGTAGTACTGTGAGACTTGATCGGATAGGATACTGATTATTCATAATTACAAGGTATAGCTTGCTCAGATGAACAGTTTATGTGGGTTACAAGTCTGCTATTACAATCGTTTATTAACGGTCTTTCGCTGGCAACATAGTGGCAATTTTTGTATATTTTTATATACAAAGCAATAATTATAGTGACATTATGACGCCAGTGATTGACAATTTCAACTCGATTATAGGAGATTTATTGACCCTAGGTTTAAATTCTCATTACGTTTGGAGCATCCGCTTCAGACCTCGAATCCTGCTTTTTTACTTTGCACGATCTTTACTGTCTATTTTTGTAAAACCATCGGTTGCTAAAGCAACTTGAAATCTGTCAAAAAATTAGTTCGTCATACAAAGCAGTTCAATCGTAATCAACTTTCACATTTACGATTTGATATCTACACATCACTTTGGATAACTGTGAATAGTACTAAAGGACACGCAATTAAGGCAACGATATCAAATGATACCTTTATAATTTTATCAATTTCATATTGTGTACGATTGTGCTGATAGTAAAACAAATTTTTCATTTGGCAAATCATGAACAGTTTATTATTAATATAAATAATTTACATTCTCTCTTTTAGACTTTTGGGAAATATAAGATAAATATCACAAAGGTGCAGAATTAATGTTTTCAAATTTTTTGATCTAGTTTTCTACTTAACTGCCAGTTCGTCTATTTATAATTGAAAATACATCTCTGCAATACCAACGAGTTATTTCGAAAAATACAATTGTACAGAAAATCGTTTTCTTTTGCACCAAATAAAAAATAATTTTCACAAGTTATCACTATGTATGTAAGTGACCCACAAAAGACAATATACATATTTTCGAATAAGAAAGTTGACGATAATATGAAAATATAAAAATAAATTCATATTTACTTTTTTTGCATGTAAAGGTCCACATGAAAGTTGGTACGTTAATTAACTTATGTTCTCTAAAAAGGAGCTATTGTTTGTCAAACTTTATTTAATTCAGTCCCCTATGCGTCCGTAGTCCTTTTTACACAACCAGAATGAATTATATATTTCATAAAAATACGATAAACCAAGAATATAATGTTTTAACCATTATTATAACCCTGACAGTTAAACAACTACGCAGTAGTTTTAACCACAGGTATGTTTAAGAATGATACTACAAAGTGGCTGAGGATTGAACTTAAATAAAACGTACGTTTTAACCATTAAAAGTGGTCTTAATCCTGTGCTACAATTATGAAAACCTAAGTACTTATGTAGGTATAATAAACATTATATCACACATCCCCAATTCCGTAATGCTATAACTACGCCCGAGGGAAACAATATTATTTCTTAAAAGTAAAACATTCCGTTACGTTCATTACATTACGTTCCAACTATATTACATTCTCACTATCTGAAATATATACAGGTAGGCCAAAAACTCCCGGATTGTAATCAAGCTTATATTAAATAATAATGGTACAACGTAGATCTGTCGTCTAACAGCCTTATTCGTAATAGATATACAAGGTTTACAAGCTCATTAAAAAAGTTAGAAAAATACACAATGTCTAATTTAATTCACAACTTTATAGATCCAAAGAAAAATGGAAATAGTTTATAAAAGCGTTTTTTCAAACAATTGTGACGCCCGAACTCTAAAAATACTACAAATTCCGGAAACTTTGACCCACCTATACGTAGGACCCTATTGATCAAATCCAAAATGTAAATGCGTGAAAGATTTTTGAAAAATCAATTATTTCTGGTGAGAAAACGAGCCTATTGAATTGGTAAAAAAAGCTATATTGTCATTTTTTTATATAGTATAGGCTCTAAAAACTGTGAACTCCGTACAAAACTGGGATATAAAACTGTTTGGATTTTTATAGTGTTTTAATATCAAAATCATAGATTTAATAACCAACCAGAAAAATTGATTTAAAAAATCTAGTGACGAATTAGTTTTATAAAAAAAATCGGATCCTAGACATTTAATCTGCTTTATTCCATATTATTTTGGATTTGGCTCTAAAAATAAGTCAACAATTTAGTAGACAAGTGGTGGTTGGTGTTAAAAAATCACCTACATAATAAACAGTAAAAACTATGTACATATTTTGTTGAATAATATTTATCTAAATCCAACCTTTGGTTTTTAGTTCTAGCCTCCAGGCTGTTCGTTAGCAAGGTCTGGTAATGGCTCATATTCTGGTTCATCCACAGGAGTGTCAAACATCCTTTTTCTAGAAAAATAATAAAGTTGTAAAGTTTTCACATAAAACGTTTTGGATACAAAAGAAGTGGCTCACTCTGCAAATGGGGAGGCTTTAGCCTAGCGGGGGATTTATGGTATGCTATTAATATTATTTAACTAAATCATTTTAAATAAGTCTACACAAGTGAGTAAGTGAGTTGAAGTCAAAATTCCACTTTATATATTACTATGGTCTGTTCAGCCTTCATAAATAGTTAAAAATATTATCAAAAAGTCTGTATATTCAAAACTAAAGAGAAATCAAGCATTGCAAATAAAGCTAAATCTTACAAGAATGTTGGAGTCTTCAATAATTTCTGACCACCTCTTTGTCTTGGTAGGACATCCTCCATAAAGAAATATATGTGTCCAATTGCCATTCCCACCAAATCGACAGATATTGAATTACCTAGCAAAACCGAAAAGCCCAGCAATACCCAAGGTAGATATGGAGCCTAAAAAATAAAATGTAAGATAAAATTTAATATAATTTTAAAGTAACAGATCTGATACATATTTTGTATTTAGATTATAGACCTACTACAGCAATTAGTTTTCCACGGTTTTGCCATGAGGCAAACCCTAGTTGCTATTGTAATCATTTTGATCTAGGTGTTACTTGGTCTTGGAAATTTTTTATCTGTCCCATGAAAACTATGTCATTTTCCTGGAATAAATAATCTTATATCTTATAATCTCGGTACTGCGCTTACAAAAATACAAAATTGTAATTTGTATTTTTTCCAAATACACAACTATGGGACATATTGTAATGAAAAAAATAACAAAAAATTATTTTTAACCTTTATATACAAACCTGGAAATTCATTAGGCCAAAGAAGTTCATTCTGACAAACACATTACGTCTTGACCACACATAAACAATCATAATGGTGAATGCCTGTCCTAAAAATAATAGATTAACAAAGAAAGCACATAACTGTAAACATTACTTAAGAAAGTTATTTATTGGGCACATAATTACTAATTAATATGCTTTTACAGGTGGCCTATGAAGGTGGCATATAAGAATTAAAGGTTGTCAGGAAATTGTGTCTTGATGCCTGTAATTTTATATGAATAATTTTTTTTTTGTAAAATGTTATTGTTCTCGTCAAATTGCCAAAAAGTATTATGGAAATCTTCAACCCTGTCTTACATCCAAAACCTTGGTTTATTGATCATCGAAAGGTATCTAAAAAAGATATTTCAGCAATATTCCATTTGAGGCTTGGTCATAGCTGTTCACCCATTTTCCTAGCTAAAATTAGAATTCAAGATCACTCCTGTGAATGTGCCTTCACATTCTGTAAGCTGCTAGCTGAAGGCACTCTACACTATTTTTTTTTTCTTACTGTCCCAAAATTATTATATCTCTGTATGATCTTCTTTGCCATATCAATTTGAACTTTCTTCTCACCATGCCCTAATAACATTTATCTTTAGTGAAGATAATCTAACATATTATTTCAAAAGCTCATTATGATGAAATCAGAAATATTGTCATCAGATCCTAGGCCCTAATATTTGTTTTAATTATATATATATTTGTTTATAATTATTGTTTATCTTATAGCCCTTCTAAATTTGGCTAAAAAGGATTATGGTTGTGGGACTTCATCTGTGATAATATACACATATAGACCATTTCATGTGGACATTCTGATAGGGTTGAGTTAATGCATTATTTGAGATGTGATATTGTTAATGACATTAAATACTGACAGATAGCATATTTATATATTTATACTGATGTGGCTATTTATTGAAGGCATTATTTTTTAATCATAAAATAAGACACATTCGGCTGCTGTCTACATTTTTAGCAATATCGCAGGTGCATCTGCACCATCACAATACAAGCATAAAAAGGATACAATCATCAAAACTCCACCAAAGACAAACATAACTATAAAATCTGCTGTTCTCCCCCTGAATGAACCTTCCTCCAACATCCTGCAATATCTATATGTAAATATCATGTTGAAGAAAAAACTGAAGCCCAAATTTCCAAAGAAAAGGAATGTTGTTATTAGTCGCCATAATTGATATTTCTTCAGAATAACTATCGGATTGAAATAAAGTTGAAAGGGTGACACTAGATCTAGTTGCTGAAATGAAAAAAAAACATTACTTCATTTTGTTTTATTTTAATAACATATTAATACAGGAAGTTTACTATTACATTAAAAATGACTCTTAGTAGTTAAATACAATATCACTTTTTGAGCAATAAAAATAATTGTGCAATATCGATACAATCGATAATATCTTTTAACCGGTTGTGCAATTACAACAAAAATATAATAAAAATTACATAATATCTCAAAAATTCTGAAATTTAAAGTCATTATTGTTCACCATAAACTTAAAAGTAAACAATAAATGAATAGGCTGCAACTTAGACATCCCTTACACATATTGTAAATAGTGGGTGGGTGGAGTGGGTAGTATACTTACCATTTCTGCAACCCCTATGGTCCAGAGATTTTGAAATTTTAATTTTTGGTAAACATAAGCTAACCTCTTTTTTCACTAATATTATTGTGATGGCTGGTGTAAGATCATGACCAATGACTAGAACAGTGACTTAGGTTAGGTTAGCCTTAAACCTTAGACTGATCCCCATTGTCGCAATATAACAAAATGAACTAATAAAAAGATTAATATCTCAAGAACTACATATCTCCTAGACATGGGGGTTGCAGAAAGGAGAAGTACTTACAGGTAGGTTAGGTATTTAAGAATAGAAGTGTTGACTATATAAATAGATGTAGACTGCAAAAATGCTTAAATATAAATATACTTACCACAGCCAGTGTAGTGACAACACAAGCAGTTGTATATGCTCTTGTAACTGGTGGTATTAACATATACTCTTGTAGAAGTGTCTGATATGCCATTGTGAAAAAGTTTTTATATCACTTAGATTGAAGATTAAATATAATATAACATATTTCCAACATTGCCGTATTCAATATTTAACTCGCCACGATTGGGCCACATCAGAATATTCGTGATTTCGCTCAATATTCGTGATATACATCCATCACACCACAAGGCTATCAAAGATGTTGCCGAAAATTTTACTTTAATCGAGAATAAATGGTTTCTGTTAAATTGATACTATTAAATGTTGTATATTGTAATATTAGTCCTGTATTCTTATAAAATACACACGTTTTTTATAACATTAATTAATATAATCGAACAACTCGCGATTCAATAAAAACGACACACGTCACACAATGATTGACAATTACAATCTTTCATGACATTGACAACAACGAGGAACAGGCTAAATAACAAAGAGTTTTCTTTATTAAGAAAAAATGAAACGCCCAATAAAGGTGCGTGTATATATATACGTCATGGCTGAGTGGCGTAGCTTGAAAATTCCATTGAAATGTGTAAATTATAAGTCGTAAGACTCGGATTAGGTGGGGTATAGTTATACAGCACATTTATGTATTATGAACAACATATCGCGGGCTTCAAGCCAGAGGGGCGTATAAGCCAACTTTTCAGGAAATACAAAAAACTTTTTTTTTCATTGTATCTCTATAACTGAAAATTTGCATGTATTCTTTTTTTAATTAACCTACTATTAAGAAAAAAACAGAGGTGGTGTATCGATAAAAATATAAATGATAGACGAAATTAAAATAAACGCATTTTTTTTTATAGGCCCCTGGCTTGAAGCCTGCGATATAATTTATTAGAAAACAACAACTTTTCACTGTACGTGCCATTTTTATATATTATAGATTTATATACGACATTTTTTACATTATTATTTGTCATCAAGAATAAGTTGATAAAACAAAATATCAATATTTCAACAGAATACAACAACAAATTATGGTAAATTTGTTATATAATTTTGTTTAATAATTAACTCTGAAAACTGAAATTTGTATATTACCGAAGGTAGTCTCTTAAAAAATAATTAATATATTGGACTGTAAATTTTTTCCATAAAAAGCATGCCCAAGGGAAGGATTTAAAGATATAAAAAAAGTTCATGTATTTCAAGTTATTAACCCAGATAAGCCTGAAACTAAAATTTTCTGAAAATTTTGAAAAAAGTTACATTATTTAGTTTATTAGATCTTATGCAACATAAAAAAATTATGAAAAAAAAATTAAGTGTAAGGCTTTCAGGGAAACAGCCGTCCTATATGTAGGACAGTAGGATAATAAGAGGAAATAAAAGACCATTTATGACAAAACAGAATGTAATCAAAAAGTGTAGTTTATTAGATAACTATTGATTATATTACCCATTGTTATATGTAATTTACTAGATTAACACTATTTATGAATGATATGTTTCAAAACACTTGACACTCACTCCAACATCACATTTCTTGCAACGTGTCAAACATTTTTTGTGACATTGACGACAGTGTGTTTGCTTCGATTGAGGAATAACCAGATGATTCATTTGGTCTTTACGACTATCAGCATGTTCATGATGGGAGGGTCGGCTAGGCCCTCTTTTGGCATTTTTTCTGTTTGATTCAATCAAAGCAATTGCTACCCTTCTGCGAAAGCCAAGATGATCCAGTTTTCCATGATTTATTTTATATAACTGCCATGCATTATGTTCGGCAAGATCGGCTGATCAATTCATTCTTTGTATCAGGGGAGTTTTCCCAATACATTCTTCTACGGGGGAGCCATGAATAACCACTAACCAACAATATGCCGATGAAACATTTCATATCTTCAGTGGTTATGTCTCCAGGCAAATTCTTTTTGACAGCATATTTATTGCTCTCTGACACCAACAACGAAATAACATCTTCATCTAAGAAGTTTTCAAACCACTCAATTGGGCGCTTATCTTGGCAAGCGCCTTGAACATCTGGCCAATTCACGGGATTTTTTGCCAAGTCCCGTTTTCTCCATGCGTAGGTACGCCTACGTTTAGTTCGACCTGTAGAATCAGAAGGTTCTTCTTCTGTATCACTCACCATAATCTGCCCTTGAATCATTACTTCAGCCGGTTGAAGCAGAATGTTTCGTGGCAAATTATTCAAAGTTACATTATCTTCTTCACCCGAATCTTCGTCAGTGAGACAGTCAGGATCAACAGGAGGAGGTAGAATACATATCAGTCGTTCTCTATAATCTTCTTCATTATCAGAAACATTTTCTAAAGCATCTAAAATTTCATGCGCAGCTAACGGTCTGTAAAGAAAAAGTTGTATTATTGTACTAAAATCATGTATATTATCCTACTGTCCTATATATAGTACGCTAGTATTTGTAACAAGTTATACGTAATTTATTTATATTATTTTGCTAGAATATTTATTTAGTACAAAAGTTAAGGTTATCAACTAGATATTAACACAGAAAAAAACAACTCACGAGTAAAATATAACTTTTTATACATACCTGTCATTTGCCATGTCTGCAACGCACTTTTATTACACACTTATAAGGTAAAATATAAGGTAAAAACTTTTAAAATAACTGTCTTTTTATTTTTTCTAATAAAGCTGACACGTTTCTTACTGCAAATCATAAGACTAAATAATCTTAGATAAAGAGGGTATTCTGATATTTTTTTTTATTTCTACTGTCCTAAATATAGGACAGTAGGCTTATCTGGGTTAATATATTCATTCCACAACAACCGATTGTAATTTATTGATTTAATGTTTGATAGTTATTTCATTTAATATACAAATAAATTATGATTTAATAAGCATAAATAGAAGCAAGATCATCATAATCATAAGTTCTTTTTAAAAATAAATCCACTAATGTTAATCCCGTAATGCTATGGAGTCCAGCATTGATGGGTAAAGCTGTTAACTTCACAACAATAGACTTCCCTGGCTCAAGAGGGCCCAATTTCCTGTTTGAAATACCACACCATAACAAGCTTGAATTTTGATGTGAGCGTAGTTTCAATATCAAATCTAGAGTTCTTTCACTAGCATTTGCTATCTTGCATGTGAAATAGAAAGGTTCGTCCACACATGCTTTGCTTGGCAATCTTTCAAATGTTACCCTTATGTCTCCATATTCTGGCGCCATTCTCTGTAACTGACTAGTTTGCAATCTCCCTTTCTCTCCCAAATTAGATCTCCAAACAATATCCAACTTTCCAATATTCTTCGCTGCAGCAAGCAATTTGATCTCCTTAGATATATTTTCTTTTGGGGTTAAATAATACAAGTACTGACAACTTTCTTGGGGCTGAAGCAAAGTAACATCTCCAAAAACTGAAACCCCATTTGATATCTCATTTAATGAATTCACAGTAAACTGTTGTGAGCTCTCAAGTGAAACCTGCTCTAAGACAATGGGCCCAGAAGTTATGTTCTGTACTTGAGCTTCCAAATACACATCATCAGACTCTGCATTATAAAACTTGGTTTTCACATCAAGTGGTTTCATAACTTCAAACTTAAAGAACTTCCTGAAAGAAGCTAATGTATTGTAATTGGACATGTATGTAACTTCACAGACTAAAATATGGGTACCGAGGTCCTTCACTTCATGATGGATTACATCACTTAAAGTTTCATCAACATCTAACATTTTGGGTGAATTTTGCTGTGTAGTTAAAAGTATTCTCTGTGAACTAGTCTGTAAATCTGCTTTGATAGAAACACTCTGAACAGGCTGATTTGTTTCATTATGTACACAGACATAACAAGAGAATGTTTCACCTAAATAAATATTGCCGAAACTTTGCGGCAGCAGGAGAAATTGGCCAGCAGCTAGAGTCTCCATTTGGGTGACTGAAGTAGCATCATCTTTCAAATAATTGTTTAAAATATTTCCAGGTAAATCTTTCGAGTCACAAGTAACAATCTTCGGTGATATAAATGCTGGTTTTGTTAATCTCATTACTTTTAAAGCCACTAAATGTTCAACTACTTCTTTGGGATCCATGTTTTATACGCTATATCATCAAACTATTGTCCAAATAGCTCTAATTTCTTATGTAGTTATTCTTCGCCATAAATTGGAAGATGGAAGACGAAATTGTGATGGGACTGTTCGACTGCTGGGGACACACAATACGCCTGTAAATTGTTGTAACTCAATTGTGAATCTTATAATGTTTGTTACTTCTTCTTTGTTTGCTCCAACACTTTAGGCGTTGATTTTGCCTAATATTTATTAAATATTCTATTAATTTTATATAAGTAATTATTGATTTGTTGTAAATAACACAGAGAAATGACAATGACAAGTAATTACTATAAAATAATTATAAATATACGGTTTACGGTTAATATTTTTTTATGTTTATGACTTGGCAACTAGATCTCTAAGCCAGATGCTGGATACAGTAAATAACATTTAACTATAGCGCGTTCTACGTCTAGCTCACCACGCCCAAAATGCTCCGTCAGCTGTTCCACCTGGCGATCGTGGTCGGTATAGTCGCGGCGAACACGTCACTAATAACGTTATAATCTTTGATCACGCACACAGCGACCCATGTTAAGAGGTGGGTTGAATAACCTTTTCACTAGAGTTAATGATTGTATTGTAACCTGGTCACATGGTCGTTGTGAGTCTAGTGGAACCTAGCCATAGTGTAATTATTATTATCTACGGTGAAGTCTACTACCTGTCATCTCGTGTGCACAGAAGTGCACAGAACACAGACTAGTATTGTACCAAGGTATTGGCACAGAACTTAGAAGTAGTTAGAAGAACACTATAAAAGATATATAATTATATATACTTTATAGTACTCTTACTTTTATATACTGGTACTCTCCAACGAGACTCGTGTGTGTCTGTGCTCGTGTGTGTACAATAAATTTGAATTTACAGTTTTTTGATCGTGGTTTTGTTATTTAGTATAATAAAACTAGAATTGGAACTACGAATAAAATGGTACTTACAAAAGAATACAGAATATGTATGCCTATGACTGTGGAGGAGGTAAATATTCAATTAAGGACTTTACTTTTTAAACTAAAGGGACATTATAATTATTTAATTAATTTAAATTTTATTTATAATAGAAGTTTACCTTTGCATCTTTTTTATCTTAGCTATTAGGTAAGTTTATCAGTTTTATATGACTGAGCGTTGGAAGAATAAATTTCTGTCTGTGCTAAACAAATTATTTGTCTTGGGTTCAATTCAAATTTTAAAAGGTTCTGTCTTGGGTATCTTTATGTAGTGTAAAACAAAGTCACTTTCCATATCTGTCTGTCTGTAAATCCGCTAAGTCTTCCTAAACCACTCAATGGATTTCACAACCAGTTACATTTTCAAGTAAGGCTTAAATATACAGTTGAATTTTTCAAATGTTCCTTTAGGGCCAAATCCTAAACTATGCTAAATAGCGAAAAACACTCTAAAGGAGTCTCAAGGCCCATTTTGACAAAAACTAAAATAGTTATATTAGATTTTTAACAAATCAATTACCATTGTCACAAATTGAATTGGCTGATTTTGAAAAACTGCAACCTCTTTGTCAAAAAAATGTATAGTTCTTAAGATATTAATGATTTTGTAAATGTAACCTCAGTTCAGCGAGTGTTACAACCAAGTTGTAACAATCATTTAAATAGTCACCATTTATTAATTAATAACTATTTTAATGATGGTTGCAAATTGATTGTAACACTCATTGACTGCTGCACAAAAACATTAATATTTCAAGAACTATATATTTTCTTGACATAGGATGTACAGAAAGGGTAAGTAGGCTTCCCTACACACCTCCCATTACTTCAAATTAGGATGCCCTATACCTATGCCCCCTTGTAAGGATCAATTTCTGTGAAGGAATGTCAAATGGCAAACCAAGAGAATGTTTTTGAATAATAAAATTCCATACATATAGCCTGTATAATTTTATCATTAATTATTTACAGTATCGTATTGGGCAACTTTATATGATTGCCCGTCACAGCTTTGAGCAGTCCAGCAATGGTGAAGGAGTGGAAGTGGTTGCAAACGAGGAAGTCACTGATGAGACCAATGGTGTGGGCCAGTTTACTGAGAAGAGAATACATTTGTCAAGGTGCTTATGACATTACTTTTTCTAAAAGAAATTAAGTGCAATCTATTGGAATATATAAATGTGAAAACAACTTAATAGCATTGATTTGATTTAATTCATATGAGTTTGATTTGATTAGTTAAATTCCCTTTCATCCCTTCAAATCATTATTTCATTTATTATTTAAAAGTACCTACCTAATATAAATTACCTAAATATAGATAATTCTTTATTGTGCACCAAAACACAGATATTAAACGAAGTAAAAAAAGATAAGAGACAGTGCGAAGGGCACCCTTGTCACTACAAATGATCTCTAACAAGCAACCCTTGGCAAGGATTGATAGATTTTTATTACTGACGCTGGTGTAGATTCTAAGTGTGAATATAATCTAAATAAATAAATCTAAAGTAGACTGGCTGCATTGCCACACTGTATGGCAATTCTTATTTGCTGGGTGAAATATAAGCCAGCCTTCTTTTACATTACATTACCATTCTTTGTATATAATGTTCTTTCAATGGAGGGCAGATAAAAATAGAATACATACATACATACATAACTTCACGCCAGGTCCCTTGCGGGGTAGGCACTAACAACAGAGCGCCACACAGGCCCATTTTTACATACCTCACTCTCTTCTTTGACATTCATAGCTCTTGTCATGCACGCTCGTCTATTCTTAAGGCTCCTTCCACCTTCTGCTAATACATGATCAATTTGATCATGGAAGGTGTGTCGTGGCCTTCCGCGACTTATGCATCCATCCAGAAAAATCCAAAAATAGAATACATATACTTAATTCACAAAATTGACCTGAAGTTAAAATTTAACTGATCAAACTACCTCCAATTTTTCCCAAAAGTGGCAGGTTTGTATTTGAAAAAAATAAGTCCTAAATTTGGTCGAATATTATCCTGAGACTGGGATTTATGAAGTGGTTGATCAAGATTTGTTCATTTTTTCAGTCATCTACCATATTGGCTTCAGTCCATGATACCTAAAATATTTTACATCACAGAAAAGGCGTGGAATTATTACCCATATACTATCACAGGTAATTAATCTTCAAATAATTTGAAAGTTAAGTAGGTGGAACTAAATTTGCCTTTTTTGAAATACATGTGAAAGATTTTTTTTAATTAGAGCAACTTTTATGAGGTTTATAACATAAAGAAGTTAATGAAACAGAGGAGGGTAAACACTATCAGGTGGATTGTCTACTACACACCTTCTTACAAACAAATTTGAAAATACTCATTCCTTATTTTTCCTCTTTCATGGTCATGGCACATCATGCAGAATATACAGTAAGTGTGGATTTATATACATTGCTTTATATTTCATTTGACATTAAAGTTTTCAATTTTATTGTTATGACAAAATTATTCACCATATAAAGCTAGAGAGATAGTATACATACATTTATAAAAATGTAAAAGCTATTTACTGCAATCAGCAACTTATTTAATAATTGCTTATTTTTTGTCTGTCATTCTGTGCGAAACTATGTGTCAAATAGACTCCAAATTGACTCAAGGGATTAAGCATTTTACATTAAAACTTAAATTTTGTCATAAATTTCGATATATTTATTATAGTATCTTGCAGGGTCTGTTTTATAAAATCACTGAATCCTATGCAAAAGAAGTGGCTGGCACAGTTAGTAATAAATGTAGGAAATCAGACCATAAATGGACTACAGGTTGTGGTTTCCCCATTTTAGTATAATATAAATAAACAGCTAGTATAGCAGTTTATTTGTTATATTTTAGAAAGTTATATAAGTATTAATTAAAAATAAACACTGTTGATATTTCATTTGTGGAGGATAGAATATAGTAATATTGCATTGAGGAAGACCTACTTGTCCTTCATATTTATCAATTTATAGAAATATTTCCTGTTAATTTTACATTGTTATTTATTTAATTTTATGGATCACTATCAAATGCTACATTTAATTTTCAGTGTTCTTTTATCCCTAAGTTTTCAATTTCTATACAAACACGTTATGAAGACAACAATGGGACTACTGAAAATGTAAGTGGACTTCTTTTGAGCGACTTTTATATGCTTAGTCATGATTTTCTCTTTTATTAATATCCCACATAACAGGAATGCAGGAAACAGGACACATGTTACAGATAAATCCTAACATTATTGACATATAAGAACAGGCATTTAAATAACATGTATCATTTTACGTTTAAACTATTATGACAAATATTTTTTATTACTGTATAAACAATAATGAATGCAGTATTTGAATCCTTTTTTTATATGCAAACTTATGATGTCATAACTTTGTATGCTCCTACGTAGCTGAGTTTGGACATTTTGCAGTATGATAATGTTTAGTGTCTTAGTGATTTCATTATCCGCTTTCCTATTAAAGAAAATCTTTATTAGTGCATTAAATATGTCTGCATAGATTAATATTATAATTTTAAATTTATGTAATTTATACCTAAGTTTGACTAGAGGCAAGATACTGTTCTAAAAGATGACTTTAATGTGCACGGATCTCGAATAAAAATATAAGAAACCCAAATTAATGATTTATGCAAATTAGTCTCTTTTCGAAAATTAAATGGTACAATAAATATTGCTTTAAAGTTTTTAGCCTACACACAACCGCGAACACACACAGTCATTGTTCACTCACTCGTTCGCACACGCACTATGCTTTGCCCCTATTCACCTTATGAAATTATATTTCTTTATCACATATTCCGATTATTCCGACAGTATTGGCTGTAGACCGCCAAAAAATGCACATCACTAACCATAAACTGTATTGTAATCATCATCATCCGAGCGTTAAATCCCGGTTGCGTTCGGAGCGTTCACTCCGACGCCCGGGGTCCGCTTTCCTACTTTTTCTACTCCACTTCGCGCGGTCTTCAGCATCCCCTGTTTTGAGACCATTGGCACGCATGTCATCCTTCACGACGTCAAGCCAGCATTTCTTGGGCCTTCCCCTTTGACCGGTACCTGGCGGAGGTGGCATGGCTAGACATTTGTTTCCCACATAATTAGCCGGTCTGCGTAAAACGTGGCCGTACCAGCGTAAGCGACACCCTTGCAGTTTGTCTGCTATGTCACGGATATGAAGACTGCCGCGGATGCGGGAGTTCCTGACCCGATCTTTCCGCGTCACTCCACACATCCATCGCAGAATATTCATCTCCGTGACACGCAGCTTTTGCTTGTGTCGCTCAAGTACTGGCCACGTTTCACTTCCATACAAAAGGACAGGTCTAATGATGGATTTATAGACCTGTCCTTTTAATTTGACCGGCATTTTGGGGTCACAAATGACACCTGTCACCTCACGCCACTTGGCCCAAGCTGCTGTGATACGGGCCTTGACTTCGAGGTCAATATCCCCGGACGCACTAAGGACAGATCCCAAGTACTTTCTTCGCCTATGCGCACGGATGTGGGATCTGTAGTGTTGCAGGCCAAGTTCTCAGTGTTCGCCACATTTAGTTGTAATATTCAATTATAATTATTGCAGTGCTTGGGCATGACACCTGAAGAATTAGAACAAAGGGAAGTAGATTTCCTAGATATAGCGTATGATGAGATAAAACCACATCATTACAAAGAGGCTGAGGACCCTAAATTCTTCAAATCTGAGAAGACTGGCCGGGGGCCTCTTATAGAGGGATGGAGGGATACCCACAAGCCTATTATGTGCTGTTACAAATCTGTCAGTGTCAAGTTTGAAGTTTGGGGTTTGCAGACACGAGTGGAAGAGTATGCGCAAGGGGTATGCTTAACATTTTTATATTTTCAAATATAAATTTGATAATTTCTCACAATTTGAGAAGTTATCAAATTTAAATTTCAATCAAACGATATCGTCACATGGAGCTCACCAATGTGTGAAATGAGCTACTTCGATTTGGATAATTGTGGCCGGTATACAAACATGCATTACTTTTTTGTAGTATTTTATTCCTAGTTTAATAAGTTCATGAATACAACAGATTTCAAGATGTTTTGTTAATTGCATAGAAAATAAAGACCAGGAATAAGGAAAGTGTCATAATAAAAAAATAGATTAGAATAGAGTATTATAATTAATAATATATAATTAAAAGTCAATTAGTTAATAAATTAAAATTATTCATAATTATTTTGACATTTGTAAATCTTAATAGCATAAAAATATCTGTGGTTTGAAGTTAATGGTAATATTGTTTTAATAATCGCTACAAATTTAATTATATAAAACAGATGTTAAATTTACTGTAGTATTTTAAAGCCATGTTATTTTCACAAGATTTATTAGACAGTGTAATTTTTTTCCCACCGCTATAGTCAAGGTAGATGATAGTAAATGACACTTTTGTTGTTTTAATATTTTTCATTTATGATAAGATTCTTTTTGTTTTAGGCTATTCGTGAGATACTCTTACTCGGGCACAGGCAGGCTTTCGCTTGGATGGATGAATGGTATAATATGACTATCGAGGATGTGCGGGATTATGAGCGTGATATGCAAGCTAAGACTAACATAAAGGTAAGTTGTAAATAAATAATATCTTTCTATGTACTTGATAGAGCCATGCTGGAATCATTATCTTGATTATTGCTCTTAGGGCCGGCTCGATTCGTGTGGTACCACGCTTTCTCAGAATATCGTCGTGAAATGATTAGTTTTCAGCTAATCGTGTTTAGGGTGTTGAGTGAGAATTTCAATGGTTTACTTCCCCCTCCAACCTATCCCAACCCTCCATCCTAGCCCTCTATCCCATCGCTCTTACCCCACTCCCTTCTATTCTGCAACCCTTGTTTCTTCATCCCTGTCTCATTTCCCCTTTAAAAACTAAAACAATTTTTTCTCCCCATCACAAGTAACAGAAAAATTACAAGACCAGACCTAAGTCTCAAAATTGGTTACTTTGAATACAACTGGGATTTAACATTAGGATCATAACATCTATTTTTTATATACTGAAATGTCGTGTGTCACTTGCCCTTTTTGGCTTTGAAATTCTCAAACTGCTTAGAACTCTCATTGATTGACTTAATTCGGTAGTTGACAATTTTTGAGAAACAGGTTTATTTTTAGCCTTATGGTCTATTTTAGCCAAAATATTAATATTTCAGCAAAAAAACAATATTAACATATTTAATTTAGCAATTTTATAAATATTTTGACATTTCGTCACAAAAACGCATCAAGCTGTCATGGCGTCTCGCATGACGTCACAGTGTGCAAAACAAACATCTATTTCATTGAAGTGTTATCTAAGAAGTCATTGATAACTTGTTGTGTTTTGCACACTATGACGTCACGCGCTCTGATCGGCATTCATTGTCACGTGGCTAATGGCTGCAATATAACAATTTTATTTCTCAAAAATATCAATTAATATTTAATATTTTAGTTAAAACAATTTATTTCTATGATATTTAGATCGTAATCTACGATATATATTGAAATCAGCCTGTATTTTCCATACTGTCAACTACCGAATTGTAATGTTGTACTTTTGTTTCACAACTAACTTGTACTCTAATAACCTATGATGTTATTTATCAGCGTAATATCTATAATACTATAAAATTTTAAACATGTCATATCTGTATATTAAAGCTTTAAAAAAAACGAATAGGAATAGACTATATAAACGATGGAGAACACGATGCAGTATTAAAAAAAATGTCTGTTTGTGTGTTTGTTCGTGATTCACATAAAACTATGGGCCGATTTTGATGCTGTTTTCGCTGATAGACAGTAAACACTTAAACTTCTGCGCTACTTTTTATCCCGGAAATCCCGCGGATTTTTTCCCAAGAGTGGCTTGAAGTTGTTCAGGTGCATAACAATTAGCCTATTCCTACACAGTTTCCACTAAAAGAAAGAAAGACAAATATTTATTATCGCGAATGAATGCACATAAAACTAAAAATTAAACGAAATTAAGAGCATATGCGTACTCATAAAACAAAGCCATTAAATTTTTATAAAATATATAACTTTAAAATATAAATGTACACAGTACTCACGACAATAAGGCTGGTAACTCAGCATTATGTAAAACGATAGTAGTATAGGATCCCGCTATACAACGACCTTCACCGAGATGCTTATTTAATGAGACGTATTTTTTATGTTATTAAATATGCCAATAAATATATCCTATATGGGTTGCCTAACAAATTTCAGTCCAGAGTATTTTTAATTAATAATTTAAAAAAAAAAAATTTTTAAACATTGCACCGGTGTGATTATTAAATAAATTTGATACCAATCGAAAGTTTGAAGCCCATAGAATATGCAAACGTTAGGTTGCCTATTTTTTTCCGGTCACAACCACGGGTTGCCAGGTGTAAACAGGTAAATCTATAGTAGCATTTTGCAATGGTCTGATTATTGAATCAATTTTAGATAAAATGAAAGATTATTTCATAAAGAACACGGTGGTATAGGGTTGCCTGCGAAAAATCAGTCCCGAATTACGGTTGTCGAATTTTAAATAATAAAATATCGCTGCGAGTGAATGTGTGTGAGAGAGAGGTCCCAGACCAACCATCCCATGCGGTAGAAAAGGTCGCAGCGTAGCAGCTGTTTAAAGTCCGCCCATTTAAAGAAGGAGAGTGCGCATGCTATTTGTGCTTGGAAATGAAAAGGATAGCGATAGACTCGTATATGCTGTTCATTATTTTGGAGTAGTTAATTATTAATATAGAGAAATAGTTATTTAATTTTTTATTTTTTAATCAATTAATTATTTATCTATGTTTATTGTTTATGTGACACTAAAGTATATACACATCTTTAGTAAAAAAGACAGAGTAATACATATATATTACTAATCTGGCAAATTTTATCTTTATTATTAGGAGCCGAAATAAAAAACAATTAAAAGAATACTTCTGTTTATTGAAAAAAATTTAAAATATAAAATTTTTTAAAATTATTCAGATTCCGAGTCATCGGACATATAACTGTGATCTCCAACTTCTGAATCTTCTTCGTCATCACTCTCCGTTTCTGTTTTTTCGACAATGTCTTCTATTTTTAAAGGTGTATGATCCCCAATGAATCCTACTGGTTTTAAATATTCATCTAAGAACCAACCGCAGTTCTCAGGCTGAAGTTTCACGCATATTGGATCCGTTGCATTAAGCCACATGGAATTTACGAAAACAGTTCGTAAAATTTTCTGAGTTAATGATATCCAGCATGGTGGTATGGACTTGGAGTCGAAGCCTTTTATTTTTTTTAAAAAGTGCTCGCTGTCTTCTTTTGCAGAGTAATTCTTCAAAAAAATGCGATGTCTCGCATCATTCACACTGGTACAGTTCCTGATACCATACATACTAGACGTAAATTCTTGAACAGTCTTCATTTTTTCACCAATGAAAATATCAGCAGCATCTGTTAATGACGCAAAAATGCATGCGCACTCTCCTTCTTTAAATGGGCGGACTTTAAACAGCTGCTACGCTGCGTCCTTTTCTACCGCATGGGATGGTTGGTCTGGGACCTCTCTCTCACACACATTCACTCGCAGCGATATTTTATTATTTAAAATTCGACAACCGTAATTCGGGACTGATTTTTCGCAGGCAACCCTATACCACCGTGTTCCTTATGAAATAATCTTTCATTTTATCTAAAATTGATTCAATAATCAGACCGTTGCAAAATGCTACTATAGATTTACCTGTTTACACCTGGCAACCCGTGGTTGTGACCGGAAAAAAATAGGCAACCTAACGTTTGCATATTCTATGGGCTTCAAACTTTCGATTGGTATCAAATTTATTTAATAATCACACCGGTGCAATGTTTTAAAAAAAAATTTTTTTAAATTATTAATTAAAAATACTCTGGACTGAAATTTGTTAGGCAACCCATATAGGATATATTTATTGGCATATTTAATAACATAAAAAATACGTCTCATTAAATAAGCATCTCGGTGAAGGTCGTTGTATAGCGGGATCTTAGACTATAGGTTATATTCGTTTTTAAATGCCGTGTCCCGGGAATCCCGCGGAAATTTCAAGTCGAGCGTGGTTGAAGTCGCGGGCATACCTTTGTTTAGCAATTATAATTATTGTAAGTATTTAATATTATATTAAATAAACATTTTCAGCTGAATACAGCAGCAGAGACTGCGGCAGAAGCGATCGAAGATGATGGTAGGAAATCTGGTTCCCAAACTCCCCGAACTCCCAGATCACCGAAGAGTACAAGCAGCACGCCCACTGCCGAGGGAAGGACTTGGTTCAACTGGTCTTAATCGAATATTTATTTTATAGTTAAAAACAATGAATAGTCGATGAAAATGGTATAGTAAAATTTTTTTTTACTCACAAAGCTAGTGTAAGTTTAGTCATTTGGTGCAAATAATTTTGTTTAATGAATCATCAATAATTACGTTTCTTACTCGGGTAACGAAGTGTTGCTGTCTCACTCTACATCATCATCTAGTGTGCGAGTGAAAGAGATAAATGGTGGGTGATATTACGAAAATCTTTGTTAATCGCAATGGGCGTATAAAGTTTAAAGCGCGTGTAAAATTATTTTAGCAAATTTATTTTTCGTATTTTAGTTGTCAAACATCTAAATATATATATTTAGACATTAACTGCTAAAATGGTGCTTCCCTCGTAAAATACTGGCGTAGTATAATATAAGGCTTTTTACTTGAAATTTATTTACTGCATATAAAAGCATTTAAAAAAATGATATTGGTTTCAAGCCGGTAAATTTAGTTCCTATTAAAGCTCAATTTTTGTTCTGTCTTCGATTTATATGATTAGACTTCATAAAAAAATAACAAGAAATAATTAACTTACTACTATTTTTTGTTAAGTGTTTCATCTGTACTAATTAGTCACAAAAGTAGTCGTATATCAAGGGCTTCATAGCAAATGGGCGTACAGACAAAAGTGCAGTTTTACGCAAGGGTAAAAAATTGTGAATAAAACAAAACTAGTTGATTGTATAAGGCTGAAATTTGGAATTCCCTTCTATTTAAGTGCACTTACATACTGGTAAGACTTCCTTAATTGTAACATGCATAGATTTTAGTAAACAACAAATGAATGGCATATTTGCTTATACGCCCGTTTGTTATGAAGCCCTTGATATGTTAATTAAAATTATTACGGCATTTTCATATTCATCTCTACATATTTATTAACCAACATATATAATTTGATCTCATATAACCATCGACAGGGTTTTCATTTAGTTGACGGTGTTAATACTTCAGTAGTAATCTAAATCTTCTTAGAACTTCTAAGTACTTCTTCTCTTCTTTTAGAACTTCTTCTTAGCCTTCCGATATAAAATATAACTCAGGGGCCAAGTTTGTAACTTTAACAAAAAAAACCACGCTAGTGTAAGTCAAGATCCATTGAACTGAACTGAAAATTCACATAAATCAGCGGTCCAATCAAGATTGATTCAATATTGTGCCGATATAGTTTACAGACGGCCAAAACCGTCAAAAGTTACAATTCCAATTCGATTAGACTGTCATTTTGAGATACAGACTCGGGGACCCTGAAATCTCCCGAATCCCACATTCCCAGAAGGCGCTACAATTATTTATTTTGCGTCTTGATATAGCAAAACACCATTATAGCCTCAAGTAATATTTTATTGTTTGAAGCATATTTTTAGATTATCTGAGTTTTAGTCTTAAATTTTTTTTTATAAAATTGACGAAGTGAGACAGGGGGTGGGAGGTCCTAAATTTTGGGAAGTCATCATTCAAAACGTCATTTCAAAATCGAATGAATATATTTAAGCTTTAAAATACGATAATTGAACTATTTATTATATCAAAGAAAAACTTCAGAATATTTCAACTTTTATTCTGCATGAGCATAATTAAATTATTTAAAAAATAATATAAGTAGAAATAACACTAATTACGGAACTGCTGTTTTAATTTAAGAATTTCTTGATGTAAAATTGCAAAATATGTGATGTCACACTAGGGAGGGAGGACTATCACAAATGTGACCAGATCTGACAAGGACGGGGGAGAGAGGTCAAAAACTATGAAATTCGTGTGACGTAATTTGTGGATTTCCCCTTATTTCTAACGACGATATACTGTGAAAACGTGTTATCGTACAAGTCGAGCTGGCTCTAAGAGCTATAATCAAGATTCCAGAATATCTCTACGACGTCTTTCAACTGATGTGCTCCATAATTTAAAAAATCAAATGGTGGTTGAAAGTTTTGTCATATTTTTCTGTATCAAAACGAAAGAGAAGAAACACCTGTGGTGCCTGCTGGAAAAGCTGTGTTCAGGGGAATTTTCAGACTTTTTATTGGTTGATTGTTATTTCTACTATTATCTTGCACGCTTTTAAGGTAATAATACACAACTGATTATCTAATATGAATTTCAACGATATAATCAACACAAATTAAACGTATCTATAAAGGTTACTAGAAATTATATCGCTTTAACTAAAGCGATATAATCAGTGAATTATTTTTATGATAGCAAGATGTATTTATTTATTTTGTAATGGTAGCAAATTAAATTATTTGTCACTTTGTGCTGTGGTATGCGGCCGGCCTAAGCTCACCAATAATGTTATACCAAATGAATAATTTTCATTGCTATAGCCAGTGTCTCCGAATTCATCCTGGTTTGTAAAAATAAACACACATTCATATACACAGGTACATTATAGAAATAAACACGAACACACAGTCGCACACCCGCTCATATATATACTCGGATATACCCACAGACACACAACACACAAAAATTACTTGTAAGTATTATTGTAATAAAAAACATGTTAATGTTATTATGAAATTGATTGTGAGTGAGTGCTTCTGGTACAAGTTCTCGTATATATTAATAGTTCCTATCCTAAGAATCAATTTAGATAGATAGATAACACTTTATTGTTCACCATTACAGAAAACACAGATGAACTTATAGCCTAAAAATATTGGGTCAATTTATTGTAACAGAAACATTTTATTTTATAAAATTAAGCTTTGGACATTTCTCTAAATTGTTGAATTTATTATGCCAGATCTATCTCTCATATAACTATGACATACAGACCGTCGTAATTATTAGGTATATTTTAATGTTTAACTCGAATTTTTATATCTCAGAGGCAATATTTTAACTACCCCAATTGTTTTTTGTGCATATTAAAATTTTCGGGGAAGAAATTATGGGTATTTATTAGTTGAATTTGTTGCATAAGATTTAAGAAGTGTGCTTAAGTTTAATTTTTCGAAAATTTTAGTACTGTGGTTACCAATTATGGAAGGGAAATTTCGTTATCATTCCTAATAGTTGTTGATATTTGTTGTGCGTCATGTTTTGATTGTTGAGATCGTGATGTAGTTGAAAAGTGTTGTCTTGTATTAATGTTGGATCTTCGTTGTAATGTTAAATCGCTTTGATTTTCCGCTTGGCTTCGCTTACATGCGTATTACTATATATCTATTTGGATCGCACTAAAATAACTATTTTTTCTATTGAACAGCTATTTGAGAACTTTAGCTGGTTATTTATTCTTAACACATAAACAAACAGAAGTTTGTCTTGAGAACGGTTGTGTGCAATAAATAGTGTTAGGGCAGTAGGAAGTGAGTATAAACGTATAACCGATATGGCAATTGACATGATCAGAATCTGGATGATTTGATCAGAATCTTTTTACAGCGTATTCCGTGAACAAGTAACAAACACATGAAATAAACTTTTATACTTTTTCGATTATTACGACTTATGGATTTAAATAATTATAGATTAGAACGTACCAAATAATATTGTAAAAATACGTCTCAGTGACAATAAAGTGAATAATTTCTTGAATAATTGCTTTCTGATTTGTCGGTGCATCAGCGGTGTGGAATCTCTATACTCGGTATACGCGGTATCGAAAGCTTACCGAGCGTCTATATTTCTATGAGCGTTTCCTGATTCACTCGGTATTACCGTTCCTGAATCAAGAAAGACTTCATTATGCCCACCGCAAAAGAGTGGAACCCATTGCCAGAGTCTGTTGTTCCTGATACCTACAACCTGGGTGTACTTACCTCCTAGCTGCCTTCTAGGTAAGTGTGCTCTATCTTAGACTATATTTTCACGTAGCAGGCGAGATTATAGTCAAACCTATACTATGATAAAAAAGACTCGAAGAATTGTAGGCGCTCGGTAAGCTTTCAAGTACCGAGTATACCGAGCCATACCGACTCCGCACCGCTGCTACACTGACAAATCAGAGTGGCCATACATTTTTCGCAGTTTTTGGGGGAAATTTAATTCAAATGATGAATGTATTTAAACACAAATAGCGCGTTTGTACGAAAAATTTCAATTTGTAAGTGGGATGCCAACCAAGTACCTACAAATTGGCTAGCTTATATAAAAGTGTAAAAGGACAAGTTAAATTTCTACTATGTAAGGGTAACAGACCATAGGTTTATTCAAATATGAGTGCGACGATTTGAGACTTACCGTCGCACTCGGATTTGAATAAATATTTTTTATTGTCAAAGAGTTATAAGTATACAAATATAGTGATAATGTGAGGTTAACTTAAGTACCCACAAATTGGCTAACGTTTTCACAAATGAAGTGAAATTAAGACTTGGCTTTAAGTCATTAAAGTCGTTAAGATGTTTATCCAATACCAAATACGTAATATTAGCGTAAGAATTCCGTTTTATTAATTACCAATTAATTCAGTTATTCAATGTAATTAATATTGCTTCCTTCGAATACATTCATCATTATGTTTTTGTAAATTATACATGTTATATAATATATATCATGTATCATTACAAAAACATAATAATGATATGTATGTATACAAATTTATTGCAATTGTTGAAAGTAATATTCGCAACTTAGTTACTTAAACAAAAGTGTAAAAGGACAAGTTGATTTTCTATTATATAAGGGTAATAGACCATTATTCAAATCTAAGTGCGGCGATAAGTCTCGAATCAGGGCATTAAACTTATTTATCTTGTATAGTCAAAAAGAGTAATAAGTATACAAATGTAGTGAAGATGTGAGATTAACTTTAAGAAGGTACTTTTCCCGCAAAATGATATCCAGGACAAATCTTTTGAGTGCATTATTTTCCGCAATTATTTTTTTAATTCTTCGCATCATTCATTTTTTATTACAATACCAGTGATTATGCTCAGTTTTGTTATCAACAATCAACAAGGCATTTGAAATGAAAATTATACAGGATTTTGAAAACACTAATGACGTGTCGATTGATCGACTGATTCGAACGAAGCTATCCTAAAAATCTTAAAAATCCTCAAGAAATATTAAGAAGTATCGAATACTTTCAAAAACCATCGAAGACCATCTTAAAAAACAAACAAGTTTTATCAAAAACTGGATGTACATAAACAAATTGTATCAAAATATAGTAAACATGTAGAAACTTGAAATTAAACTAATTTAAAATTAAAACGTACAGTCGAATTGGAAACAATTATACATGTTTTTAACTCCTCCTCTTAAAAGTTGGTTAAAAAAGGTAAATAAAAAAATTTGTTGTAAAATATTTAAGTAATGTTTTGTTTATTAGACATATTATTAGGCATGATATTAATAAAGTCTTCACGAGATATATATTAATAACGTTAATTTTGGCAACGTGCAATGGTTTATACCTTGTTTTAGAACTTGGCATGATCGCGGCCATGTTTCGGTTTGTTTAATTTTATTAATAGGTTGGTGAACATTAGTTAAATAGGGATAGACGTTTACAAATGAATAAGTAGTTTCATGAAACAAAATATGGTGGACACTATGTATATTTAGAAATAATATTTTGTATACTTATTATTAAAATTCAGAATCAATTCGTCCTTACAAGAGCTTATTTTGAAGTCGTTTTCTAGAAGAGTACACATACGTAGTGATGGTGATGGATAAAATTGGTTCTTTATCTGTATGCGTCCACAGTCAAATGTCATACACCGAAAAACAGAAAGTTATTATTAGTATACTCATGTTCTTTAGATACCAATATTATAGAATCACCATAGTTTTTAAACTTAATATTTTAATCATTCAGGATTATTTAAATATGAATTTAAAAGGAAACTCTTAGTTAATAAAGAAAGGCTGTTAGTTTTAAAATGCGTTTTAAATAACTCAAAGTCAACCTGCCTGCTTAGCTTCAGCAATAAAAAAAATGCAATTAGTCGGTTGTAATTACAAAAAAACGATTCCACTTGTTTGTTGAGATCATGAGGATTGTTCTGGAATATGAGCTTGAAGAAGTTATTGTGCAGCAGTAAGAGAATGCGTGAAACATAATAAACAATTTCACGTGAAATATTGTTTGTTAGATAAGCGTTTACTAGCTGGACGACCGCCTACTTATCCCTAGCTTATGGAGTGAAGCTAGATTTAGGCTTAATGAACAAAACGTACTTTTTACATTTTAATTTTTTAATTCAACATTATGAGTCATAATAATCATATTTTTTCATAGTGACATGTCGAATATGTCTTAGCAGCTTTCTAAGAAGCTGCTTTGATGGAATTCGCTATCTCTATCGCGCATTATCACATTTCTGAAGATATCAATTGATAGATTTTACTTACGGCCAATCTATTGTACGATTCTCGATTATAATATTACGTATATCACAAAAAAATATCAAGAATAATTTTTATATATAAAGAAGTATCAACGTTGCATAGTTTGTTAGGAGACTTGGGATTCATATAAAAGTGCACAAGCCTTTATGATTATTTACTATTTTGTAGAAAATTTAAATAGATATGATAAATATTAAAAAATGTTTAAATTGTCGAACCAGGCTTAAGATAAATCTTAATTTTTACAATATTTCTTATAAAACTATAAATTCAAAGTTACAACGTTCAAAAATATGTTTATGTAACATCTATCCTGGGTAACAAAAAATCTATAGTTTTATTATAATAGCAAAAATAATATAAGATCTTAGTAAGATATTTGGTTAAGGATATCGATTTCAAGGAGTGGGACGATCTAAAACGGGCATTGTACTTTCTGTGGAACATTCGTAGTTTTATTCTTAAGATTTGTAGAATATAGACTTGTCGTAACTAAATTCTGTTAATTTATATTTCTAATAATGTAGAAATGTTTAGCTATCCCTTTAAGTAAAATTTGTATATCTGGCTCGTGATGCTGGTGCGTTCTCGTCACCAATCTTCGCCGTCGGGGATTGATACAACTTTTGAGTATAACACGGTATAATCTGTGGGAAAAAATCTATTAAATGGCTACTATACATTGCCTACTGATTAATATATTTATGTAGAACACGATTTAGTCATCATGTTAAATCAATATCTGTTTGTAAGAATCCTCCTGGTATAAATTACAACAAGTACTTATGCCATAAAACAAGTTAAAATAACATTGCCGCCGTGATAGGAAAGAATATGTCAAGGAACCTTCTTAATTCAACGGCATAATATATTTTCTTGTTCATAGAATGGCCTGTAAAAGTTTTTATACACGTGTAACACACACACAAATAAAAAATATAACATGGAAAAAATGGCCTTATGTATATTGAAAATAAAATGACGTTGAGCAATTATTGTTGTATTTAAGAAAACCAACCCCAAAGTAGCGCTATGTAGAATCAGAGATTTAAACATGTGGTAGTTGTTTATGTAATAACTAGGATATGCCCGCCACTTAATCCACGTTTGAATTGAAATTCCCGCGGGGTTCCCGGGACACAAAGTACCGCAGCGTCTAAGAAGAATGTAAGCTATAGTTTTAGTGAAAACTGTGTTGGAATTAACAAATTTTAATGCACCTAAACAACTTAAACCGCACCTGGGATAATTTCCGTGGGATTCCCAGGAAAAAATTACACACATTCTATTACACAAAACTTGCTGATGGATACATGATGGTGGATACATCAGTGATAGAATCCCCGTGGGATTCTAAGAATAAAAAGTAACACAGATTTAAAATCTAAGCGTTTGCTGTCGATCAGCGAAAACCATATCGAAATCGGCACAGTAGTTTTTACATGAATCCGGAACAGATTAACCGACAAGTAAGTAAGAAATCTAAAAAAGTTGCATAGTGTTATCCGTCGTTTACAGTCTATTCCAGTTGGTTTTTTTATATAGTGTGTCTTCAATGTGTATGGAGTGGAATTTTATATATATTATTTGTAATATTATACAATCTTAAACATGTTGTGTCTGTATTTTGAAAGAACCAAGTAGAATAGTATATAAACGATAGAGAACACGACTCATTTTTTAAGATTACGTGTCTGATTGTCGTTTTGTCTGTTTTTTCGGGAGTCATGTAAAAACTATTGCGCTGATTTCGATGCGGTTTTCGTTGGCCGACAGCAAATTCTTAGACTTTGCGCTACATTTTATCTCGTGAATTTCAAGTCCACGCTTGGACGAATTCACGAATATATTCTAGTAGATAATTTGTAATGAACAAAAGAACCATATTGGTTTCAATGTAAGTCTATTTTGAACAATTGGCAAGGTAAACCGGCGTTCACATAAATGCCATTTTGGTGATCTAGTCGGGTATTTCAAGTTTGGAAAGGACAGGAAAGGGTTTCAATTTGCCAACGTTGCAAATTAAGTAGGTACCTAAAAAATACATTCAAACTACCGAAAATGCCACAATTCGTAATGATGAATTGCAATGGCAACACAACAAAAATGGGATAGAATTATTGACACAGATATGAATGCGAGCTTAAAGCATCTAATATATGTGTAAATTGAATACTTCAACATAAACAATCCCTACTTCTTAGATAATTATCTAAAATATAGAAACTTGAAATTATATTAAAGGTGTTTATTGCTATAATATTTGTCACCTTATAGCTCTGAATCAGAGACATATATCACACACCAAGTCGGTTTTATTTTATAAACACGGAAACTCAGTACTTGGCAATAATTTATAATGTTTGTTATCTGTAGTTATAATATTGAAAATATGTATTTTACTTGTAACCTTGCAACAGTACTCGTAGCTAAATTCAAATGTTGCTTTTCGCAAAAATTGTTTTTGCTGAGAGTTAATAATACTCGTCTATATAATTTTATTGATTTTGAAGCAATGAAGGAAATATTGCTATGTTAATGTTATTGTGTAGAATATAATTATGTTGTGAAATAAATAGAATTCCATACACTTTCTTGTTTTATTTCTTAGAGTAACAATTATGATAAACATAGCTCCTTAGTAGTTCCTAATTCTGTTCACTAAATAAGAAATTGAATAGAAGCAAAAGTATTGTTCCAACTTCCAAGAGATTAACTTGTCTCTTTTCCTTCTATATATTGCACTCATTAATAATGCGTCCTCAATTAAAAGCTTCAATCACTTTATGAATCCAGTTTAAATGTGCACCAACCCCAGTATACACTCCAGGAAGTCCAGGTACTCCACAACTCATTCCATAACTACAAATGCCTTCAAGAAAACCGTTGCATATCAGAGGGCTTCCAGAATCGCCCTAAAAAGAAATTATAACAGAAAAATCAGCCAAGCGAGTGTCGAACCACAAACAGTGAAGAATATACCGTTGTGACGGAACCTTAAAATTATGCAATATGTAAAAAAAGTATATGGCTTTGGAAAATGATCTCAATGGAAAAGTGCTATAGTTTATATGACCAAGGCTACATAGTATGCCTTCGTAGTGTATGGTAGGAACTAGTCACGATCAACAGAATAACATACAAGTATTATTTCCTAATAATATTTTGCATTTTAGTTTTTAAATCTGTTGACAGCAAAGGGAATTATATAAAAACCCTCACCGTGAAAGACTAAGCACTTAGATGTGCCTACTTTCATATTGATGTTTGAGTGTATCAATGTCCTATACTAACATCTATTTAAATATATATCTTGTTTTTTCTTACTAGACAAATTTTAGTTAAATCGTGTCTAGATGAATATTATTAAACGTTTTACCGTCATATCTAACTTTAGATGTGGCTGAAGTTGTCTAAGACATTTAATCATCATTAGGTAGTGTAAGTCGTTGCAAAAATCCTGTTTGTAATATTGGTTCAAGATCCCAGTAACACCAGACTTACGCGATTTTAGGAAAGATGACATTTTTTGGATTTTTAGCTTATTTTATTTGTAGATTTCTACTCGCTAAGCTGAAAGTACCCGTATATACAAAGTATTCTGTGGCTGAAAGCTTCGCTTTTTCAGGTAGCACGTATCAAAGGTGGAAAAAAACTATAATATATAACTAACTTACGTCAAAGTAGCAAGGCTAGTTTGTACATATGTCATATATGATTTGTTATTAACAAAAATATACAGTTGCCAGACACTTCCTGTGGGCCATAACTTTAGACAGACACTTTAAAAAAATATGTGGAACTTACGTCGTTTTAGGAAGGCTGAATTTTATATATATAACTATAACATTTTAAAATATTTTCCAATGAGCCAGATAAATCTGACGGGCCAAAAATCCTTCCAGACTCTTTAAGTATTCCGCTGTGCGAGAAATATGATTGTCAACAGTGAAGGTTATTCAATAATAATTATCTAGCATTGAGCATTCGATCGTTGTTTTGTCTAACCTGGCAGGAGTCCACCCCATCGCCAACGGCGCACATCATTCCGCTATCGAATTTCGGTGCCACGTGCGGACCCAACTTTTCCGTACATTCGTCCAGCGACACTATTTTCATTTTACCTTCTAAGAGTTTTTCAGATGTATGCGTTTCATATAAATTTTTAAAACCGTATCCATATACTTTACAGTCGCCTGTAACGAACAAATATTCTCACTAGATGATTAAAAGCTAGCCTTTGGTTTACCAAACTAAAATACTGAAATTACTATTATACACATGTTTATTTCTTTTGACCCTAAAATGAAGTACTGGTCTTTATTTGCGCTTTATTGATTTCATAGTAATTTTATCAATAATATTTGTCAGGCTATTCCGAGAATTTTTCCATAATCGTTTCCATATTCTCATATCCCCAGCCCGTAGAGAATCTGGGGATCTGAGACTATGAATACAGGATGCAGGCAATGACTCACCAGTTACGACATGGAGCTCTAAAAGAACAGCGATGGGTATGGATTAGTGCCTAGAAGATGCAGTTTTACCTGATTATATAAATCCGGGATGGTTTTTTCAATAAATCTTTAACAAACGAACAATTAGAGGCATAAATACGTTTAACCTTGGATTTTAAGCATTTATTATAACAGATGTGGAAAGCGACTTTTTTATACTATGTCGTGTAAACAAGTATAAATGATGGAGAAAAATTGTTTTTCTTCCTATAAAAAACTTCGTTTAAAAAAACTGACTGCAAAAACTGAAAAGTATAAACTAATAAAGATTTTTGACTAAGAATGAAGTGGGTGCCTTCAAGATGTAGAAAATTTTACATTATTTGTTCCCTATTTTTACTTTTAGAAGTTTTTTTTACCGAAGTTTTTATTTATTTATTACTTTTCAGTGTCTAGCTATGGGTAGGCCTACGAAAGGTGCCGTGCGCCTTAAAAAATAAAGGTCCCAAGAAACGGAAACGGAAATAAAATGATCATAAAATAAATAAAACTACTGGGCCAAACTATATAAAATTTTTAAGAAGATCAAATGGCAACTATTCCGCATCAAACTAAAGAAGAACCACTTTAATCGGATCATAAATCTCAGCGTAATCGGTGTACATACATAAACAATACCAAACAAATTGAGAAGAAAGGAGGAGGCCTTTTTGATGCGGATAAAAATACGCTTTCAGGCGTGATATTCGAATCTAACACTGGGACCCCTGAGATCATAAGGTTTGTGATACACGATATCCTTAAATAGAGATAAAAGTAAACGTGCATCATTCTAAATCTAGCAATTACCTTTACTGACATTCTGACGTAACCCAAGTAGAGAATAACGATGTATTTAGCATTATCAGTGAACAGATTACCTGACACGCCAAACGAAGAGGCGGGTAATACGGTGTCGTTAAGCCACATTATGTCATCCATGCCGACCGTTATCCGTAACAGGGCAATGTCATGCGCTCTTGACTCTCTGAAACCGTATATTTTCATATAAAACCGATATCCTTGCTTTGATTTAATCAATATTTGATATAGCAAGTTTTAACTAACAATAAAAATAATTAACTTTTACACATATACATATCCGCTTCAAAGCCTCCAATTTGTTGCTAATTAGTTGCCGCAATTAGATATTTTATGCTTTTTTTAAATTAATGAATTAAGCGGCTTTGCCTAGCAAATATTATGGCACAGCCGTAATGGAAATAATACTGAACACTATGCGATTCACGGGGTTATCATAATATACAGTATGCTAATCAATTTCACAAATTTATACGGATACTACAATGACAAGAGCTATGAATGTCAAAGAAGCAAGTGAGGTGTGTAAGAATAAGCCTAAATGGCGCTCTGTTGTTCGTACCTACCCCGCAGGGACCTGCCGTGAATTTATGTATGTATGTATACAGATACTAGCTGCGCCCCGCGGTTTCTCCCGCTTGGTGAAAATCATTATAATTCTAAAATAAAAGAAGTTTTCTAATATAAAGCCTATTCTAATAATAGCCTAAGTTACTCCGTATTACATTAGCTACCTGCCAATAAAAGTCCCGTCAAAATCGGTCCAGTCATTTCAGAGATTAGCCGGAACAAAAAGACAGACAAAAATTGTAATTAATGTTATTTTGGTGTATGTACCGTATATAAATTCATATGCATGTAGTAAAAAGCGGTTATTTCAATATTACAAACAGACACTCCAATTTTATTTATATGTATAGATAAGGGCCTATTGAGACCACGAATTCGTTGCTGTGCTGACTAAATGATAATTAGCCCAGGCAAATGTTTTAGGTCTATAATATGTATAGATTCCACATCAGGCTACAAATCTGCTACTGAATGAGCTCTTTATGTTTTTATTTTTCAAATATTAACTCTAATCAAATCGGATATTGGAATTTAAACTCTAATTTTAAAGTTTTACACAAGACATAGCACCCACAGTATTGCTACTGGACCCGGGCTTGGTTCAAGAAGTGGACACCTGGAGTGACTGAAGGTGACTCGTTAGGTTTCCTATTTCCTTACACCGTCAACACGTGATCATTGTTACCTAGTGTAAATGTGAGCTTTGCTAGCAAAATATTAGATCTCCTCTTGGCTGCGTGCCTGAATGTTAGTTTCATTGTGCCTGTTTTGGCCCGATCATGGAAAACAAATTTGTTTTTGATAAGACGTGTAGGCAGAAATTGATTCCGAGAAACCCTTATTACGTCTCTTAATAGGAACCATCAAAATTCAGTTATTTTCAAGGTTGTATTGAATTTTTATTGGGACAGTAAATAGGTTATTCGAAGTTACTTAGAATTAATCAGTCTGCTTATTTTCGGGAGAAAAATACTGGGAATACTAATTGCCTAGTAAAAACAATACTATAAAACTTCTAAATCCTTTCTAAGATAGCGGTAGCTAAAGGTCATTTTTGTATTGTAATGCGAAATTTAAGAATTCTATTGTAATCCCTACTAATATTATAAATGTGAATGTAAGTTTGTTTGTTACGCTTTCACGCGAAAACTAGTTAACCGATCATCATGAAACTTTATATTCTTGGAGGTATTAGAAGTAACATAGGATACTTTTTATGAAAAAAAAATCCACGCGGACGAAGTCGCGGTCAGAAGCTAGTAATCGACGGAATTTCAGTATAGCTTTATGCTTAGTTGCCAACCTCGTTTGTTGGAAAGAGGCGTACAATATTTTAAATCTAATTATAAAAATTATTTAAATTGAATTTTTATGTTTTTATACTGTTGTTTTCCAGTTTAATAAATTTTTTTCAATCTTCATGGTAGGTTTTTTTTTATAAATTTTGTTTTACCTGCATACATTTCGTGGAAACTACTGAATGTATTTCGATGATAACTTAAGATTTGGTTAGAGTGATAACTAATATTTTTAATATCAATAATTTTAAGACACTCTACCGGATTACAACTGAAAGTTTACTTATTACTTCGACTTACATATCATATCTGTTGTTTGTTATAATTTCCAATATTTCTGCTTTAGGATACATCCCGGTTTCTTCAACACAATAATTGTTCAGCTGCAGTAAGTATTGATCTGTACCGAAGTGCACGCAGTGTGCTGCTGTAAGGGCGAATTTAGGAGATAAAAGAATAGCCCCACACAAGTGTTGTAAACTGGTTGAGTTGAGTAGAGACGTGACTCGCGGTTGTTCACCTGTTCGAAATTTTAATTAATTTAAAGCGCAAACTCATAAAGGATACATAATTATACTAGTTATGAGTAATTAAAGTTAATTATCAAACTAGCTCTGCTCGTCACTGCCTGATTTGCTATATTTTCTGAAAGTTATATAAAATATCGAAATCGAACATAATATTTCTGTTTTAATCCATATAATTTTAATTGAAATCCGTCGGGCCGATTCTGTCCCTAAACGAGACAATCTTTTTGTCAACCAAAAATTTTCACTTCTAGAGTATTATAGAACACTTCTATAATATATACTTACGTGCAATGTTGCAAATGCAATTTGGATTTTTCAAATCATGAACTACACGAAGTAGCGAAACACATTCAAAGGAGGCTCAAGGCCTATTTTGATGAAAACTAAAGTAGTTTTATTAGATTTTTGAAAACCAATTACCCTAGTTACGATAAGAATCGGCTGATGTTGAAAAAAATTACATTCGCATTATTACACCGATACCTACATTGAGTAGCATAAGGATCAATTTCAGCGATATAATATCAAACGGCAAACTAATAGAAAAGGCATGATTTTTAACAAAATGTTCTATTATATTCTTTACATTAATTACATATTAACAGCTGGCGGTCATTTGACCGCACATTTGAAATAACTCTATTATTATAAATAGACATTATTTTACATGCGCGAATGTATAATGAATATATTAATTGTGGTTTTGAGTCCAAATCACAGAAAAACCGCTAGCTCAGGTATCCTTGTGAAAACCGGAAAACAGACTATAATATCTTTGTACGAAAACATTATCGCTCGTATACTCAAAAGACATTTAAAATTTTCCTAGTTTACAAATTTTTCACGACGCGACGTGTTTTCCATTAATAATGAGGCTCTGAAACTTTGGATAAAATTTGAAAATTTGATTAGTTCTATAAAACTAGGTTGAATAAATGATTATTTATAATTAGGCATGGTATAAATAATAATATCATGGTAGTAGTAATAAGCATTAAAAAAAATATTAAATCTTTGTCTTCTTTAATAGTATAAAACAAAATAGCTTTTCACGTCTGTCTGCTTGTTTGTAAATCCGCTAACTTCTCCTAAACCACAGAATGGCTTTTTATGCTGTTCACTTTTACTAGCTAATATATATATATTAGCTTCTCCCGCGGTTTGTCTTGCGATATATAAAAATGTAAGTAATTCAGTTTTTTATGGGATTGACCCGCGGCTTAGCTGCGGGGAAAACTCTAGTAATAGAACTTCAAAAACTATAGAGCCGCCTACTCATACAGACCATTGCTTATCAACGATTTTTATGTCGCGACCTAAGAAAATACCAAAAAACGACCCCTTCACTAAGAAATTATAATATTTATTTATAGTTCATTTATACGTTTGATTGAATTGAATCTTTAGGTCTTATTTTTTAACAGACTGCGATCCCCACAAAGGTCGTGACCCTCAGGTAGAGAAACTATGATATCTATATAGAGGTAGGCTCGCACTGGGCGGTTATCATCCGCAGTCCTGTCGTAAAAGACTGAATGTACTAACCAAGTTATACATATTATGTTCATTAGTAAGTTATTATACTAGTTCTTGTATTACCACATTCAACCTCTGTTCCTTTTATCACTCTTTTAACTCTTCTCGCTGTTGTATAAAAACACTGATTTAGAACAAGTAATAACTGTACAATAAAAAAATAGTACAGCATTTTATAAGTTAGCTAACCAACTTGAATTACTTGTGACTATTGGAAAAATTAATATGGCAGTAAACTATTTAATACTGTCGTGACAATATGTATTGAATTTATTGCTTATTTTAAGTGTAAACAGCTGTTTTAGATAAAACAGCATGTTTGAAATTCATACAATGTGAGTTGTGTACAAAAAAGTTGCGAAAGATCTTTAAGAAACTTAAACTGATCTAGTTTCATTCTTAAGTATTGATCAATTTAGGATAAAACTATGAGTGTTAATATTTATTAATATGGCGATTTAATGAGGTAACATAACCAGCCTTAATGTCTTCATAGGAGACGATGATATAGGCTCAGCATTCTACTTATAGTTTTAAAAAGGAATTACGGGTAGAATATATTCTGCCCGTAATTCCTTATTAATAGTTATTTTCCTTTTTGTACTGAAACAAGCATTTTATTTGTATTCTTGTACAAATTTCAATCACTTAATACTTAATAGTTACTGTACTATCTTTTAGGTTTAAATTTACTTCGTTGTATACGATAAATAAATACACAATCGGGCCCGGCAGTCGTTGTCCTGCCTTAGAAAAATATAAAACCTGGTTGCAACGCCAATTGTGAATCTAAACCATTGTCGAATTCATTTCAACACACACAAAAAATGACATCGTAATCGGTCTAACTTTTTAGAAAGAGTTCTGTATAACGCTAGACGGCGCGGTGTTCCAGAAATGTATCCTATAGATATTAAATAATTACAGATATACAATGCAAAAGTGGATGGATGCAGAAGTCGCGGAAGGCCACGACACACCTTCCATGATCAAATTGATCGTGTACTAGCAGAAGGTGATGTCAGGAGCCTTAAGAACAGACGAGCGTGCATGACAAGAACTATGAATGTCAAAGAAGCAAGTGAGGTGTGTAAGAATAAGCCTAAATGGCGCTCTGTTGTTCGTGCCTACCCCGCAAGGGACCTGGCGTGAAGTTATGTATGTATGTATGTATTAAATAATTAATTCACAAAATGAAAAAAAATAGATAAGACAGCTAGCATTATCCAACCAAACAGAGTTTGGATAAGAACTAAATATAATTATAGAAAAAGTATTAAAATTCCGAAACACGTTATAACTAAAGACTTGATGTCCCGGAAAATGGGACCTGAAAGGCCGCATGGGGAGCTTCAATTTTTTATAAGGCATCAGAACGGTAAACCAATTAACCTATATCAAAACAGCGTAGGCATATTTATCACACTATGCGGAGTTTTAACCGTGACCGTAACAAAGGCAAACAGCTTGTTGCTATCTTGTTAATTTCTTTGGCCTGTATTGTCGAACCCTGCTCTTCGGATTTTTATTATGGTAATCCAGCAAAATTGTTAATTTTACGAACTATTATGTCCGTTGGTTTAGAGCAGAGTACATAACAGATTTTATATTGACGCCTTTAGAATGTGGCGTTGGGGTTGAATACTCAGAATACCGTGGAAAAATCGCTAATCGATGGATCCATGAAGAGCTCGAAGTTAGGGGTTATTAGTAGTATGCCTACAGCAAATGCAGACGAAATTTAACCACATGGATAAGTATCGAAACGCTACTTACCGAAAAACTTGTGAACAACGGATATTTGAAGGCAAAAAATCAAAACGTTAATGTCACCATGGCTTCAAATAATACCGTGTATAAATGCAGCCTTCTACTATGCTCAAAAGTCTTCTCCGTGGAGATGGCTATTAGCTGTTATAAAAGTTACAATCTTCAGCAGACAACAGTGACATCAGTCCTTATTCGTGCCTGTACGGAGAAAGAATACAATTCCCTGTGTCTGGGCGGCCTGTCATAAGAGGCGATAATATAGTAGCAGCCATGTGGTAGGGTATTTGCTCGTCTGGATGGCTACCACCCCCGGTCTAGAGTATGCTGCCATAACAGCCTTGAGTTGTGTTTCGGACCTGGTGGCTAGGTTCCAGTCTCCATTTAGAGAGCAGCACAGTGTTAGCACTTTTGGTGTTACAAATGTTCATAAGCGATAGAAACCACTTTCCATCAGATGGGCCATCTGCCTGTCTGCCGAACTCAAGCAATAAAAAAAGAAAACGTGACGTGGTTATGAGAAAAAGTAAGAATTGAGTATACGAGACTAAGTAAGTTGTGTATGTATTCGTATACAGTATAATGCAGAAATAATGAAGCTATTTGGTTTGTAAATAACCAAACAAAATGGTATACCAAATACATGAAATTATCTTTTAACTAATTGTGTTGGACAGCTGATAACAGCACCAATATATTCAATTTCATCAATTGAAGAATCAAATCTATCTCAGCACCAAGAAGAGTACGCAGACTAATTTTGGAGATAAAGAAATTCTTTTTCTTTGAAGTTTTTAAAGAAAAAATAATAATTTTTATTTACAAGACCAATGTTTTTTTAAGAGACACAATTAATTATGAAATCCCATTTTAGAAAGTACCTCTTATTTATTCTAAAACACAATGTTAACTAATATTTGACCAACAGGAATTATTATAGAAAAAGTCGTAATTTACTTAAGGGCTGGAATGTCCTTTAAACATTCTTTAATATAATGTTTATTGTTTGACAACAAATACTGGCGCATTGATCCTACATAATCTATATGTCCTTATTTAAAACGTGTAGGTGTAATAATGTAACCCACAAAGGACTAATCGTATAATTATTTAGAGTAGGTAAATGGGCCTTGTATGAATTTTGTTTGTACACAACCGCAATCGTAGGAGCATCGGTCACATTATTTTCTATTAAAAGATGAATTCCCATAAATTAGTTTAACTTGACGTTGAGTGCTCTTTAAATAGACTTTCTATAATTATTGAGTGTTATTGTTGTGGCCTGTGGGCTGCATGTGATGCCAAAACGTAGCGACAACAGACAGGTGGGAGCGGGCAGCGGGCAAGCATTGAGGTTTATGTAACTCGAGGGCGCGAACGGTACGCGGCGGCAGTGCTCCGTCGACCGCCGGGGCACACCGCGCCATGGACCGCGCGAGCGGGAGCCCGCCGGCCAGCCCGCCTGCCGCGCAGACTGGCTTCGGCGCCTTCTGCAGCGCCATCTCCGATACGCTCTCGGTACGTACTAGGTACCAGCGACCCGACGGCATAATAGTGGTGCTTCCACGTTTATGCAGAACCACTTCCACGCGTTACGTTTTCAAATCACAACGGCCTAAAATGCTTTTGGCGCCAAAGTTCATGTGATCTGTTCCCGATGATTGTAACAGCCGAATAGATGATGGCGTATAGTGTCGCGTAGCAGTCTATTTCGAGGTGCACGTGGTTCTCGAGGCCGGCGAGCGAGGTCTCTGCAAATCCGCGTCCGACGGTCCCGAACATTAGCGTGGAATCAGAATAAAAGGCATGGAGGGAATAAAAAATATAAACAAGTTTATTATTAGAGTGCTCGTTGAGGCCGGGTCGCACGGTCGCGATTTGTCCGATGCCTGTGATCTACCGAAATACCCTCGCATTCAACTCCCGCCCGACGTGACGGGCGACGCTCAAAGGCGGGACGCGACACCACACTCGTGCTATAACCCAGCAAGCCGGTTGCCACCATCGGCAACACTCGTGCTGTTATCATCACTTTCAAGTAATCTTCGTCCTCGCGATCCGCCGCGACACGCGACACTCTTCTACGCAACTTCGCTGCAAACTTAGGTACCCCTCTCAGTTTTACCTGAAGATAAAAAACTATTTTCAATTAATTCTCGCCTTTCACTAAACTGTGCACATAATATAATAGAACTATTATCTTCTTTCTCTGTGTGTGGTGTTGAACGTGGAGTGATCAATTAGTTAACCGATGATTTTATAACTATACTTCAAGTTGTTAACTGCTCAATTACGAACACGCTAATTTTACCTGTCATATTTTAAAATTACCTGGAATTTGTAAGTGGTTACGTTAAAGATTTTAAAAATATTTTTAGGTCATTGTTAATTATTCCATGTTGACTTTTCCTAAAGGTTAATAAAGAGTAGAACTCAATGTTGAAATGCATTTTAAAGTGTTTCGATCTACAAAGACATCAAGGTATATTTTTGTGACTGAATAGCTTCCTAATTAATTAACGGGATCCTGATTTAATATTTAACATTTCGTTAGAGCCCAAAAAGAGGATACATTTTAAAAATCTACTCAAGCCATGCTAACGAACGTTCAAATAGGTTTGTGTATGTAAAGTTATAACTTTTCTTATTTGTTAATGCCAATAGCGTAAACTTTTTTAATAAAACCTAGAAGGTTAATGATGGTATATTTAGATCAAATAAGATCAAGAAAAATGTTTTAGTGGTTTATTTGGGCGCAGCCGTAAAATAATTTAAAGGGATTGCGGATGATGCGGAATCCATAGTACAACAAAACTATCATTAACACACAATCACAATCAACTTTTCTATGATGTTGGAAAATCAATGTGATGTCTTAAAGCCATTATATTAGAATTCACACTTTTTGAGAAATTATATTGATCAACGAGTCAAATTCAGTTTTAAATAAAATTGAATACGATAATATTGTTGTTTTTGTTCCGTGGATTCATTTAAAAGTTTATGGTAACCTAATGGAAAATAAGTTTTTGATGTTATTCCAAAATACCAAAATCTAGACTGTTATTGATTCTATTATAAACTAGCGGTCATAATTTCGGTTGTTGTCAGGTGAAATTATTTTAAAATTACAAAACTATTCGCGATCAAAGCATCGACGACTGCAATCCAACGGCTGTTCGTAATATAACAATCTAATGATAGCATTCATTATTTTTCTCTTACATTCTATCGTCCATCTGTTACAAGAAATTATACAATGTGGTAAATTATGTATGTTATGCGACTGTCGTGTAAAATTGCGTCCATTGGTTTGACCGCATCGATCGGCGACACGTGACCCTGGCTATTTAGCGTCCTTCCTCGAGACTAATCAACTTATCAGAAAAAAATTAAAGCATCTTTCTTATCTACAGTCTAGAGTACTGTTCAGACGAAATGATGTTATATCTAAATATTGTTTTGTGAGCTCCTATTCTAACCCTTCGTTTACATTGCGCATTGTGCCCACTGTCACGGAAGCAAGTAAGAAAATGATAAAAGAAATGATTACGGCGAATATGTAAACCTAACAAAAATATGTAAGAAACTCTTTGACACTACCGTTGATCAGAAGGCTAGCTCATATTTTGCACAACAAATAAATATTGCCATACAGTGTGGTAATGCAGCCAGCCTTTTGGACACGCTCCCCATTGCATTTGTTGCATAATGTATTTTACTTTCAATGTCTGTTTTTTTCGTCCTTTAAGCGAATATCTCCCTACCTTTTGACTTATAAAAAATTACCTAATAAAATCCCTAACGTCATAAAAATACTTTTCCATCAGCCATGAATGTAATTTTAATTTAAATATGTGTATGAGTTAATGCATGAAAGACGAAGACATTTCCAGTATTACTGAGAACCTTAAACCGTTAATGGTCTAAATTATATTGAATATAGAATTTATTACTCGCGCTGCCCACTTCCGTCGTCACTTTCATGCTTACTGCTGCTGTATTAGGCATAATGTAAATGAGACAGTAATACTGATATTAGACGGATCAATCAATTTGAATTCATTTTCTTGAAAATTACAGAATTGAGAGGACACGACGATATTATACACGTTGAATAATTCAAGTTTATGGATCACTTTGATTGATTTGTGAAAGACATAAATGAACGGTCTATTATCGGCCTAAAAGAGTTCTGGACAGTTTTGACAAGTTTAGCGAATCCATGATTGAAATGTAAATTACGACCTTCTTCTATACTTATTCGGAGACCTGAAGCATTGGGTTTTAAATTACTTATGATCTTTTTTTATGAATTAATAAAAATCAACTTTGTAAACGAGCATTATATAACGTTAACAATATTTATTTATATAACATATCTACTCTATTCAACTCTTCTTGGTCAAGTCTAGGTGTATTTTTTATATATTTTCTTTTACAACCAAAGTTATTTATTAAATTGGGCGGCAAAGTAGAAATATGAAAAAAATAATTTTATGGGATAAAGAGTATTTTGTATTCATCCCTATTATCATAAGAGCATATTTTTAGAATTTCATAGCTGACTAAGCACCTACCCATTTGTTCCAATTTCCTGATTGTCGTTGTTCATGAAAAGGAACGAACAATGATCAAAACAAAATTCTTCTTTAGGTACTATATATATTCTAATGTTTATAATATCTAGTATGTAATAGATTAATGACATAGTAGCTTCTGCCCGTGACTTCGTCCGCGTAGAATAGTTTAAAAAAGTAAGTTAAAAAACCTTCCGATTTTGAAACATTCTTCACTGTTGCTACGCTTTTGTTGGTCTTAGCGTGATGATATATAGCCTATAGAATTCCTAGATAAATGGGCTATCTAACACTGAAAGAATTTTTCAAATCAGACCAGTAGTTCCTAAAATTAGAGTATTCAAGCAAACAAACAAACAAACTCTTAAGCTTTATATATGTTATATATAAGATAAGCAAGATAAATTTCATTTATGTAGAAAAAAACATTCTTCTAAATAGAAAATTAAAACTATGCTCAACATGGAAGATGATATACTTATTAAAATATAAAATTCAATATTTTATATATTAAGCTAAGCTTTCGAGAGCATAATTATATCGAGCCTGTTATGGAAGGACATCGTAAGCGACTTACATATAGAATTTTACAGGAGACCTAATTTACACGTCATTTTTTAATATGTTACTCATAAACCTTCCATTTTTAGTGTGTTCATCATTTTGCTATTATCGCAGATATGGGCCTGACGAGCCTTGTATAAGGATTTAAATTATTTTAGGTGTACCTATGTAACAATAAAAAAAGTGAAATAGTTAAATTCTGTCGCTTTAATGTTTTTCCATTACAGGCTCGATATAAATAAAAGTATGTAATGAAATTAATAATAATTTTATTAATTTTGTAAGGAAGAATCTGACTCGACTAGTCCGGTTTATATTATTTATCGTACAGATCTTATTTCTCAGGGTTCTTTCCAATATTACTTAATCGTATTAGATATATAATAAGGACAATGATACTTTGACCATCCAATAACTAAAGGAAACCTTTATTATGAATTTGATAATATTTGGACCTGAAAAATATGCCATCTATGGATACTTGATAATAATATTCCGTCGTAGGTAGAGGTATTTTATTTTATTTTATTTTTATCATTCCAATGTTCAGTCCACTTTTTAGTAGCCGTGTTCATGGGAGCTTTGTAGTGTCAAGTGTCAATGAGTATAGTTAGTTTTACTTACCCAACCAGCAACTTGTTCATTTAATTTTTTTATTTTAGTTTTGTTTATGGTTATTACTCTATGGGAGTCTAATCTAATTTACCTCCGCTTCGCAACATTGGCTTGAAGAGAAGAAGCGGCGCAAGAATCTTTTGCAAGCATGTGTTATTTAATAATTTATATAACACCAGCGGTTTCCACAGACGTCGCCCTGCCCTAAAGAAATAAAAACTAGAACCCGAATCCAGCGTCACCTAACGGGTCTAATTATGAATCTAAAACATTCCCGGGTCCACTGAAAACATATTTTTTACACCCTGGGTTATATTATTGAATTTTTAGTAGGGATCCCTAAAGTTTTCTAGTAATAAATATCACCTATATTTATTTGGGATAGTGAAGCATTCTTATGGTGACATATTTTGAGTTTATTCGTTACAAAAATGCAAATCTTTCCTCTTTGTATATTAGTATAATGATTATATTAATATAAAATGGGTGGGAGGTAAAATAAAAAGAGAAAGTGTCAATTAATTTGGTTTGTGTTCCGGTGCACGTAGAAAGAGCTCCCAGTGTCTTGAGATATGGCTGTTGGTTTTTGCTGGGTTTGGGTCTTAATAGTTTTGGTGATCGGATCCCCTTACAAAAACTGTTTTGCGCAAAAGCCTTTTTTTAATTTATTTCCAATTTGATTGGACATTGACATTCATATACATAAAAACATATTCAACTGTGGCGTATAAACCTCATGGGTTTATTCGTGCCGCAGAGAGTCGTATAGTACATTAGATTATGATACATTGTGACATTAAAAAAAATGAAATTACACAATATCAATGTTACATCAAAAATAAGAGCAGAACTGACGAATTGTTATCATCATTCTAGTATATGGTTCAGTTTCAGTTCCAGGTGAGCCTGACGGTTCGCTTTAGGAATCAATATAGAATCTTTTCAGGTTAATTCAGTCGATTTATGGTTATTTTTGTATATTTATTGCAGGTCCAGAGGGAGGTCATTTACAATGATTAGTGTTATATGTTTCTTGAGCCTTATCCCATATACGTTATTTATAATAATAAAAGTGTTTTAATTCTACCTGTTACTGGAAGTACACTTGTAAAAATTATATTAATAATAATCGTCGGTTTATAGCCGCGAAAGAAAACAAATTAACATTCAAACTAAGTTACTATCGAATTAATATTTTGATATAAGCATGGATAAATGCTATAAGTATTATAGGTAATATCTATCTAATTATACGACAAATTTATTTTACCAAATTCTAATAAATACTGCAAGATATTCATGACTACATGTGTATCATAATTAAATGGATATTGTTGTATAAATCAAATTTTCATAAGTGGAAACTATCAAACATACTTATAGCTATCGACTAGCAAGTTCCCACACTTTCAGTGAAAAACGTTTTTGTTGTTAACCCACGGCAATGTGCGTAGGAGATGTTGTATTGAATCGGATCCAAATTCGCTGCGACTTTAGAGAATCAAGAGTGTTTTTAAAACTAAACATGAGTAATTTTTAGTTGAGCCCATTTAGTGCAGTGTCGGGAGATATCAATTGGACAGTGGTACGCATTGGAGTGTTTAGTTCGTAATTATAAATAGAAGAAAGAGACACGAGCTATTGAACAGCTGCTCCTGTTATTTCAAATCGAAACACAGATCAGGAACACGGCCAGGTTAACGCGCAAACATCTTTAGGCGATGCTTTTTCACTAATAATCATTACAATATCAGTATCTATAATGTTCATGAACATTCGTGTTGGATTACAACGACTCAAGTATTATGTAAGTCCATGCATGCTTACTATTATTGTCTTCTCTACATCACTTCCTGTGATGACGTCATTGTGTGAATAATTTTACATTTAGTAGGATAAAATGTGGACCGATTTCCGTTAAACAATATTAAAAATCAATACAACTGTACTTTAAATAAACATCATTAGCTAATGCAGTGTATCAATGTCAATATATGACCTTGACCTGCATATAGAAGGTCATTGACATTCGGTAGTGAAAAGCATGTTCCCCGTTATAACAACAAGAGGTGTGGTCGATTTGTTTATATTAGATTCTTTTAATCACGTGATCTAAATTTAATCGTTAATAACGTTTTAGTATATGCATGCCGTTTTTATGTAATATTGGATTGGCTTTGTATTTTCTGTTTTTTTCTTTGGGGTTGATTATTAGTGTCTGTGCCCGCTATTTAGTTCGCACAGGATGTTTTCATTCATTCTTCATATTTTCTGAATCCTGTAAAACATTGAAATGAAATGTACAGGAAGGTTTAAGATGAAATTACTGTTTTATAGGTAAGCTTTTCATTAAAATATGTTGGAGCTGTTGCGGAGCGTATTCAAGTCAAATCTTCTCATTTGTGGTTAGCCATTGTATAATATTTTATATACTTACGTAGACTTTTTTATTTCAATTTCGTCATTGATTAAAAACTTACCTTAGACAGTCACTTCCATTTTATTGAGTAGGTATAATAACCTTTGTAGGTTATTTAGTATTTGAAAACACGGTGCAGTAATAATTAGCTTGTGTAAATAAATCATTTCTGACTATAGGTAATAATCACAAAATAAAAAGGCCAGGTTTGACACATAAGAAAATCAATAGAACGTACGTAACTTTGAAAGAAATCAACAAAAGTGAAAAGCTAATAATAATAAATTTATTTAGTTGATAATATACATTTTTTTACTGGTGCATTATATAACTCGCCAGGTGGTAGGGCATTTGCCCGACTGGATGGCTACCACCCCTGGTCTAAAGTATGTCGCCATAACAACCCTTAGTTGTGTTCCGGCATTACTGACCAGGCTCCAGTCACCTTCAAGAGAGCAGCAGCGCATTAGTAGTACCTTTGGTGTTACAAATGTCCATAGGCGATGGTAACCGCTATCTATCAAGTGGGCCGTTTGCCTGTCTGCTGAACTCCTGCAATAAAAAAAAAAAAAAAAAATAAGGTTAACATATTTCAATTATTATTTTTCTTCAAATAACAAAGAAATATCCTTTTTTTATTAATTCTGTAATGTCAGAACAGAACAGTAGTAGTAGCAAAATTCGCCACAAAGCCAGGCAAAGGAATCTTTAATCCATACAATCAGATCTGATGTATAATTCTGCGTATAGTAGCATTTGTGTTGTAGGCTACAACTAACGCTATTGAACGGAGTTCTTGTGAAAACTCGAAAGTCCACATTTGACGATACAGTTCACATTTCTTACAAAAGCACATAATTCATATTCAAAAACTATCAATATCCTATAACTATTGTTCATTTTAGAGTAATTTTATACATTTTTAGTAAATAAAACTGCACAGCACAACATCTCCTTTCAGTTCCCTCTATAAATTCCTCCTAAAATCACTAACGTTTTAAGGCGTCATATTTTTAATTTAAGTTTATACAGATAAATAAAATTGAAGTAATTAATTTAAAATTAACGAACGAATAAATAACTTAAATTTAAGTGTTGCCACAAATAGGTATATATGTTATGCGGGTGAAATAAAAGAGTGTAATGCGTGATATATGCATGTGGTGCGTGAAAGGCGACGAGAAACAAACTTGTGTGCTCCATATCGATTTTGTGAGGTATTTGTGTGGTCGATCTCAAAATCGTATAATTTTTCATTAGTTTCACGTGATAATAGCTTACCTTGATTAACGATTTAGCGATATCAACCCTTAAAATGTTGTAATGACAACTTTCAAATCGGGCCTATTATTTTGTGTTGGAATAGTATCATTTCGTCCCGATCATTTCCAGTAAAAAATAGAATGCCGATAACCTAGGTCTTCTTAAGTTAGAAAATGATCAAGAAATATGGGTATACTTGTGTCTATACAAATTTATTAGGAACGAATATTTTGTTAGTGATAATGCAGTTTATTGAACCTTAACTTTGATAAGTTCGTATTGTTTTGTTAAATGTAACCTAGATAAACTAGTAGCTACTGTCACTATGAATTATAATTCATACAACATTCAACTAACAAATACCGGTGTCTCACGTATATCACAAAATACATTAAAAATCCTCACCTGAACGGAAAATTGTATAAAATATACACTTCAATTTTATTCAAACATCGTTTTAGTATGACCGACAAATGCCGACAATCAACAAATCAGAGTCTGAATTCACTTTAAAATTTACAGATTATTTATGGATCTACATCTATCTATTTTATTTAGGCCCCAAATCGCTGTCAATTGGGAACGTATCGAAAACTCTGGCCCCCTTCCCGCGCTGGATGGCACGCTGATACTTTGCCCCAAGCACAGGCCAGCCTTTTGGGCACGTAACACTTTTATCAAGGGAGATGATAGATCTCGATAAAAGCGATAGGTATTGGGACCCCATGGTTCAACTCTTGACATCGACTCCACAAATATGTATCCATGATATTTTTATTATCTTCATTTTGCATCTTTTAAAATTAAATTACAGATATAAAAAAGAAACTAAAAATAAACTAAGTTATAAATACTACAAGCTATTATAGACTGTGTAACAAATCGCTGCCAGGTGGGAGCGTGTCCAGAAGGCTGGCCGCATTGTCGTGTTGTATAGCGATGCTTATTTGTAGGGCAAAATATGAGCCAGCCTTCTGGTCACGGGTGGCATAAAATAGTTTCTTGCAAAATCTCTTTGAAGAAACTCTTTGCCGATGAACCCCACGGATTTAAATGTTTCAATGATGTTTTGCCAATATTACATCTGAAACAAAATTATGTGTGGGTACTATAGCAGCGCAGGTGACGCCGCCGACGACCAAACGTGTCATAAGCGGCTGTTTAATATTTTGTTGTAAGTTAAACTTCTATGCGTTTTGTGTATATATACAACCAATAAAATAACTTTTGAACTATAGCTACTAATAAATTATACGTTTATGTGACATTCTTGGTTTTTAAATATGATGAAGATAAACTTAAATAACTGCTGTCTTTGAAATAGAAGTCATTGGGACTAATAGTATTCAAAGTATTTATATTCGTATAAGTAATTTAACGACAGTTTGAGCCCAATTTCATTTTATTATTGATAGTAGTTTATAATTTTGTAATATATATTGTTTTAATTAAACATAACTATAATCAAAATTTACTTTACTAGATAAAAGAAACACTGAATTTGTATCTCACTCATATCGAATTTCTGCGTTCGCTTCTTGTTTCTACAAAATATAGTACCTAATTCAATTCTGTGTGCATTCCCAAAAATTTAAGTTTTTGTGTTTTAAAAATAACTATTCACGAAGGTAATAAGTTATAAGATAAGTCCGGTATCGCGGGGTGTTACGGAAACGTACTATCTACAAGTTATTTAAATATTTTGTTCTTCTAGAGAACTTTCATCACATCAACATAAGGCAACTAAAGTAATTACTATTTTCCAATTACAACAGACAAGCTGGTGTATGTACCATCCATCCATCGCCTATAAATTCCAATTCCCAATGAGTTGCCGACTTCATAGTTGTTGTAAGACGTCGTTTATAAAGACCATCATAATAATAGCTATTCTATTAGTTTTTAAAGTAAACTAATCAGCAGCCTCTTAGCTGTCTATGCTTGGGTGACATTACGCTTGGCACATATACTGTGGTGGCTCAGTGTCTGAACACACTCACATCCCATTCAAACGAAAGGGGATCGAATCCTGGCCCGGGAGCGTGCACAATGTAGGCAATGTATTTCGCCCATGTGTCTATTATCATGGTTATCAGGATGGTGGTGTAAGAGACATCGCAAAATAATCTTTATACTGCTAACTATGGCCAAGGCAGATTGGCTATAGTTAGCAGTATGAAGATTATTTTAACTGTGCAGCCCATTCTCCTGAAATGGGAGGGACCGTGGTCAGCATTGGAACGATTATGAGCGGCTATTGTAATTTATAGGTATATATATGTGGACATTTAAAGATTGATTGTTAGATTTGGTGTATAATTCATGGGATTGATAAATTCCAACAGTCTAATCGACCGCCACGAAATTTGGTATTTCTAAGTATTTTTCACGGCATACATTTTTATGCTATGCATTATATTTTAACTCGTCAATAGCTAGCAGAATTTCCTTATTTCAATTCTTGCTTACAAAATTGAGAAGTCATAAGTACATAAATGTTTAAACAGAGAAAATATATTCGCTTCATTCGTTTTCTTATATGTAGCCATTAGATAGGGTTGAGGTGCATTTTTACGTAAATACTGAAGTGATCATCAATTTTAGATATGTATATCAATTTAAATAAATATAGGTACACTGGCAGGACAACGTCTGCCGGATTCTACTGGCAAAATATTTGACGAACAGCGTCCTATAACTGTTACTAAAATACTGACAATTGGAATATTTTATCTTCAAACTATATTTTGGAGTGCGGCCAATTTTAATAACCGGGGATACGAGTATCAGCCACAAATTATGACATAGTAAAATACCACTTACAATCTCAACATTACCCACGATTTACATTTTATTACTTATATATAATGCCAACGAAATACCTCGATTAATCAAAGTCAGCAATCAGAGAAAATAAGGAAAGTTAAACTTAAAAAACCGGTTATTTATTTATGTTTTAACGAAGACAAACAATTGTTATATATTTTAAAATTGAGTATGATATTGAGGGACAATGGACATTACAACGAATTAAATTTTTAATATCGAAATCCATAACAGGATCTTGATGCAATCTTAATTTACCTAATATATAATAATATAAACGTAGTCTATGACAAACAGCCTTCAGCAGAACTTGTTTAAAAAGAATAATTAAATATGAACTTATGGAAACAGACATTATTTGTGTATGAAATATCAAATATCATCATGCCTGTTAGGCTTTGCACAGTCTAGGCATGAATACATGAACAGTGCCGGCTTATATATTATATCTCTTCTATCCAGGATCGTCAACCATATTGGGCGACAGGGGAGTAAAATCAGCCTGCACCCCTTTTCTAATAACAAAAAATAAAATTAATAAAACAATATAATTAATAAATTTCAATATGTTTCCGATTCATCAATCGACATCGCCATCATCAATCAAAATTAAATGGGCAATTGCCCAGGCACACCGCATGCTACTCCTGAGAACGATGGATATTTATAATATTATAAAATTCTAAACATGCCGTATTAATACTGAGGCTATGTAAAAAAAAACATCTGGAATCTTCTTCTTATATATAAAAATGAATGCCTTTCTGTATATCCTTTATAGAATCGTAAAGTATACATTTGATCATGAGATGTTAGGAAAGTTGTTGTGCACGAGCCAGAGAAGGTTTCTGAGTTGGTTCACAGTTGGATCCTGTAGGTGGCGCTGCTGTCGGCATATCGATTGAAGCTTTTCCGGGCAGGACGATGTCTGCCGGGACAGCTAGTCTTATATATAAACGATGGACAATGCGATGCATTTTTTTTAGATTTCTTGCCTGTTTGTTCGAGATTCACGTAAAAACTACTTGACCAGTTTCTATATGGTTGTCGCTAATCGACAGCTAATTCGTAGACTTCAAATCTGGGCTACTTTTTATCCTGGGAATCCCGCGGAAATTTCAAGTCAAGCGTGAACTTTATATAAGTTTCGTTTTTGCTGAAATGGTTACGGATTCCTAAATAGCGTCTAACAATGAAGGCCATAAGCAACCATAAAGTTTGTCGCGCTAAAATTATATTTCTGATCAAAACATACACGTTTCTAATGCCGTACTGCGAGTTAGGTAATGTTCGATAAACCTTAAATAGTGATGATTCGATTTCTTGTTTTATTCTTTATATCTTGTATATTTGCGTAACGTTAAAATTTTGATTAATACTTAAAAATAATTTTAACTACAATAAGTGTATTTCTTTTACAAAAATTAACTGCGCTTTACGTGTAAGTAAATAATATTTTAGTTTGTGAATGAAATGAAAAGTTTTGTATTTAGAAAATACATATTTATAAGTTAGTTAACAGTGGGACAAGTGCCCAGTTCTTAATAAAATTGGCTGCATGTCATACCTCGGTAGGTATAACGGAACTATTCAATGATGATGCTCTGAGTGCATAATTTGTAATTAATCTCTGTCTGAAAGTCGAAAGAAAATTAATATATTTTCAAACATAATAGAAACATTGTGTTCTTAGAAAACACAAAAGAATTAGCACAATAGTCTATTTTCGGTTTAGCTATGTTTAAGACAATTTATAGGATGACTAAGCTAATACGCTATTACGACTAATTTTGTTAGAGCTGTACATTAACTCAGATGTAGATTATAAAATACCTCGTGTAAAACATGACCGCTGTTTTTGTTGAAAGAAAGAAAGAAAGAAAGAAAAGACGTTTATTTAGAAACCACACAACGAGACAGACATGGAATGAATTACACGGTACGGTGATAAAAATTAGAGAGTCTCGCGATGGTACTAAATAGGTGCAGTTCAGCATGTGCCAGGCAACCGCGGATGCCTAACGCTGGTTTTCAACTACACCCTAGGACGAACGGATGTTGCACTGTTATTTATATGTATATGTATGTGTGTATATATATATATATATATATATATATATATATATATATATATATACGTATAGTGTGAATAATAATAAAATAAATATAAACTCATATAATTCAAACAAATATTCGGGGGATACCGATAAAATAAATATTCATTATATATGATACACATGATATATATTACATATTTATAAACAGAAATAGTATTGTTAGAGGCAGAAGAAAAAAAATATTATATTATATAAGAAAGATTAATATTGACATTTTCTAGCTTCCGTTGCTCATCCAAGAGGTAATTTTTCAAGTTCTTACGAAAAGTAAAAGTAGAGTGATTTAATTGCCTTAATGGTGGTGGTATATTGTTCCATATCTTAGATGCAGCATAACGGAAGCTACCTCTAAAGCATGTCAATTTATGTAATTGGAACGCTAGTTGACGGGAGCATTGTCTACCTTTGACTACCCCTCCTCTGGCTACCCAGCTGAGCTTATTATACAAGTACTGAGGCTCTTTGTACTTAAGGACACCAAAGAGAAGGCAAGCCAAATGCAGTTTGCGCCTAAGTTTCATTTTCAGTACATGATGCTTATTTAGAAACGGTGATACGTGGCTCCTTGGAGGTACTGAAAAACAAAAACGTGCACAAGCATTTTGAACGCGCTGGATTAATCGATCAGTTTTGTTTAAAAGCCGAGGTCCGTAAACTGTATCAGCGTAATTCAACTTGGACAAGACTAGTGATTCAGTCAGCTGTACACGTAGATCCACTGCCAGATATGACCTTATTTTGTACAGGACCCTAAGGCGATAAAAGCAATTTCTTACAGACTCAGATATGTGTTTTTCAAACCTCAGGTGTGCGTCTAATTGTAGTCCAAGATTACGCGCGTCGTCTACTCTATCTATAGGTTTATCCATCAATCTAACGTTTAAAGCTGAAGGCAATTTCTTTAATTGATTTTTTGTACCAAAGACTAAATATTTAGTTTTATTAGGATTTAATAATAAACAATTATTATTAGACCATTTAGCTAACCGTTGTAGGTCCTCATTTAGATTGTTAATAGCTTGCTGACATTCATGTGGTTTAAATGAAATATAAATCTGAACATCGTCAGCATAAATATGATATTTGCAGTTATGTATTGAATTGGTAATATCCGCACTATAAAGGATAAACAGAATAGGCCCCAAAATAGATCCCTGTGGGACACCTCTATTTAACACAGTGAGTGGTGATGATACACAATTCCCATTTCTTGTCTTTAATTCTACGAACTGTTGTCGATTTGTCAAATAACTATGAAACCAAAGAATTGTTCTTTGGTCAAAACCATAATAAGCAAGTTTGCACAACAGAAGGTTTGTGTTAATTGCATCGAAAGCACGAGAAAAATCCAACAGCACTAACAAGGTACACATACCTTTATCTTGGGCTGAGATAATATTATCAGTAACATCTAGAAGTGCAGTTGAAGTGCTACGTTTCTGCCTGAACCCCGACTGTAATGCAGGTAATAAGCTATGTTGTTATTGCTCTATATTTTAGCCTCTGTGGTTGAGTAGGCTAGGCCTTTGTCGGTCTACCTAATGAAAGCGCTGAGGCTCCGGGTTCGATTAGTAGCATGGTAAATTAGTAAAAGATTTTCCATTACTTCTAAATATTGTAAATGTATTATTTCAAACTTTTTCCTACTTATTTTACCGCCGCCTTTTTTAAGTCAACAAATCCTTTCCTTTCTTTCTTACTATGATCTGAGTATCTGTGATCGGCCCCAGAGTGGTTCGTTATATAATACAATCATAATTTTTTTAGCTTGGGGATATGCAAAAAACATATCTACAGGTTAATAATTAATTTGTCGCTTCACACGGGATATGGACTTTATAGGTATTTATTATACTCCAAGCCCACAGATAGGTTATCTATGTCTAAACCCTACAAGATATCAAAATGTAGCATTACACAAAACATTTAGGTGAAATCAACCGAAAAATTTAGGTTAAATTCACTCGAAAATTTTCGGTTTCAATAGCTTATGTGTATAACTAACTATAAACTGTAATTTTCCTAAATGTACATTCCGCTAACGAAATCGTCTTCCTTTTAAAGTTCTTGTCACTAACTACGCATTAAAGTTATTTGTAGAATAAAACAAATTAAGTCGGTTATAAAAATATCATTATCGCCATGTATGTAATATATAATATTTAATTAGGGTATTTAGATGTTGCACCTTAAACTTTTATCGAATGATTCAAATAATCAGCCCTTATGCTTGTGAGATGGTAATGTAAAATTTTACATGTTACTCTAAAAATTATGGATGAACGTTTAACAATTATGAATTTTCCAAACATTGATTTTATAAAACAAAAAGGCACGAAGGTTAACACAGTACACGTAGACACAACAGTCTAACTCTAAACATCCAAAAGCGTAATTGTTTACTAACATTACTCCGCTAAATTCTGGGAAAATAGTTTTTTGCCTTACGAATATTCGGTTAGAACATACTGATACAGCATTGTTTTAGGGCGGGTAGACTTGTTGAGGAGCAATTCACAGCGAATCTCACTGGCAGGGTACCTCTTTTTGTGAGTCATTTTAATGACTTAGAAGGGGGTCGCCAGAGAGTGAGGGAGAGGACGGTGCAGACAGTTTTCGACTGTCGTCTATTTAATTAGACGGGGGATCGAAAGCAACGTTTTGTATCCAGTTTCCCATTATCCGTGGTAGAGGGCCACTGTTTAAAGGGTATCGGTGGAATCACCTCTACTGTACAAAGTGGTACGGCCCTGCTTCCCAGGGCTTAGTAGTTGGTCTTCCCCCGTATCCAAGACCATTGTGTGTCACAAGACAAGATTCCCGCTGAGTTGACAAAAAAAAGCATTGTTAACATTTTAGGTACGTACCTAAAATGTTAACAAGTTAAGTTAGCTTAAATGTGCTAAAAGCCCTTTCTAGACGTAACGAAGTAAGGTTTTTTTTGTTGAAAATGCATAACAAAGTTGTTATTATAATAACTTTAATGATTTTTAGACTTGAACCTAGGTATTATAAATCACTTGTTATCGTGCCTAGTTATAGATTGCATAAATAGACGACTGGTAATGTTCTATTTGCAAGAATGGAAGATGGTAGCCAAAGAGTGAAGTACATATAGTCTAGCCAGATGACTTATCCCTTTCAACATCTACATGCCCATCTTAGCTCCATACGGTTATTAAGAAGGAGAGTATCGTCAATATACTATCATTACACACGGTGTAGTCAAATAGTAATTAAAAATTTAAGGATTACATTAGAACTACAATTAAAGTGACAGTCCGTATATGTAACTAAAGGGAATTATTGATCGTAATATTATTTTTTTGCGGGTGGTGTTGTTTATAATTTCAAAATTATTGCAGATTTCTGGTGTTTATTGTTAGACAAGACTTGGAAAATCGTAACAATATGTCTTAAGAGTGAGAGAGAGTCTTGAAAAACTTGTAACATAATATTATTTTACATTTTAATAAATATCTAATTTATATGTAAAACAACTTATTGGTGTGTATATATATACATTTGTTCAAATTAAATACATGCACAATTTTAACATCATCATCATACAAACATACACTTTTCTGGAAGAGATCGCTCTAAAACCTACCCTTTATTCTTATCTTTACTTGAAATAAATGTAAATATGTATGTATGTTGTAAACAATAAATGTAAATGTTGTTCGTGCCTACCCCGCAAGGGACCTGGCGTGAAGTTATGTATGTATGTAAACAATAAAGAATTTTCTATTGATCTATCTATATCATTATATCAGTGACAAGGTGATAACAATCAAGACAAATACAATCGCTTCTAGTCATAAAAAATATGTGTGTGTTTAAGTTTCAAACCTCAGCGTAGAAAATTTTGAAAATAGAACGACGTAATAGAAATTTTTACGGTACTACCTATATTTTGTTAAAGATGGAACCTGTCAACTAACTTACTATTTTGTAATTATAAATGTTACTAACATCATTTTCTTTTGTTTACAGGGAATGGCCACAACATCGAGGAGTAGAAGAAAAGTAAGTTTAATTGTTACTTAACTTTTATCATTATATCAGAAACAGATTGTCTTGTGCTTTCTAAAAAACCATTTGATTTGTTTTGTTTCATAACCGTTGTTACAAGCACAACCGTAATAAAGAAAACTTGTTATTTCTTGACAAGTCCGAGAGCTTCTCGTAATGATTTATTTTTCTATGGAACATAAAAGGTAACCAAACAAAATATAGTTGATATCTAATGATCTACTCGTCCCTACGAGTCATTATCATCCTAGTTTTAAATCCCTGTTGCGAATCATAGTAATTATAATTTTATTAATAAGGAAAACTGTAATGGATATAAGCCTAGTTTTGAAAAGGAAATAAATAAAATATAATCTTAGTTATATTCCCACAAAATTAATAAAGAACAGAAAAAGAAAAAATAAAAGTAGAAAAAAAATAGAAGAGGAGACGGAAAAAAGACTCATCTGGCGTTCGGATCCGATTTCCTTCTTTTTCGTTTACATTTCACATGATCTTATTATGGGACTATAGAACCGTATGACATTCTGTATGACACTAAGTCAGCCTCTCTTGGGTCCGGAGCTCTTATCGCGACTCGACCCGTCGCTCTCTTATTATTAGTTGAAATTTGACAAACTCCATACACATAATATGTTTTCAACCAAAAATTTAACCTAAGATTTTAGGACATAAAACAGTTTCTTTATAATATAAATAATAACTATTTTAAAAGCTTGGTATTATATATATATTTTCTTAAAGGTAAGTAACTAAGCCATGTAATTTTATGGAAATCACCGAAATAAGTAATAAACATAGCCATAACGCCTTTGCCAAGTCTTATAGTCTATATCTATTAGACCGAATGCAGATGGTATGTTTACATTTCTTCTAATCTTAAGCTGCTGAATGGAAAGTTTGCTGTTTGTCGATGATCGTTTATACGAGGCTATGCACGACCATACGAAGTAGATGGAGAAAGTAGGAATATTTAATTCTCCATTGAAACCTATTAATATTATTAAAACTAAAATAAAAATGATAATAGAACTACCAAGGCACTACATATACGTATATACCTACTTAATGTATGAGAAGACAAAGAATTGGATTTTATACATCAAAGATAAAGTAGGACATAGAAGTAAATACATAATTTAGTAGCCTCGGTACTATGATAAATAGTTATGTGACTTCGCCAAATATCTAACATTCCTTCAAAAAGCGAAGCGTTATATGATTTTAGTAGGTTGTTATGTATGGAATCTTTCAAAGCTCGTTCATTTTGCCAAGCTAACAAGGGCTGTGAACAAGCAGAGTAATGTTTGTCAACATTTCACAACTATGTCATTTCAAAAATTCCACGCAACTTCAACTTTGGCCATTCATTTAGGACACTCGGGTGGAGACTGTTATTTGTGATTATGACGCTATACTGTAAATAAGTGTAAACGGATTTATGTTCGGTTTTCGTGGGACAAAAAAACAATTATCTTTGTATACCTATAGTAATTATAAATTAAAAATTCCTTTCACACCATATTAGTCTAATACTAATATCTGTGTAAGGAAATTTGTCTGTCTAATACACACAGTCAGAAGAAAGTTTACTGCCGGGGACAGATGGATTTAATATTAGGTTTTTTAAACAACAAATTAAAATTTACAACAAATATTATGTTATAAACAAGAACAACGAAGGAAATTTAACTTGTATTGTATTCTACCTATAATAGCTTCTAAATAGAATAGTAAGCCTAGGAAATCTAATTCAATGGGTAAGACTGCCAGAAGGCAACGTACCCAACGTTACTTAGGTAGGAACCAGCCGTTTAATCACCTGGAGAGTCAATGAGTCGTTTTGATAGATGTTTGTAGAGATTCGTGGCCTTAGGAACCCCACGGTCTAAGCGTTTTAACAGGAAACTGCACAAACATATAGCTCTCACTGAGGGTTGCATGGCTCATAGATTAGTGTGTTATGTTGCTTGAGGAAACTTTTAGTCTATTTTTAATTTTGGCACAAAAATGAGACTAATGCTCCACTGCTGGATAATTAATAGTTTTATTGTCAATTAATGTGCAATATTTTTTACTGGAACGTTTTGACGTAGATTCAATTAAAAGTTTATTTTAGTGGTACCTTTGAAAGTCTAACTATAATGTTAGAAGTAGCTCGTACTCCCGGTGTTACTGTTTATTTAACAATTAAAACCGGGTGATTTAGGGGACTCTTTGAAGATAAGGTTTGTGTACTGTATGTTCTCATCTTTATGGGCGTCGATACATCACGAGTCGGTTTATTTACCCACAGTGAAATCAGCATGTCACATTTTTTCATAAAATTGCTTGGTGTTTACTGGCCGCGGTCGATTTGACGTCGTGCCAAACGCGACACACAGTTATTTCTATACAAACGTAATTCCTATGGCCATAACAGTTCACCCCGCCAAGTTTAAGTGCAACTATGATAACTGCATGCAAACTTATTTCATTAATTGGTCTGCTTATTTTGATGTAAGTAGCTACTTAATTATTTAAACTTAAAAACGAATTCAACTATCTTCTTTGCCAGGAGAGCAATTGCTTGATTGAAAGGCTGTAATTAAAGTGAAAGAAAATGAATGTTACTGAAACATTTTAAATTGAACAGACTAAAGACCGGTTCCTACATCTTACTATTCAGTCACTTGCCTTACCATCGGTTCAATATGTTAGATTTTAACAGGGAGTAAGAGAAACGAACGGTCAGTAATGTATAGGCACCGGCCATAAATATATTTTAAAATAATACTATTAACATGATTTACAAAGAATTAAAGACAGCAAATGTAGATGATAATTTAATTAACGGTAGTATAAACGTTAAATATAGTGGATTAAAATTTAAAAAACTAGGTTGTCACCGTTATTTTGAGAATTTTCGTTACATTTTTAAAACTTTATAACGACCCATTAGTTTTGTAATACACGTTTGAAATAATGTAAACAATAATGTATTTAATTGGGTCAATATTCTTATTTGCAGCATTTGGCAGGGTTAGAAGCTAATGCGTGTAGAAATTGGCACCACTCGCGGTGGTGGTCAGTGATCACGTATCAGCCATTTGAAGGTCCTTTGATCACTATCTAGTTATTTCATAATACGTCTTTCAATTGACATTAGGAGTATACCTACTATATATTTGTCATTTCCCAAAATGGTCTACTGCTAGACGTAGGTCTCCCCACACTGCTCCATTCAAATCTACCGCATCTTCGTTTTCTCTAGTAAGTATGTAGCCAATCTATCAAGTTGTAGGGCATCTAAAACTACGAATGTTTGCTAGATGCAATCTCCACTCTAGAATTTATCTCCTCCATAGGTCCTTTGGCAGACGTAACATGCTAACACCTATTTCAGCTTACAAAATTTACGGGCAATGCTAATGGGCATAACTATGACCTACGTAAAGTTTCTAGCCCCCTAGGCCAGTGGCATGAGCGCTAAACGTATAGAATACATAATGTATGGGAATGAAATATTGTCACGCTGAGTATTAGTTAGAGAGCCAGCTTAAATCTGACAACACATTCTTTACGGTATCTGAAATTTCGTCCAGTGAGACTTCTATACCCAGTAAACAAGCAATGGGTACTAGCTAAGCCCGGCCGCGGTAGGTTTGGGGTCCCTCAGGTGAGTCAGGTATGAAAATTAAGTAAATTTTTAAAGTATTTTACGGCGTCTGCCGTTTTAATATGTCATAATATACCTCTAGAAAAATTGAAAAATAAATATGGCTGCTGATTTTGAAGGTTGCAACATCCTGGCAGCCACTTTTCAAAATTCGGAAAAAATATTAAGTATTTTACGGCGTCAGCCATTTTAATATATTATTTATTGAACTATTTTAAGCTAATATTAAAAATGGCTGACATTTTTTCCGGTTGTAACTATCCGGTTTACAGCGAAACATTACCTGTAGTCCGTGCATATGTATGTCCACAGTTGTAATTTTCACATTCGTAAAATTTATATAACATTAAAATTATATTAGTCAATGTAATTTTTTTTATAAATACTACTTTAAATGTGCATAATAAAGAAAAAAAGGGTTCATTATAAGGCTGTAACAAATATAAAATTATTATGAAGAGGTAAAAAAAATCAAATATTAATTAGATATATTCATTATTCATATCAGAATATATTTATTTTTGGAAATAATCTATAACGATGAAATGATCATGAAATATTTTATAATTAATTTTCATCTTCGGAATCGTCTCCAGAAAGTGACAAGTCATCTTCATCCACCAAGTCAGATTTTGTAAAAATAAAATACAATTTTTTAAATAAGCTTATGATAATTAAAATGCTGTTACAATAAATGTTACAATGCTGTCATTACCTTCAGGATTTAGAATCAAGTCGCTGCCAAAGCAAGGAAGTTGGTCTCCTTCGAACCACTTAAATACGTAACGGTTTTCCATCTCCATCCAGCCATATTCAAGGGGATTCAGTGATATGGGCTCTTTCACATGAGCATTTTTCCAAATGATGGAAATATAATGCGTTCTTAAAACTTGTTGTACAGTTCAGATTTACACGGAGGGATCAAACTTGCATCAAAGCTCCGGACTTTTTTTAAAATAAATTTTACGAATGTGAAAATTACAACTGTGGACATACATATGCACGGACTACAGGTAATGTTTCGCTGTAAACCGGATAGTTACAACCGGAAAAAATGTCAGGCATTTTTAATATTAGCTTAAAATAGTTCAATAAATAATATATTAAAATGGCTGACGCCGTAAAATACTTAATTTTTTTTTCCGAATTTTGAAAAGTGGCTGCCAGGATGTTGTAACCTTCAAAATCAGCAGCCATATTTATTTTTCAATTTTTCTAGAGGTATATTATGACATATTAAAACGGCAGACGCCGTAAAATACTTTAAAAATTTACTTAATTTTCATACCTGACTCACCTGAGGGACCCCAAACCTACCGCGGCCGGGCTTAGTTAGTACCCATTGCTTGTTTACTGGGTATAGAAGTCTCACTGGACGAAATTTCAGATACCGTAAAGAATGTGTTGTCAGATTTAAGCTGGCTCTCTAACTATATTATATCATTCTCAAACATGTCCATTCTATTCGTTTGATGATAATGTGACTTGTATAATGGCAGAATTAGAAAAGAGTTTGAAAAGGAAATTTGCTACAAACCTAGAGAAGCCCGCATTCTAGTAAACCGCGATTGGTTAACGTTATAAACGCAATATTGCTTTATTATTTTAACGATAGTGTCGTGTCGGTTTAATTCATACAGAAATTCTAAGTATAGCTTACTGAGCGACATTAATTTTATACACTGATTTTGCTTTAATGGCATACCATTGTAAGAAATAATTAAATAAAGATAAGTAAAACTCTAGTACGCGAACATTTTGTTTAGGCATATGCTTACAATCAAAGTTTTATTCAAAATCGATCCTTTAAATAATTTGAAGAAATTTTTATTAGTTTCCTTACTATATGTATGTCTACCATGAGCCGTAAAAATGATCCGGACTTTTGGAGAGCTTGCTGGGAGCCATGGGAATGCCAACACACACATGACACTGATGATCGGTCAGTGTCATGCGTGTGTTATCCCTGTCTACACTAAATAAAAATGCACCCAAGGATAAGCCCCGGTCTGTGTAGGATCGTAAGAAATGAGAACTACACGTACCGTTCTATTGGGATGAACTGCTAGGGATCTAGGCTATGTGAACTATAGCGTCTGCCCTATGTTTGGGGAACATGGAAAAAATGGGCAGACCGTAACAGGTCAATGAACCTGCATGGACCCCAAAACAATGTCAGACAAGATTGGCGAGGCACAACATCGTTATGAGTGGTAAATGGGTGTGGAGAGGTGGGTTGTAGTTTCATCGAAGCTACTTCCGACGTTATGCTATTTATCACTTCCACCCCTGTAGCCTTAGAACTTTATTAGTATTAAAATATTTGATATTTCAATTCAGTAGTACACATTTGATTTTGGAATTTCGTACGGCATTTCTCCATGTGAGACCTATAAAAATTTCCCGAGCAAGGCTTAAATTTATTTTTTTAACATTGCCCATATTGGCATCAACAACCCGGAAACCCATTCGGCTTGGGATCGTTGCCACTCAATTTTGCCAAACTAGGTTAATTTGAACTTGTTTGCTTAGATGACAAACCATTCTATTGTTTATATTAAAGTAGGGAACTTCTGTATAACATGATTCCAGCTCTGTAAGCAAAGGTATACCAACAATTTAAGTGTCCGAAATCTCCCGTGGGAACATGTTAATCTAAAGAAAATCGCTTATTATGAAGAAAAAAACTATAAAGTTTCAAAGTGTGGTTTCTACTACACAAACAGCTTTTTAAATTAGGTATATGATATTAGTAAATTTTAAATCATTCATTTATTTCAAAAAAATAGTATTTTAATTATAAATGTAACCTTTGTGGCGTTTCTAGCCCATGAATAAGCAAATTGATGTAAAAAGCTCTTCTTCTTAAAGTTACAAAGGTAATATATTGTTTTCTTACATATAAGACTTTTCAGTTATTAATTGTTATTTAGGCAGATTCTAGTTGAAGTAGATAAATAAATCGTGAGCGCAACTAGGCAACAAATCTACTAACTTTAATAATTATACAAGCATAATTAGTAATGTATATTTTACTGGACTAATATAAACATAAATCATCTGAAAAAATGCAAAGACTGTTTGTATATCTTTGTAAAACCAACTCTATAATGTATGTACACAGAGCGTAGGCGAGACATGCATCCGCTTTCCGAAAATTCTGTACAAATGACTGGTGACGTTATGTCTCATTGTACATCAAAGAGAGACGTGCATATAAAACATATCCCTTGCATTCAAGATAGCCAAAATTAATGTACCTAAACAATACAAATTTTCTTACATCCTTTTCGTCTAGCGGTTGCAGTCTAAATTCATTTTAGAACATCATTTTTTGCCACATACACAAGCCACTTAAAGTTATCACATTAAATAATAAAGACAGGAATTGTCTACGCTTTGCATTCCCGCCACTCACTGCATAAACATAAATATTTTTATTGTTGTCGCTGGAAACATTTTTTTCTAATACTGTAATTTATAAAGAACGCAATAAGCGCTGTTAAATGTTCTTATTTTCTTCATTTAAATTAAAACCAGTACATGATCCAAAAGGGAGTATTGCAAAAAAGGAGACTTCGTAACAGGAATAATGGGAGGCCTTATCGCTTTAGAGCGATCTCTAAACCGGTCTAAGAATTTTACCAACAGAATCGCAAATGTATATCGATGGCGTGCAAATTAAATACATATACTTAAATATGATATATGAAAATTATACAATGCACGTAACTACGCAACGGTTGTCTAGAACATTTATTCCGCGTACAACAATCTCTCGAGGGAACTTCGCGCCATGGTTTTCCCTTCGTGCAATAAATAACATGGGGTTCTTTAAGAAGGCCGTTATAAAATTTCTTAGAGGTTCGACACCCCTGGTGTTGCAAAATCCATAGGCGACGATAACCACTTTCCATCATCATGGGCCTTCTGCCTGTTTAGGCAATAAAAAAAAACTAAAATAAATTAAAAAATAGACAATAAACAATCATAAGATACTGTAAAACTAAATAATTCTCAGAGAAAACATGCTTCAAGTGATATGCGTTTGAATTTAAAGTAAGTGTATCTCTTATTTTGACAGTTTAATTTCACCTGTTTATTATCTCAACTGTCCATCTACATCTGTATTAGAATACGGGCTTTCGTTATTTATATTCAAGGTTTTCCTGAAGATAAGATTATCTAACATCGCGTTCCTTGATCACAAACTTATGGTAGTTTTAATTACTTTTTTTATTTGCTAATATTATGTTTACTGTATAATATAGCACTGTACTTCAATGTTTTATTAAAGAGGTAAAAATGTATTAAATTTAGTTGCTTTAGATTAAAGTGACTTCCCCCCAGGGGGTGCCGCCCTGGTCTCTTCTCCGACCAGGTAGCGGTACAAGGGGATGCGTCCCCGGGGCCCCGAGCGGCCACTGTCACATTCCCCCCTTCGCTCCGTGACAGTGGTGTCCCACCTTTCCGCCTCCAAATCCCAATGCCTGCCCTTCCTTACCAAACCTCCTCCCCAAACGCCCCTCCTTTCCGATGCGACCGCCAGCGTCGAGGTGTTCTCCGCTGGCTGTCAAGGACGGCGGTGGTGATGTCCACCCCACCACCGCCCTCCTGACAGGCGACCTATCCTCCCCGACCCCGTCTGCCAACGCTGCTGTGTGCGCGAGGCGACGGGAAAAGGGGAGGAAGGAGAGGGGGGAGGGGTGTTGGCGCAGGAGCAATCCTTCGCAGCCTCCCCCTCCCCCCATCGCGAAGCCCCCCCCCGCCGCTGACGCTGCTTAGAGCGCGAGGCGGCGGAGGGGGAGAAAGGAGAGGGAGGGGTGATGGCGCAGGAGAAATCCTTCGCGGCCTCCCCCTCCCTCCTATCGCGAGGCCCCCCCCGCCGCTGACGCTGCCGATTGCGCGAGGCGGTGGGGGGGGGGGCGGGGTGGAAGAAAAGGGGGGAGGGGTGTTGGCGCAGGAGCAATCCTTCGCAGCCTCCCCCTCCCCCCATCGCGAAGCCCCCCCCCGCCGCTGACGCTGCTACGAGCGCGAGGCGGCGGAGGGGGAGAAAGGAGAGGGAGGGGTGATGGCGCAGGAGAAACCCTCCGCAGCCTCCCCCTCCCCCCCCATCGCGAAGACACTCCCCCCCGCCGCTGACGCTGCTGAGTGCGCGAGGCGGCGGGGGGAGGAGGAAGGAGAGGGAGGGGTGATGGCGCAGGAGTATTCCTTGCAGCCTCCCCCTCCCGGCGGCAGCGGGCGTCGAGGTCTGGGGGATCAACATAGACCTCCGCCCGCACTAATGCCGCGAGAGGGCGCGAGAGGCAGCCGCGCGTCCCTCTCAGGGCCGGGGACCACCATCTCCCCCGGCCCGCACACAGGAGAGGCCGCCTCTGTTTACGAGGCGGCCGGCCGCTGCCGGGGTTGCGGGTTAAGCTCACGCATGTACCGCGACCCCGGCGCTAGGCGGAAGGAAGGCTCCCATGGGGTTTTAGTGGGTATACCGGCAGCCGGTCGTATTGAACCGGCGTCGGGGAGCCCCACACACCGGCCGCGCATGATCCCCCGCGCGGCTGACGGTGCGGCAACGCATTTCCCCATGTAAAAAAAAAAAAAAAAAAAAAAAAAAAAAAAAAAAAAAAAAGATTAAAGTGACTTTATAAACGTTCCTAGATATTTTCAGATAAACATTGCGTATCCTAAAATATTTAATCAGATCTTGGTAATCGACTTCGCTCCCAAAATGAATGACCTGAAATAGGAAGAACGGGCTAGTCGTGTCTATCACAGGACCAATGGTTGCATAAGGTCGAATATAGGTCGCACACTTGGGTAGAGCTACGTCCTTTCGCAATCCAATAATGGACTTGATGTTACTGTCGACATTTGCTTGTGTATTGTTATGTTGCAGTCTCTGTATTCTTTACATATACTGTATAATCAGTGATGTACGAACTCATTTTTTGTGTGCTTGCAAATTATTTTAAAAGTAGTTCGTAAAAAAATATCTATCTTTTTGATATTTTTAACTTACGGGACGTGAACTTACTCTGCCATAACACAGTTTAAAACTAGTACGGGGAGTAATGATTGTCGCATAATGTTAAATTAAACACTATTGTATATTGTACTTATAAATTCTTTAAATTTTTTAAATTGTTAATCAGCAGATAATAAAACTTTGTTCCTTAAATTTCTTCCCAATAATTGGTTGTCGGAACAAGTGTATTTGAATAGATGACTACGCTTTATTGATTAGACAATACTTAGATAACCCATGTGATAAAAGTGGCGAATTGATAAAAAAAATCAGTATCAGTTGGTTTTATTTTCTTACATTCATTGTTGATAAACACTGTACGATATAAGTTCAGTGTGTTGTACGGTATACAATTAGTAAATATTGTGCAAGGTGTATGTCTACTGACAATGGTGATTGTTTCACATTACAGCAAGAAGATGAAAAGAAGAATAAGAAAAAACCGTCCCCAGTGGATGACCGGCCGACAGTTCCGGCACCAAGCGAAGCAATGCTTAATAGTAAGTACCTTATCAATTGTATAATACCTATATACATACGTATTGTATTGTTTTTTAAGAAACGAAAGACTTGAGTCATTTTTATGGGCCGTAAAATAGGCGTCGTATTTATCAATAAAAGATAATAGTGCCACGATTTATTACTATCTTTATAATAGAAGCATTTAAGAATAATTATTCATAAACTTCATAATTATTTTAGGGAAGACAGAACGTATGATTTTTGATACTATTTTATTTAAAAAAAATATTATTAATATTATATACTTTCTCACGACACGCTCTATAAACATTGTCAATAATTACAAATTCTTTACACAATCTACCAACCTCTTTTGAGACTTACCAGTACTAACCTTCCAACTCATTCCATTGCCTGTCTATGATGGTCAATCATTCCTGCATATTATCTTAGATAATATCTCTTATTAATCTAATATATCTCACCATGCCAGTTTTATAAAAATGCCTTCTATGATTTTTAAATTATCTAAATCCTAATAAGCATGCTGGGGCTTCATCTGCGTTAATGTCAAAGATGCCTAAATCTTTGACACTAACGCAGATGAAGCCTCAGCATTTCACACAGATATGGAGATGAGTATAATGCAATATTTGAGATGCGACATTGTTAATGTCGTAAAATATTGACAGGTAACGTATATAGAAATACTAATGTGGATTTGCGTTATTTTTAACGCTTTAAATAAGAGGCATTCGGCCACAGCCTAAATTTTAACACTAACGGAGATGAAGCCCAACGTTAAAGAAAAACTTTTGTCATTCCCAAAGTTTAACTAATATCAATCTATAACAGAGAATAGCAGGCCTCCGCTATTTATACGTTAGTGTAGATACAAAACTAGTGTCCAAATGTGGGTGTCCTAGGACTACAATGATGGAGGTGTAATAGAAACATGGTATTGTTTACTTGTGTTTGACATCAATCAACATTTGCCGCCATTTCCATGAACATCCATTACCAGGGGCGTATTTAGACATTTGCCGCCTGTAGGCTATTCAAATTTTGCCGCCCCACCGCCTCTGCAAATGGAACCTTACAAACCTTACTTCACAATCACATTATTAATTAGACACATTTTTTACAATGAAATTGTTACTATGAATTGTGCATTATCGTCTTGTTACTCCTCTTTTTTTCCGTAATTTGTAGAAGGCGGACTATTGGTTCCATGTGTTTATTCCTGCCAGAACCAAATGCGGGTTGGAGGTTATTTAAAATGATTTCATGCGAGTAATCAAGCGAATCAGGCGATGCGATTAGAAATATATTGCTGTAAGAAATAAAAAAGAAAAAGGCATGTGCGTTCGGGACGCCCGACAGTAGTGCTAACTTAGCCTGCCTGCAGCTGCCGTTGCGTGAGAGAAAGGGAAGCCACATAGACTGGCGTAACGAATCGGTTTACCCTTCCATAAGGAGTAATCACTTCAAAAATTGGCTCCAAATTTGCCACCTCTCCAAAATTTGCCGTCCTAGGCTTACCAATCAAGTTACCAATAGGCTACTTAGCCTATTGGTAACTTGATTACTGTGCATTATCCTATTAATATTTTCATAAAATGCTTTTTAAAGGTCAACTTGTTTTCATAAGTAGATAACGTGTGTGCACATTGTATGGTCGGGTGTTGCATGACCTTATGACTCAAGTTTATTGAACAAATATTGCGGGCAACGAATAGTCGAAAAAGTTTTAATCGATCTTCGAAGTAATTTTACTATTGCCTTGCGCCTTGGGTATTTATTTGCATGGAAATAGAATACTATAAGTTAGTCACGCGTGGTAGTATCACAGATCCTTCAAGTTTTGCACGCTCTGATGAATATAAAACATAAATATCCCATAGCTGGACAGGGAACTTCCCATTATTACCACTCGCTATGTTTGGTTAAGAGGTATCGCTGGGTTCCACTTATTATTTATCTTTCAACTTAAATAATTTGGAAAAAATGTTTATAATCAAATTAGGCTTATAATGAATGAATGAATGAATGAATATGCTTTATTGTGTTTTAAAGATACAGTTAACAGAAACAAAATTTTACAATACAATAGGCGGTCTTATCGCTATTAGCGATTTCTTCCAGACAACCTTTGGATGGACAAAAAAAAATTGATAAGAACAGGGGTATGTTGCATTATTCTCACCATCGAATCAGTATCTTATAAATATACATGTCTTATAAATACATACATGATATAATATACATACATTAATAAAAATATAAATATTATACTAACACGATATATGTAAATAAAATATTATAAAATACACTAACATAAATAAATATAAGACAAGAAAAATATGACAATGACTCCTTCATCTTTAATTTGAGCTATTTGAGCTATAATAATCCTTCACAAGTTTATTGAAAATGGGCAGTGATTTGGCTAGCTTTATTTTAACAGGCAGCGCGTTCCAAAGACGAACTGCTTGGACTGTGAAACATTTCCCATAAGAGCTAGTTGTATGCAGAGGAGTTTTAAGTTAAGTTTTAAGTTTTAATGATAAAGTACTTTTTGTCAAAAATGTGTAATTTACTGTGGAGTTTTATTTTCAACAACATTTAAGTAATGTATTAACAAATAGACTTATACTAAAAAATAAATAATTTTTTTGTAGGACGTCGACTGTTTTTACGAAAATCTCAGCTTATTAGTGAAATAAAATTTTAGGAATGCCATAAGAATCTTTTGAAAGTTATTTGGCATCAGTCAAAGACAGTGGTGTAGCGTAGTGGGGGCGGCAGGGGCGACCCGCCCCGGGCGGCAAAATTTCATATTTATTTTTACAAATTCTGACCGATTGAAAAGAGCACGTAATTTTTAACTACTTATTCCGTGACGAATTCGGGGAATCCCCTTTCTTTGAATAATATTTTGTAACGACTGCTGGCAAAAGAAAAGAAAAAGAATTTTCAAAATCGGTTCAGTACATCCAGAGATTATCACTAAATGCAATTTCTTCCAGACGACCTTAGAATGGATTAGAAAAGTTTGTGAGACATGTACGTTTTGCAATATTACTAAGATATAGAAGCAAAACAGAACGTACATTTATAAATTCCAGAGATTTACCTCTACAACGTCACAAACTTTATTTCTTTATAATATTACTATATAGTATGATATAGTATGCATTAAATTGAAATACCTAGTGAAAAGGGCGGCAAAATTGTCTTCCGCCCCGAGCGGCTTTTAATTATTTTTTCCTTCAAGATATTTCTACAACTTACTTTGAATGTTCATAAATACTTGACATTGAAAACATTCACAAAGCACGCAAAATACTGCGAAAAGGAATGAACTGTATACAAACTTAAAATTACTAGCGAGTGCATGAAGCGTATCAAGCGAATCGCGTATCGCGAAATAGTTAAAAATATTACCGATGATCATATTATTACTTACTTATTATGGCTCGGATAATGCAGAATTTCTATATCTTGTTAGCCATTGTTTTGCCTTACTATTTGTAGGAAAATTGCATTACACTACTTTTATGAAGTTGGTACTAAAAGCAAGGCGAAAATGAATGAACAGGAAGCTACAGAGACTTAGCACTAGAACATAGGCTCTTCACCGAAAATGAGATTTTTAAATCTAATATATTAGTGTTGAAATATATTTTAGTGAAAGGCACGTACGTCTGCACTCAGAAGAAGCTGTCAACATTTGCTCTAGAAAACGTATTTAGAAAGTAGCCAAATATTCTTATATCTTATATTTGTTTCATTGAAAAGGCACTTGTGGCACCATTAATTGAATTTAGCGAATGTTATTCATCCGCCTATCGTATTATTATCAACATCATCATCAAATTTAGTTTTTGCCCATTATATCAACGTTAGTATATTAAGCGTTAATAGTGTAATTACAATAATTTATTATGTTCTTTTCTGGTAGTCTGGTATCCTAGATAATAAAAATAAAACATCTAGGTCAAATAATGTCGTTAATTGTAGATTCATAGCACTTTTTTGTGAAATATAGAGACTATTCCAAATATGTGTCACTTGATATATAGACAATGTTTGTAACAAATTGTGTATTTTTTAAACGTATCTAGGTAATTGACTTCTCATCAATGACGTTTTGAATTTAATGCGTTTTTGCTCTATAGTATAGTGGACAGGGGCGTAGCTACAGCCGTATCATCCGTATCAATGTTACGGCGCCCCCAGTCTACAGAGGCCCTGAAGGTGTATAAGTGAAGAAGGTGTATGCTTGTCAGCTAGGTCTTTAAGCCAGATCTTAATTTACCATATAGTTTCTTCATTCTTTTTAAGCCTATGTGTAACACAGCTGAACTGTAGGTAATCAGCTAGTGCCATTCAACGTAGTTCTTGTGACAACTCAAAAGGCCACACAGTATACAGTTCACATTTCTCACAAAACACATAACCACTACTCAAAAACATCAATATCCTACAACTATTGTTCATTTTAGAGTAATTTTACACATTTTAGAAAATAAAACTGTACAGCACAAAATCTCCTTTCAGTTCCCGCCAAAATCTCTTAAAATGTTATGCGCAATCTTTTATAGATTTTGAATAGATAACATTTTTGATTAATAACTGCTGGGCCAACAGGAATGGCTATCAGACTTGTCATTATTGTCTATAGAGGCAGAAAATCTAGAAAAACTGAAATCATTTTTAGGTATGGATTGTTTGATGAATAGGCTTGCCGAAGAAAAACCGAGAAAAGCGTATCTTTGATTTGAATTGTTTGTCTAATTTAGCTCCTGGGAGCATTAAGTAACTGACAATCAATACATAATTATTTTAATTTAAATCGACCATTTTTTGTTTTTTTATATATAAAAAGAACTTTACCCTTCCTTTGGGCCCCCCAACATATCTTGATACAGGGCCTGTCTAACGCAAACTACGCCACTGATAATGGAATATGTCCATTGTAAATTCATATGTCACTCCAGCCGTAAACCGCTGTCTTTGTTTGCTAAATCATTATAGAGAGACAAAGATTGTCAAGATAAAAGATAAGGCGAAGATAAACTGCGCTCTTGACATTTGTATATTATGATGTTGTTGACGATTTTTAAATCATGTCTTGTTATACCACACGTTTTACGTGTAACTTAGTTATAGTCTTTAACCAAAATAGATCTTTGACTTATACCAAATGAGTAAGTTCTTGTGGTAAGTGTAACAGGGTTATTCCACTGAAAAGTTGTCATTTTTTTTTTCGTTTTTCCCTTTTAACTAACTACGAGTATATATACATTTGTTTTAATGAAACTGTACCGTTAAGCCCTTCAAGTTGCCGCCTAAAACTTATAGTCGTCAAAATTTTTGATCGCAAGATAACTGAGCTACCGATAACTTGTTATACTATATTGTTACGACCTAGACGCGGCCAAAGACAAATTCACACCTGCATAAACACATTTTGTTGCCTTTGGGAATTTGGTTTTCTTTTGTTTACTTTGTATTTCAAATTCTTTTATGGCAGTCATTAGCCAGGTGTGTCGGATTTAAAGTACAAACTATTTCTAGGAAATTCGGTCCACGCAGCCGTGCAAACGCCTCGATTAAGGGACAAGGCAGTCGAGCGATAGCCACTAGCGAAGCAAGACTTGTGTACATTCGGTAATCTATTTAGTGAAGGACTTCGCGCGTGTTATTGAATTACGACCTTCTGCATTACGTTTGGTCTTGTTGAGTTCGGTTATATCTGTACCAGTGTTATCCGCGCTTGTATAGTTCTGATAAACTCTATAATAAATCCAACGACATTTTAATTCAAGACCTGCAACTCGTAACAATATATTACTAGTTATTGAGCATTTGTTCGGTAAGCTATTGTAGGACTTCTGAGTATTTGACAATATCATTGCATTTCAAGGGCGTAAATTTTGTTCTAATTGAACGAAAACTTAATCTATTTTGGATAGTAAATAAAATTATGTCTGATCTATGACAAGGAGATTAGGAATGGATTTACGTGATACTTATCATGGCTACAACGGTTTCAACGGCTCCAAGTACACAGGGAACTATGTGTGTAAAAATGTACATATAATCTAGTGTACTAAGTATGGATGAAAGTGTGGTCAAGAAAATATTGACTTTCATGATAAAACTCAAAAACATTTATAATTAAGCGTTACCATTGAGACAATTAATTTAATATGGCATTGTACTGAATGAAACTTGCTTTCCGATTCTAGTTGTATATTAACGACTTCGCAGACTTTTATTTGTATTTTAGATTTTATAGAGATCTAAGATCTTATTATATTAGTGTATAAGGCGAGTGATATGTTTTTTTTATAATATAATGTTATGATGAGGTTTTATATTGGAGGAAATTAAGAGCCATTTAAAATTATTATGAAATAAACTAAATTATTTCGCTATTATACAAATCGCCATTGTATCTGTATTACTGTAGTAAGATTCAGAACTATTATTATGTATTGTCGAATAATTCAAAAAAATAATATTTAAATAAGTACCTAATTACAATTATTTTATCACGATGGTTTAAAAATTATTTTATATAAACAGTATTTTATATTTAAATCGTCTTAGAATTGATTATAATAAGTTCCAAACGCAATTTACTTTATGCTACGCTTTGCTACGAGATTGCTACGCGTTAGAAATGGTAAAAAATTACATAATATTTAGGGTTCTTGCGAGATACGGAGATATACCTATACAGATGCCGCACAGCGATTTCTTACAATATATGATACGTGTTGTATGTACTACATAAACTGTATCTACACATATTTTGAAGAATATATAATTTAAGACGATTTTACATTTTTATATTAATAGAAAAATTAAAAGATAACATAAAGATCTATAAATAATAAACTCTTCTAAAACTTTTCATTTAAAATGTATTATTTATTTTCGAAAATTAAGAATTATAATTCAAATATAAAATTATTATAAATATATTATATTACTAAAAACTTACTGTCATAATGAATAAGACGTTAAAAATCACTTGTTTAAGATGTCTTAGTCATTTTAGTTACATCGGAACCCTTATGTATTAGCCATGTCCGTACGTCTGTCTTTGATGTCATGATATTTTTTCTGGGAAACTACAGATTTTATTTGGATAGATTTAGTAGAACCAGTAGAACTATAAAATATACATCCTGCTAAAAATGCTGTAATTATATCTTGAAATAAAAGATAGATAGATAACACCATACTATATAATTACAAAAACAAATCATATTTGCATTTCTTTCTAGGTAATGCAATATCCGGCATTATCGCTTAAAATGATCTCTTCAGACAACCTAAATTAAAGGGAATTCTTAGCAAATCTGGTGATATAGGTGCATTAAAAAGAGCATTGGATACATAAACTACTATTATTATATATTCGTTCTAAATAATAATTCCATAAAAACAATTACCAAACAATAATTACATTAAACAAAGGTTAAGTGGCGGCTGTCATAGATGTAACTGACGTTTAAAACGTTACTTCAGTCGTTTTTATATTTTTATATTATGATATTATTTACTGACTTTTTGATCATTCTTCGCTAAAAGGTTAAGAACCACTGATTAATAAAGTACATTGAGTTTGTGGTTTGAGAAGTTGTGATCTAGGTAGATAAGAAACATGATGAACATAAAATCTTTTGTCAACAGTGCCAGCATATAGATGCTGATATGTTGATGATAGCCTTGCAGTTCCATTAAAACACCTTAGATAGTGGGCGTGTTCTATCCGGGTAGATATTATAACTGATAAAAAAAATATGTGTTTTGCATTTACAATATAATTATTTTCCATTATAAGAAAACTTAACCGATTAATATGAGTGGTAAAAAGAATAACGAATTCTGTAAGTTATTATTAATTTTTTCCATTTATTGGTATTACAGTTGTTGATCTAGATTCCTCGAGGAAATTAGGGCCGGGAATCGTCGGACTTTCGTAATACGTCAATTTTCTTCAATGTCATAAACAGTCAAATAAAGGGCTCGATCAGGCTCGATGGTGAATCAATTGGCATTTTTAATACTAACTTTAGCATCTTTACGATACAACTTTTACAGATACTACCTTTGTATAAAAACATATCCTTAATTTAATATATACGTATTAAAACTAGTATTAATTTATAATAAAACTACGTTTTAACGGTTTTAAGCGCGGTAATTTATTTGATTTGTTATTATTCCGACTCTGGGCCGCTTTTCAGTGGCCGTGGTCACGGAAGGCAAAGATGACGATTGTCGACGAGTATTGTTAAAGTTTTATTTAGCCTACCGCCAACTTGTTCATTTTAATTATTTAGTTTTAATTTTGTTTATTATTATTATTTACTCTATGGGAGCATAATCGAATTTACCACCGCTTCACAACAAGTTATGGCTTGAAGAGATGACGCGGCGCAAGAAACTCTTCAGCAGACATGCCTAGCTCTAAAATTTTTATATAATATTAAAATGGGTGGAAGGAAAAACAAAAGAAATTATCAGTCAAGTTGGTACCAATTTATTTCATTTTGTTTTTTACGTATTGCATATAATATGAATCAATTAATATATCTGTAGTTTTGAATGATTGATTATTCAATAAATTGAAAGTTAACTGCTAAAGGGGCGTAATCATCTGCGAGACATAAGTTTAACAAACTAACGTGAGCCGACATTGATATTCTTTTCGTCAGCACGTTGCAAGCGCGCCGCGCCACGTGTTTCAATATCACGTGCTATATAAACACTATGATTTTCGGTTACTGTAACTGCAACGGTTACGGTTACGGCTCGCAGGTAAGTACGCGGCTCCCGCCTCAAGAGTAAGCAAGTTAGCCAAGAGATAATAACTGTATAATATATTATCATAATTCTACACCTTACAGTACAACAGAGAAAAAATACAATTTACTGAGGCCTGGCGTAAGGGACGACAAAACAACCCACAGCCAGGTGGTAGGGTATAAATGCCCATCTGGAGGGTTACCATCTACAAAATGTCCATAGCCGATTGTAACCACTTTCTATTAGATGGATCGTCTACCTATCTGCTGAACTCATGGAAAAAAATATAGCTATTGTCCAGTTATAAATGGAGAACTGTGATAATGCAAACCACACTTTATAGTCCTACTACATTAGCTGTACAAGGCTATGTAATGGCTGATGTCAAGAAAACACGAATTTTGCGTGCAAATGGTGTCCCTCTTCTTTAACTTGCACTATGAAGTAGAAATTTAAAAAAAATCCAACATGGTAGTATAAAAAAAATTTTCAAGAAAAATTGGTTTCAACAAAATCAGTTTAGTAGTGTTTGAGGTATATTTGTGTTTATATTTTCTTAGTTATGTAATTTCGATGAAATAATTTTTCTGCGTGGTACGTTGACACGCAATGAAGTAATTTGGTAATCGATAAAGCGTTTTCTACCTGTTTTTAGACCTCCGCACAGCGTTCGGCCTGCTGGACCGGGACAGTGACGGCCACGTAACGCCAGCTGAGCTGCAGTTCATGCTGCGGAACCTGGGCATCGAAGTCAGCGACGATCTCATTTCGGAACTCATTAAAGATGCCAGCAAAACTGGTAAGTACCAAACACACTTCTAAAATTACAATCTTGAATTCGAACGGATCCTGTCTTATTACGAAACAGTAGTGGTAATAATTTAATACAATATTTTAGTTGATTGTAATATTTTTGGCACGTCGATAGTTTTTAGAGCAGAGAACTTCCGATTTACTGCTCTAAAAAAATAATTTATCTTGAGCACATTTCAAGAAACTACTTGTGCAGTAACCAGAAAAAACCATCCATAATATTGTCTTATTATGTTTGTTTGTTCTTTTTTCACGATCTGAGGAATGAACAAGTTTACAATAAATTTGGTTTAAGTAAACTTTCGAGAAAGGGATGAACGAATGTTTTTTGAAATGAAACTTCTATATCGGCGTTGGAAAAAAATGTACCGTCACTTTTTTTGGTTTACGCGACATCTTTTCGACCGGGGTACACGGTCGATTCGATAGTGGTAGGGGCTTTATTTGCTTAACCAATTTCTGTAAGTTGCATATAGTAGATAATTTTTCGAAAAATAAGGTCATAAAGAAGTTTCACTTCTTACGTGTGTACACTAGTACACGCACACTTTTTTTATAATGGACACTGGGATTGTTTCACAGAATTGATTTAGAGAATACGATACAGGGGATGACCATTGGATATTTTTTATCCCGAAATATGGAATGTTTTAAACAAACGAAACCGCGAAATAAACGTTTTAATTTATAAATAAACGGAATTGATCAAAATTAGGTAAACAGGTTTTAACACAAAAAACAATTACAGAAAATTGTTTTTCTACTATAAAATGGTTGTAGTTTTAGATTGTCGTAACACAATGGTTACGGCAGTCCTCCTGCGTTGACAGGTCTGTAGGTTCGATCGATACTTGAAATAAAATATTTATTTAAGCTGCAACTTAGCTGCAAGCTTCTTTCCTGTTTGGCTATACTGCGGCGTATATTTGAGAATCTTAAATGTAATGTATATATCTGCCTGTTTGCCTATTACAGTCAATTATATATATATATATATATATATATATATATATATATCACGTTAAATTGTATTTCCGATTAGCAGACTAGATTACAAAGTTTAGTAATTAATCTCTAGTAATATTTCAAATCTCTCAAATAATATTTATTGTTTATATAGAACATGGTTTACAAGTTCTTGGCAAAGTAGTAAAAAATTGGTTGTATTAAAACAAATTATTACAGCCCCAGCTCGAAAATCAGAGCCTTGTGTTTACAGAACATGATCGAAATCGGTGGGAACAGTATAAATGACTAATATTAGCCAGTAAACTTCCCACTTCAAAGGAACGAACTGTACATCCACCTCGTTCATCCAAGTGCATTGACAAATTCTTGCACTGTTTATCGCAACGTGTAGGTTTCTTCATAATATTTTCTTTACCATCAGCACGTAACTTTACAGTAAGAGCATAATAAAATAAAATATTTATACACGTTAATATTAAGAGACGGCAAGCTAAAAGCTTTTTAGAAATATGCGAGGAATGCGAAGAATTTTTCTCTCACATAAAAATGTATGAATTTCTAAATGATATATCGATAAAGCATTAGGCTCGTACCTGGGTTTATATCAGAGAATGGGATATCGTTATGGCATTTTACGAACCTATAGGCATAGGGGTGGCATGTTAATGATGATACTTAGATTATATGCTTACTACTTTATGAAAGGTTCCAAAATAAACGGACGACATTAGATCTTTGAAGTCTCGACGAGGTAGGCAAAGCATCGGGTCCCTTACCACGTCCTATCAGCGGAATTCTTCACCTTCATTTCTTTGAGTTGTCACGCTCAAATATGCAACAGTTCTCTATAATGCTTATTCAGCGTAAAACAAGGAGTCAAAACCTGGAGGGAACTTGCCACCGAATATTTCTCCCTGTGCCACGATGTGTTTGTTTAAAAAGAGCGTCATTAATTTGATTTTATTTCTTTTATATATCCATAACTTTAGAATTCTAAAACTTACCCAATATCATATTGATTAATTAATAAAACAACACAACTGTAGTTAAAATAAAGATTTGTATGGTCACTTGTAAGCCGGTTGAGTTATTTATGGTGCAATAAATAAATTTACACATATAAAACTTTTGTCACGCCAAATCTGAAAATAAAATAGAATCTTTTTACAATTATTATATTTAAAAATACTTTATTTTGTATTAAAACATTTTCGATTTTATTTAATAGTTTTCGTTTGGATTAAAAAACCCTTCATATTTGCCTCACTTTGCATAATATTATCTCCTTGAAATTGTGCCAGAATGACCACATTTGTGAATACTTGTAGCATACTATCTATGTAACGCAAAAGTGTATGGATGCAGAAGTCGCGGAAGGCCACGACACACCTTCCATGATCAAATTGATCGTGTACTATCAGAAGGTGATGTCAGGAGCCTTAAGAACAGACGAGCGTGCATGACAAGAGCTATGAATGTCAAAGAAGCAAGTGAGGTGTATAAGAATAAGCCTGAATGGCGCTCTGTTGTTCGTGCCTACCCCGCAAGGGACCTGGCGTGAAGTTATGTATATATACTATCTATTACCAGTGTTACCTACTTCGTCTTTATTTTTTACACAGTTATAAGAATTGAACAGGCGTTAAATCATCATAATTTTAAAACGAATAATTTTAATCAGTGTTTAAATAATTAATGCGTCGTTTGATGTCTTTTAGCTATACAATATTATGACTCATAAAAACGTATGTCATCATTTGTACAACTAAACTACAAACGTAACCTTATAGAAAATGTATGTATGAGTTTACAAAGATTTGTAAAATGATGAAAAGCATCTCAGTAGATTTGACTGCCCACTATTTTAATTCATTCAGATTTCGCTGAATACTGAAATAAGTGTTTTTTTATTTCTTACTAAAACTTTTTATACCTAAACACGAGTTACTTTTGCATTTTAATGTTAGTATCTCTATACTTATATATCAAGTAAAGAAAGTTTAATATGTTAGTTGAGATTGCTCAGCTTCACGTGCGAATGATATAAGACTACGGCTCATCAACGAATCTAAAATTAAATATTGTTTACGTTGACAGCACATTGTTAGCACAGTTGCTAAAGCCAAATAGCCGAGGATATAACAGTTTAAGCCATACTAAACTGTTATGGTACATAACAAAAATTTAATGGGCAATTTGATTAATCGGGCATCATACATATAGACTGGTTATTATAAATAATGACCAAGAGCGTTGGTTAATTTAATAAATTCGTTACTTTCGCCAGCCCATATTAATAATGTCCGTGGTCCATTGAAAAAATCACGGTTTGAGAACCTAAATTTATCACATGGACGGTGCAGTATGAATACTTACCTATTTTCAACCGGACAATGTGATAAATTCGGTCGTGCTGTGTGACGCGTGTGGACGAGTCGGGGGCTTGGTGGACGGTAACCGGCGAAGATTTTCACCTCCCATACGGCCACCTTCACTAGTACTCCGATTGTGCAGGGCTCTTGAAAGTCTATAGCGGGACCTCGACTTGCCTATGTCCCTCCTCACCAGGGCCGCCGTGCCTCTGTTCGGCGGCCTCTGGGAGAGAATTCGTCACGCTTGAACAAAGTTCAGAATCAGAACGTAATCTTCGGCCTATTTTGTTTCGCCGAGGAGGATGTTGTGTACAATTGTACATCTATGTACATCCTACGACTGGCCGAGAAGGCGCAGAGACAGCGTGTTGTCCGCCTCTCAACCATAAGCTCCAATATATTTAAGCTAGTCCACTGGTATCTTATCAATGACGAATAGCGTGAATGCAGACCAGATGATGCATTGCAAATAGCTTGAAATCAGCCTCAGCTGCGATGGCGGAGATTAGGTCAGTCAAGGTGCACAAAAATACCAACATGAGAAGCACTCGCTGGAGATTTTATCTGAAGTAGGTCCCTGGCCTAGTCTCCTCTACTAGAGCATTCAATTTCTTCAAACGTATTATGAGCCCTGGAAAAGATAGTAGTATTCTTGTTCCATATTGTGAACACAGAATAAAATTCTCCTAAATAATTGAAAGTTTAAAAATAATGTCGTTATCGAATTTGAAAATGGAACGCTGTTCGATTCGCGTTTCTTTTTGGATTGTTGCTTTGTTTCAGCTGACTTGAAACTAATTTGTAAAATCGTTTCGAACATGGCTTATCAAGAAAGTTTTGATTTGATGGAAATAAATGTTTTCTTTTACAGTGTTCCCTAATATACTAAGTCCCAAGTTAAAAAAAAGATTATCTCTAATACAATAAAGGAAGGAAAAAGAACGAACGAAAACATTTAAATGATAAAAAATCAAGCTCTAACGAATCTATATCGTTAAAGGTTAGTTAGTATTTAAAAAACAATTTTAAGTTACTGATGGGATTCATGTGAAAATTAATCAAAATTACTATTTGGTTGCAATGAACGCAAAAAGTGTAATCAGAAGCCCATTAAATCGATGAAGGATTACATTAGCCGTTAATTCAGTAGGGTTATTGTAAAATGGCGTGCGCTCGTAGGGCGGGCTGTTTCCGGACGAAGGCGACCTCGCGCCGTGCCAAGGTTATCGCGCTTCAATTACGCTCACCAGTACCAGCCACATAAAACTTTTCAAGGCGTCATTAGTTGACATTGGAAATGTTCAATAACTCAACACAAACACATGAAAATAAACGTATCATTGTTTACCTTTCGATAGATATCTAGTTCTAGAGACTACATAAAGATATGTAAAGTCATTTTCGGCTGCGATATTGCAAACCAAGGCCGTCTTAAGCATGATGGTCACCGGGGTGCAAAAATCAGCCTGCCTTTTCCAGGAATACAAAATCAAATTAATAAAACAATGTAATCAATAAATTTCAATGTGTTTGCGATTCATCATGTTTGGCATTGAAATGATGTTAAATAATTTTCAAAACTAGCAGAATAATCTGCATAAGCAATGCTGCAAGGTCATCGGCTTGCGCCTCCGAGTAATTGCCTGGGTGCCACAAAGCACTTGCCCCGGTGTAAAGATGGCCCTGGAAAACTTGCATTTTAAGTAAGCTTTATTTTATCAAATTATTTAGTTAACAAGACTACTAAAACAACACGATTTTCTGTTAAAAACAAAAGCTGTTATCTAGATATTATCTGAGCGTATTTGTTAGGGTAATAAATGTTATACTTTCTAGTCTATATTACACGCTATATTAATTTTAGCATACATATTTATTTGTAAGGCAATATCACGGCATCGCTTTCTAATCGCTGCCACGCAGGCTCTACCCACAGCCTTATCAACCATCACGCTCCCTCGACCTGCTGATCCAATCAAATCACATAACAGTGAAGTTTAACCTTATGCCTTACAGCGTTAAGGTTAAATGTCAGTTTTATTAAATGTCTTAAGAAAACAACTGTAGTTGTTAAAGTTACATGTAACTATATATTATTACAATAATAACCAGAATATCAAAATAAGTACTATACAGGTGCATTTTTCAAGTAGTTCTTCAGGGTCAAATGCTACACAATATAGCGAAAAAGGCTTGCTTATTGAATTGTTGAAAAATTAATTACCCTTGTTACGAATAGAATCGGTTGATTTTGAAAAAATAAATACATATATATTACTATTACCAAATCACAGTATATTAGCTTGTAAGGATCAATTTCTGTGAAGAAATGTCAAAGAGGGAAGGGTAGTTTTTAAGCAAAATTTTCTAATTATTTAATTAAACTTCATTTCATTAATTACTTACTCATTTCCATTAATTAAACCTCAACTCATTTTATTCAATATGAAAATTAACCTGTTTTCAATAGGCACCATAAATTAATAATTATTCGAAGCGCACTTTAATTGCCCCAATTTAATCAAATCACTCAATGGGTAAACATTGATTGCCTTCAAATGACCGGCGCAATTTGATGTTTAATTAACTTATAGAAAATAGAACATTTTGTTTAAAAATAACCCTTTCCCCTTGATTTTCCATTTAATTTTCCTTCACAGAAATTTATCCTTACAAGCTACACCATGATTTGGTATAATAATACAGATTGTGTTTATTTATTTTTTAATCAGTCGATTCGATTCCTGATTAGGAGAATTTATTTTTCAAAAATCTAATGATACTACTTTACGTTTCTTCAAAATCGGCTTCGAGACTTCATTGAGTGTTTTCTCTATTCAGCATGTATACATGCTGAATAGAGAAAATACCTATATGATCCTATAGGATTTGGCCCTGAAGTCTCACTTGAAAATTCTCCTATAGCTAATACTTATAATTTTATCAATAAATAAAAAATTTCCACGACCAGTTTGGTTCAGTAAGCTTTTGCCGGCCTATCTCACTGCTACGCAGAGACTGCTCTTTCCGTTCCTAGCATGACATTTATTTGAACGAACTGTACGTTACTGACTGTAGTTGGGAGGTGTCTGGGATCAAGCCCTGAGTGGCCTGTTGTATATTAGTTATAACATAAGCGTAACTTGCTTGCCTCGGGGATATACAATCTGTGTGTTTGTCTGAAGGTTATTTATTAATTATTTAAAATTGTGTTTTAAAAATAATACAAATATTAAATATAGCACACTTAACACAGAAATATTAGAATAACTCCAAGAGTTCCATCCACGCCAGTCAGGTGTCGAGCAGCAACTGCTCTTACAGGTACACTGCGATCATCAAGCAGTAACTATGCACAAATAATCACAATATATCCGCTTCCCTGTCTAAGACTGCTTTAGACTGCCTGCTGCAGGTTGCCCGTCGTAAACTACCCGTGTAGACTGCCCGAACACCATGTATTTAAGGTCCTCGTAGCGCGCCGCAGTGACACCATCCGGTAATGCTTAGGCGCCGCTTCAGTTTCACTTCCTTCATAAACCAACTTCCGCCATCCGTATTAACTTACTCTGTCATTAGCTAAGTAATATATGCTACTGTAATGTATGCTACGGACTCTACCTACTCATAAGTGGCGGGGAAAACGGGGGACCTTTTCTACCTGCTTAACATTCGATAAGTTAAATTTGGTAAGTTCTATGGTAAAGAAAAGAGTTAGGAATGAATAAAACATTTCTCACTTTTTTGCTTATAACTTCTTTAATTTTTAATTTAGGGACAAAAGATGATTGATGATCAAATTGATCGTGTATTAGCAGAAGGTGATGTCAGGAGCCTTAAGAATAGACGAGCGTGCATGACAAGAGCTATGAATGTCAAAGAAGCAAGTGAGGTGTGTAAGAATAAGCCTGTATGGCACTCTGTTGTTCGTGCCTACCCCGCAAGGGACCTGGCGTGAAGTTATGTATGTATGTTATGTATGTAGGGACAAAAGTTATAGAAACATATTTGTAGGCATTTGGAGGTCTTCAGGTAGAAGTGAAACAATGTTGTGTGTTTGAATTGCAGTTCAGGAATGCATGATGTAGGCTCGCTCCGCGCTTACTAGAGTACTACAAAAATGCAGACGCTTAGCAGCTAACGGAGCGAGCTATGTCCCCGCGGTAGGCGGGGCGTGGGCGCACGGGCTTTACGGGGTTGAGGTCAGCGGAGTGATTCTGTCCGCAACAATTTGTGAGCGGCCGCCGTGGTGATCGGACGTCTGCGGCTACAGGCAAAACAATTTGCTACAAATTATGACTTTACAAATTGTTTGAAAGACGCAAGGTTTCCGATATATTGCGAAAAAAGTGTTTTCACCCCTTTTTCCAAGATGGCGGCCGGGGAACAAGGGTGGCGACCCCACAAAGTTGAGGTTAAGCTTCTATTGACCCCCCCTCACATGTTCCAAAAATAAAATTGCTTCCTCTTAAAAATGCAATATTCGGTCCTTAAATTGTAAGATTTCAATGAACTACATATTTATTGGAAATGTTATTATAATAATATCATCATTATATTATTAATACGTGTGTGGACGGAGGAGTATGAAATTTCGCACATTTATTGTTTATATAGAGAAGGAGTGCAGAATGCTAATATTTTTTAAAAATTATGCATAAAAATAGATTATAAAAAATATTACACGCACTACCAAGTGTTTGATACATACACGTATATATACTCTTGTTTTTATTGTTGAAGTCAAATTAACACTGTAGGCTTGGCGAAATCTGTGGTTATAAAATTATAGTTTTTGACAATTGAACCTTAATAATGTTCAAACTTCTAAGGAATTTAAATTAATTATAGACGAATTTAGACCACTGGGCGACCATAGTTTAGAATAAAAACCCGTTAGCCCGTTAACGTTAATCGTAAAAACGTATAAAAGACATACATCGTCAGGATTTTTTTTTTACTAAAATAGTAATTATTGTACTTAAAAAGACATTAAAGAATATTAAAATTTGCTTTACTTATTCAAATTGTCACATCATATTACGCGTTATGTTATACCCATTATTTGTAATGTGCGTTGCATTAATTCGTATACAAACTATATTCTTTAAAATTATAGTTATTTTGGGATACTTTACTTCTAAGACGGCAGCTTTAAAAATATGTAGGTCAAATTTGTTTTAATTACCTACTTGTAAGGAATCAATACGATTTACTTTCTTCAAGTTAGAGTACATCACCTCAATAGAATATTAATAATGACTTTTCTAATTAACTGAGGAACATAATGGAGACCCGATTGCGTCACAAGTTAAACGATGCTTCCCCACCACTGTGTTAATTAAGATTTAACGACTAAAGCCCGTTTGTTGATTGTCGCATAATATTTTGTTACACATTACTCCGGGTGGAGCTTTATTATTATTATGTAGTAAGGGACCCTGTATTTAATTACTTTGGCCCTTATTACGGTGTAATAAAGGTGCGAAGTGTTTAGGACGCCTGACTTTGTAATAACTTTTACTGCCTGCGAAAGCATCTGCGGCTACTGGATTCGAAATGGTAATGTAAAAATAATATTTGCACAGGACTATTTAGCAGTATAACAAGAGGTTTATAAAAAACACGGCGTGAAAATTAAATCCGTAAGAGGCATGAAGATAAAACCAAGATATTTTAAATTTGTAGGTAGATATTGTAATACTTGCAACAACGCAGAAGGGTTTATGGTAATAAAAGAACAGCAACTGGTCACATATTTATAATCAGAGAACCTTACGGTTTTTAACCGATTTCAAAAAAAGGAGGAAGTTCTCAATTCGTCGGGATCTTATTTTTTATGTATGTTCACCGATTACTCCGTGATTTATGATCCGATTTAGGTCATTCTTTTTTGTTCGACGCGGAATAGCAGAAAGTAACAAATAAAAAATAAAAATTTCGTTTAAAAAAACCGACTTCAAAAACTAAAAATCTAAAATGTATAAAATAACTTATTTCTAAAGCTATTATTATTAATATATATTATCTAAAACATCTCGAAGTGGGTGCAAAGTAAAACATAAAAATGACTATATTTTGAAAATTACTAAGCACCGACTTTAAGATGTTTTAGATAATTTATATTAATAATAATACATAGCTTTAGAAATAAGTTATTTTATACATTTTAGTTTTTTAGTATTTGAAGTCGGTTTTTTTAAACGAAGTTTTTATTTTATTTCATAACACATTGAATAAACTCAATCATTTTTGGAACACCTCACCATCCCTCCAACAGTTTTACAGTAAATGAAGCTTAGCATATTGGCACAACCGATAGCGGATTGAAGTCATTGATGAACTAATTTAATTAAAGCGTTATGCATGACAAGAATTTAACACATTATTGTTTGGAAATTTTAGACAATATTTCATATAAGATATTGTATAAAATATTATACTTAAAGTTTTACATGTAGGTAATAAAATAGACCGAACACAGCATAAATGTATCGCGTCTGCCAACATGCAAAAAAAATGTAGTGAATACCGTCTATATACAATTGAAATTATGTTAAATTATAGACAACTACTTACTCAATATAAAACAGGCGCTAATCACAGAATAAATAAAAATATAACATATAATAAAATATTGTCTTCTTCTCGTCTCATCGTGTCGACATCTTTTAGAAATAAGAGGGTACATAACAAAATTAATTATTAACTTTAAAATAAAACACAAAAACAACTATGCTACTTAATAACTGTAACAATTACCACCATTTAATTTTTATCTAGTTTTGGCTAGTTCTTTTAAAACTAAGGGATAACTTTAGCCTAAAATGTTGTCAGAATAAGGTATTTAGGTACGAGTAAGTCGTTTCGCCCATATACAGAAGTAGCTGTGTGTATGTGTCTCCATGACGCACTTGTCAAAACGCGTGTAAAACGCATTATCTGATTTTTTAAGAAGTTTACTTCTAGTCAAATAGAAAAAATTCCTTTGGTAAATGGTCACTACTGTCTATGGATATCTGCGGTTGCATACCTCGTCGAGACTTTAAAAATCTGTTTTAGAATCTAAGGAGCCATAATATGCAACGCTTTAGAAAACTCACAAAACTGGATTCTCAAATTGCGTAAGGCATGAAGAAGCAAACGTGACATATTCTAAAGATAGATTAAGATTATTTTTCTTGTATAGATAAGAAAAATAATCTTTATAATTTATAGAAATATAACCAACAATCTTATAAGGAATCCGGAATGGCAAGAACTAAATTTCTGCTTTACAGTAATCTTTATTCTTTTATTATTTCAGGAAATGGTTTAATTGATGAAAATGACTTTATGCAGTGGGTGACGAAAATACAAGCAATACAAGGCATGGATGTGAGTACGTGTGGTGGTGACTCTGAAGAAGAAATAACCAGAGATCTGCTAGCTGCTTTCAAGTGAGTAAACTAAATATATTATAAATAGATTTATAAGTTTTCAAATGAACCTGTGGTATATTCTATTCTGCAATACTTAATCCAAAAAATAATACAAAGTTTGTTACTTGATTTAATACATCAAATAAAATCTGTACAATAGTAATAAAAAATAATAATTATTGATCAGTAATAGTATAATTATATTTAATGTTTATATCTTCCTAGAGTATTCGACCGGGACGACAACGGGTACATAACACGAGATGAGCTGAGAACAGCACTAGAAATGATAGGAGAGCCAGTGACAGACGCCCAACTCAACAAGGTGCTGGCACTCGGGGACATTGATCACGATGGCCGGATCGACTACGAAGGTAAAATCTCTTGATCGTTACATTGAAGACCATGCACAATTAATAATACTACAGCAGTAGTAACATGTACATTTTATGTATAATTTTTTTGTCCAAAAACGTACCAGAAATCAAGTGTCCAAGTGGGCTTAAGATTTTATTAAATAAGAAAATTAAGGGGCACCGAGGAGAGTTTTGTCAACTTTTACTTTAACTAACATATCTCAGTCCCGAAACATTCTGCGTATATGGGCTTTATAAGTCAATGTAGCTTAATTATAGACTTTAAGAAAGAATCATCAAGTCATCAAAAGCAATATATATGTAATCAGAATTATTATGAAAATTTAACTTCTTGCAATTTTTTGTATGAAAATGTAATTGAATCAAAACCAGTTCCCATGTGCCATTGGTATGGTCTGCGTTAAGTAGCGCATCTCAAAAACTACAAAATAATAACAAATACGAGCTATTGTCACATTATTAACGGTAATAGGTTCCGAGAAATCAACTGTCACAGCTCTCCTCGGTCTCCCCTACTCGATATCCAAAAAGTGTGGATTATAAATAAGGTGTAGTTATATTTAAGTGACCTTAATCAGACTTTGATTACTTTAATGACTGTTTCTATTGAAGTTATTGGGTTTACGCCCCTAAGTTCTTACGCCCGGGTACCACGTACCTCTTGCGACCCGAGTAAAGACGTCCCTGGAACTTTCACTGCTGACTACTGATAACGTGATCCAACTTTTTTTCCAGAATTTGTGAAGATGCTGTTGTAACGTGTACCTCGCTTGATGAAACCTCACTAGATTTAATGTTAGTTTATTAAAGACATGAGTGGCCAGTTTGTCTTATTGAATTGCTTGGTTGGATCAAAGGAAATGGAGTTTAGCTTACAAGAAGGCTATGGTTGGTTGGCAAATGCTTCCATAATTACATGAAGTTTCTAGTATATTACTGACATCGTTTGTAAATTTAGGAACGAAATGTAAAGTGCATAAAGCTTATATCAAAATGATTTTAAAAATGTACATAAATGTACTTTTGTAACGAATTAATATATTGGATAATGTTATGTAAGGTAACAACAAAATATAAATACATATTAAATACGAAAAGTATTTTTCCAATTATCATGTCTTTTTTTAACATTAATTGAGACTAACATTAGATGAGATTGTTAGATTTACGATAATTTTTAGATAAGTACTTTATTATTACGTCATAACTTTTTCTTGTATGTTTGTGTGTAAACATGAATCGATATTATTTTGAGATAAAATATACGTACATGTATACGAGCCAATACATTTTTATTGTAAAACTTTATTTCACAAATACCGAGAGATCTTAATATAAGGCATATCACATCAAATGATCAAGAATTCAGTATTTATTGTTTCATTAATTTGTCTTGAAGTTATGTAGTTAAGAGTCGGCGCCAAACTTTATGGTCAGTTTTAGTTTAATCGCACTTAGGCTTAGCAATATCCTATTCTCTACCGGCTTCGTGCAACTACATATCTATAATTAATATCGGGCATAAAGTTTGCTGTAAACTAACTAAATGATATAAATTTACTTTGATATTATTTTCTTACGCAATGTTTTGTGAAACCTGGATAAGTTGTAATTCTCATTATAGTCGTCACAGATCATTATGAAATCAAATCTGAATACCGAATACAGATTTAAAATTTCTAAGTGACAACATTTATACAAGGTGTCAATAAGGGGCCTATGCCAGAATAAGACTATTAATACCTAATACAGAATTGAATAAAACTTGGAGTCAATACCTAAATAGCTATTTCGAATGCATAAGGCTACGTTCAGATGACAAGCGCTCAACGAGCGTTGAACGCGCGTTAAATTTTGTATAGTGTTCACATGGTGCGCGCTTGTCAGGCGTTAAACGCGCGTTGCGGCCGCCCTGTTTCAGTTCAACATTTGTAGAAGATGGACATAGAATATTTAAATTGTAACACAAGCTAGTTGCATATGCAAATAAATATATATGTACTCACATAACAATTTCTTTTTTTCTTCATTGTCATGTCCTTCACAGAATATAAGGACGAGTTCTTCCCAAGCCTGTCTTCTTACATTTTTATCTGAATAATCGCTACTTGTCATGTCCTATATCGCTGGGCGTTTCTCTATTTCATCAATTAATAATTCCGTATTAAAAGCTTCGGTTTCCATTTCGAACGATTTCCGTACGAACTTGATGAATCCTAAAATACGTTTATCCCCGCCGAAAGCGCGCGCTCAACTGAACGGAAACATAGAAAACCAATTATCTCAAAGCGCGCGTTGGCGCGCGCTGACAACAGTCGAGCGCTAGTGCAGCGTTCAACGCGCGCTTTATTAAAACGCGCGTAAGCATGTGTATGGTTTGAATAAAATGTATGTAGTTGTAAACGCGCGTTGAGTGTTTGTCATCTGAACGTAGCCTTAAGTGCCTACATAGTAATGCGGTGTTTTATTTTACGAATCTTATTACAGAATTTTGATGCGAGTGGTTAGTTGCAGGAGTGTATTAAACGTATTGGGCGCCCGGTTGCGAAAATCAGCTTGCGCCCCAGCTTCCCCTTTATCCGTAACAAAATAGTAAAATAATATAGTCAGTACATTTCAATAGGCGGATCATTATTTTTTCAAGTGATCGGATGATTATGTATTTTTTTAAAACTCGCAGATTGCAAATGGTAAATACTTATGTGTAGGTTGTTGGTTTGCGCCTCCTAGGCACAGAACCCGGGTGCTACGCACCACTTGCACTCCCGGGTAAAAATGGCCCTGGTTAGTTGCGGACTTTATTATCTCAGATAAATGATTTTGTTTTATACGTCGACACCTACATGAAAATGCACTACAAATATTCAAAAATAATGTTTAAAACGTAGGAATTTGGCGAATGTAATGATAATTAAATAAAAAACTATTTGTGAAAATCGTGTAATTTTATGGTTGTGACATATCTATAGTTACAGTATCCTTCTTATGATTTAAATAGATAGCTATTATAATATAATATTCTTATTTATTGACAATTTATCAGAATACTGTGCGCAGTGGAGTAATGTGAATTTGAAATATATGGCCAAAGGTTTGGAAAATGTGTGTGTCTCGATTCATCATTATTTGAAATATAAATAAAATCTGTTCAATTTAAGTGTCAACTCGAATTAAAAATAATCGGCGATAAAAAGTTTGACGGCCTCTGTTGTTGAGCAGGCTAAGCTGTTGCTCGCTTCGATTCCTGGTGTAGTAAATTTCGTAAACGAACTTTCCGTTATTTACTCTGGGCTGGGAGTATGGGGGAATCGTAACTTGCTTAGCTGAGTGATATACAATGTGTGTGTGTTTGTCTATCTGCCGGTTGATTGTTGGAAAAGGATTTTGATTGTTGGAGAAGGATTGCCTGCGGGAAAAGGAAAAAATATTATTTAGGCTGCCTTCAGACGGCACGTGGCTGAAACGCGCACGCCACGAGTGTCAGCACCCGTCTCAATCCGCTTTGCAATTTGTTGTATATAATTTGAATCTTATGGCATAGGAATAAATCTCAAATTGAATTTATCGAAGTCAAACCGGACACGCCAAGTGTCCGCTTCGCACCAATCCCGTGCTCACCCGCACACGTGTTCACGTTGTGATACATGGAAGCGACTAGGTCACTGCACAATCTTCTAAGCGAGCGCGAAGCGTGCGCTGGCTTTGCACATGGCGAGGTGCGCGTAAGGTGACCACAACGGGCGTGGTCGGCGCGGGACATCTGAATATGCCCTTACGGTAATAATAAAACATCTGAATTTTGTTTACCAATCTAATCAGAAAAGAGCCGAAACAGTATTGGCAGTACATAGGATTGGCCTTTCGTGCGCAACGCCTGATTATTTCAATTTCACAGAATTCCACTATACCTACGAAGAGCCTTTGAAAGGCAAGTGATGTGGAATGAACGTGATTAATAAATCTTAAATTTGTTATTTAAATGTATTTTTATTATTATTTTAAAAGAGTTTTACCTATTGTTATAGCTATTCGATACCAGCGAAAAATTTCCCGAGGAAGTCGTAGGGTTTTGGTTCAGCGGTTGGGTTCCAGCGTGCCATGATGTGACCTTTCTGCTGCCACTGTCGAGTTATTTCTTTCAACTCCATGTTACCCTAAATAATATTATAATGTATTTCTATCTTTTAGCACGCAAAGAGAATCACATAGAATTATGCTATTTCTGACGGATTATAATAGATCGATAAGGAATAATACGCCCAGTGGTACCCTTCAGTTCATGTGCTGTCTTTATGTTCTACTGTTTCCTAAATGTCACTGTTATCAAATAAATTAAATACCCTGTACCGATACAGGTAGTATTGATGTTAAAATTTAAAACATATTATAAAACATTTAAGTATATTGTTTTAATAACTTATCTCTATCTCCGACCGTTATGATTGAAATTTTAAGTTAGCTTCGCTCCAAGCGGCGCGTTGTTGCCGCTCTGCGTGGTTATATTTTGAATCGGGAGTTCACAGGGACTTTAATAACGTTTACAGATTAAACTTATTAAATTACCTTAATAACAAGTAAATCTATGACACGCACATCAGTGACGCAGGCATTTTTGTAGAAGTGTTCCCGAATTTTCCAACGGACGTCCTCCTCCGATTTGGGTATATCGAAGTACTTTACTGCAATAACTCAAATCTATTTATTTAATCATTATAATCAAATGTCTGGTATTTATTTTTGAATCAAGAAATGAATAACGCAAATAATTAATTTTGTAAAATAGGTAAATATACTCCATTGAAATCTTACAATTTAAGGGCCGAATATTGCATTTGTTAGAGGACGCAATTTTATTTTTGGGACATGTGTGGGGGGTTAATAGAAGCTTAACTTCAAGTTTGTGGGGTCACCACACTTGTCCCCTGGCCGCCATGTTGGAAAAAGGGGTGAAAACACTTTTTTCGCGATATCTCGGAAACTATGCGTCTTACAAAAAATTTGCAAAGTCATAATTTGTAGCAAATTGTTTTGCCTACAAATATGTTTATATAACTATTTGCCCTAAATTAAAAATTAAAGAAGTTATAAGCAAAAAAGTGAGAAATTTTTTATTCATTCCTAACTCTTTTCTTTAAAATAGAACTCACCAAATTTAACTTATCGAATGGTAAGTAGGTAGAAAAAGTCCCCCGTTTTCCCCGCCACCTATGAGGTTAAGCTACTATTGACCCCCCACACATGTTCCAAAAATAAAATTGCGTCCTCTAACAAATGCAAAGCTCATGTAACATTTCAATGGAGTAATACCAGAATACCGAGGAATGCTCCGGTCGTTCGGGCATGTGGAAAGAATGAATGATGAAAGAATGACTAAACAGATATACAATGCAAAAGTGGATGGATGCAGAAGTCGCGGAAGGCCACGACACACCTTCCATGATCCAATTGATCGTGTACTAACAGAAGGTGCTGTCAGGAGCCTTAAGAACAGACGAGCGTGCATGACAAGAGCTATGAATGTCTAAGAATCAAGTGAGGTATGTAAGAATAAGCCTAAATGGCGCTCTGTTGTTCGTGCTTTCCCCGCAAGGGACCTGGCGTGAACTTATGTATGTATGGTATACCAGAAGATTAGAAATCTAAAATGATAAAGGGCAGTATGCGTATTCAGGCAAGGACACAAATGAACAACAAAAGTATGCGTTAAGGTGTAAGAGAATAATAATATATGACTGCAAAGTCTGCGGTCTCAAATACGCCGCAAAGACTATAATTATCCATAATTTAGCATATAATAAATACTATCAAAACTAGTTTGTAATATTATGGTAACAATAAAGGCTTTTATAATTTTTACATAAGCATATAACCAAAAATATACAATATCTCAAAACTTACTTAATGTATGTCGTACCTAAAAATCGTTCAAAGAAATGTTAATTACAACCTCAATTTTATTCAACTTCTTCACTTAGTTGTAAAGGTAGATAGATAACACTTTACTGTTCACCATAATAAAAAAAATGCATAATTACAATACTTCTTGGCAAAACAACAGGGGGGCCTATCGCTAAAAGCGATCTCTTCCAGGCAACCTAGCTTAAAAGAAATCCTTAACTAATCTAGCGATGTAGGTGGAGCAGAAAAAGATAGGACTGTACAATTTAAATATGCATTTAAATACATGCTTACACTAATTTTAAAAAAGATAATGGGATGTACACACTTTTTACCACTTTAAATGCGCATGTATCGTCATTTATTGACAGTGAATTACCAAACATAAGCTAGACGTTTCAAGACATACTTATCAGATGATATCCTGTCGTTTTATGCAAACCATACACGTAATCCCGTCTATATTTTTATTTTAACCAGGATTTCTCCGCGACTTCGTCCACGCTTCACAGGTAACGTAGATTACAGTTCTTTTGCCAGTATTTAAAATCAAAGAGGAGGTATTTTCAACAAGGTAAGGGACTTTTACTATGAAAATACTTACATGAATTCCGAAGACTCCCGTACAAACCCGGGATAAGTAAATTGACTAAAAATAATTATAAACATAGAAACTGTCATATCAAGCAAGTCCTAATATGACGTGGCTTCGAAGTTAGGAAATCCCAGGGATTATAAAAAGTCCCGGATCAAATTGTTTTAGTATCAAGCGGTTCTGAATCCGCTAAGTTTTATGTATAATACCGACTTTATAACAGCCCCAGGACAATTACCGCGAGATTCCCGAAATATAATGTATCTAATAATAAATAAATAATAAAATAAAATATATAATGTTTTAGTGAAATATAATTTGTACTACACCCGGGAAAATTCCCGAGGGATTTCTGGGCCACAGAGTATCGCAGCATTAAAAAATAATTTAAGCTATCGTTTTAGTGAAAACATCGCATTGGAGTTCGATTGTTCATCAATCTGGCCATTTTAAATCATTCCCAGAAAAAATCCCAGGATAAAAAGTGCAGATTTTAAGTCTTAAGAATTTGCTGTCGATCAGTGAAAACCGTATCGAAGCCGACCCAGTAGTTAATACGTGAATTCCGAACAGACCAAAAACAAATAATTTAAAAAAAAAATCGAATCATGCTCTCCATCGTTTATTACAATCTATTCCAGGTGGTTTTTTCAAATATGTTGAATGTATACAGAAAAGGCATGTATACATTTTAGAATATTATAGATTACACAAATGTATAGTGGTTCAAAGAATATAGCTATCCTATAACACTAGCTTTTGCCCGCGGCTTCATTCGCGTTAATTTTAACATTTTTCCAGGATAAAATATAGCTTATGTGCTATTCCAGTCCATAATCTATCACTTTGCAAAATTTAACCATATCCGTCCAGTCGTTCTGGCTTAATTGAGCAACAAACAGCCATCCAAACGATTTAAAAACCAAAACCCTGACTTTTGCAATGTTAAGTATTCTTATTACCTAGACTGGGACTATAGTTAAGTACTTACATTAAAACAGTAACATGCAAAACTTAAAAAAGTAAAGAACTATGCGAAAATATGGCAAAGGCTCACGAGAGCGAAAGTGGGGAGTCTTATAATCCATGCAAATATAAATGTGAAAGTGACTTTCTTTGGAACTTTGCTTATTTCCTCTTCATAGCCTTGGGAATTACCTATTTACATAAACTGGTAAAGTTGTAATGTCGATAACAGAAACTAATATTAGAACATTTTTGATTCCGGAAAAAGGAATAGCTTGCGTGTGCGTGGGACAGGGATTCAAACAAACTCATTGCAGTAAACCAGAATAAAACGTTTGTTGAAATTAGAATTGTCTTGATCTTGGAAAAACGCATTGTTTGAGCAAGTTACGTGTTCTAGTTCTTCGCGTAAATATTACCTAATAGTAAGACTGAAAGTCGCTCAGTGGATTATGGTGGGCGTTAGGTTAGGTAGGTATCTGATATGGATCTGTCGGGGCAGGCGAAGTTGGTATTGCTTCCGATTTACCATAGCCCTGGCATAAAGCGAATGCAGGAACACCGAGGGGTTTCAGTGGGTAACCCCGGCTCGGATGGTCCTAGCATTTCCTTGCGTTGCTATTATCACATTGACATGGCGAATCCCTGACGCCCTCTACCTCGCTCTCCCTGTGGTATTAAGTGTCCAGCGGATCTCCCCTCGTTAAAAAAAAGATATCTATTATTAATAAAATCAGAAACGAAAATATCCGTAAGAGAGCTAAGACCGGTCGCAGTTTGATAGAGCAGAAAAGTGCCGTGATTGCGTCTAGCCAAACTTAGTGTAGGACGGCTACCAGCCCCGTAGACTGGCGATCTACGCAACGTCTGCGTTAGGTGAGGAAAGAAAAGTGGAAGACCGGGGCTTATGTGCAAAATTGGGGTGGCTTACATCCAGCAGTGGACGACGTTTGGTTGACGAAGGACTTTAGCGAAGACGAAGCAGCTAGTAAACCTCTATAAATAAATTATTTATGCTACAAACTGTCACTTACTAATATAAGGAATGTAACGATAAAATGCCCTGTATAAGCCAAGAACACGCCGCCGAGCTTCACAAAAATCAGAGGACATTAGTGGTCTAACTGTTTTACAGGCTGTATTTATTGATCCAGATCCCGACATGTTCATTAAATATTTTTGTGTAATAATTGGACAAATACCGTTTCTCTTGACGAAATTGTCAAGTGTGACAAAATATTTTTAAAAATAAAACAAAAAACTTATATGGGGTCTATATTATTATATATAGCCAAAAAGGATGGTCCATAACAACAACAATGTTTATTTTAAAACTCGATAACTGATTTTGTAGTTATACTCTGTAATTTATGTGGTCTATTCACAAATGGATGAAATAATATATTATTTATAATTATGGTAATATCACTCAATAACTAATTAATTAAAGAGTCAATTTCAATATAGTAAGAGAAATTATATTTTTTAATAAAATTTGGTAGTTGTATATGAGACTGCAGATTAATATAATGTTTTTAATAAATTTCATAACAGAGAATATGAAGCTTAGTTAATATGAAACTTTTAATAAATAAAATAAATTGAAACACCAATGTAAAACAAAAACTATTACATTTAATTGGCTAGCAATAACTTATATTGGGAAACTCATGTTATACTTAAAACATCTATGTATTTACTCATTAGAGGAAAAGAATTTGGATAAAAAATCCTTAGGTTTTGGTTCTTCAGTTGGTTTGAAATATGTCATAATGTGACCTTTTTGCTTCCACATGTTCACCGACTCTTTTAATTCAATCTGACCCTGAAATATATAAATAATTAAACAATAATTACAACAATAGTTGTCATTTAAATTTCCTATAAATTTGAGCATGATTATAAAATTATCTAAATAAAAGTTTAATTTTTAATAATAACAAAATTAGAGTAGAAAAGAATATACAGGATGGAATTTTTTAATGCCACCTGGAGGAAAAGTACTCTAAACTAAAATCTCTATTGATAGCAAATTTTACTCCAAAAAAATATTTCTACTTATGCGCATTTATGTGGTTCATATGTACGGGTGAGGTTATTATAAATAAGTACGTGTAAGTCCAATATTATTTATTAACTCGTATGCGCACTGATTACAATGAGTAACGCGTCGCGGTTAAGGGTGATGGAAGACAACTGCCACTCGGAGCGCGTTGCATGACATTCCATGCAAATCGCTGAGTAGGCAGTGTCCCCACACTACTTATTTTTGAAAAGAAATAAAATTGCGTTCAATGATTTTAGAATATTCTCTTGCTTCAACCAGCTATCGAATCGATAAAAATTTGTAAAAATTACACCTTTAATTTTATTGTATTGATTGTTAGGATCAATCAGAAGGATGAAATCTCTCTAATGAAAGTGGTTATCATTGCCTATGGATATTTGCAACACCAAAGGTGCTACAAATGTGCTGCTGCTCTCTTAAGGGACACTGGTACCTGGTTAATAATGCTGGAACGAGACTCAAGGCTGTTATGTCAACATACTCTAGACCAGGGGTGCTAGCCATCCAGTCGGCAAATACCCTACCACCTGGCTGTGGGTTGGTTAATTAATTAATAGTAATATAAAAACCTTTTCGTTTTACATGTATATAGTGGTTAAAAAAGCATTATCATTGAAATAACTCATAACTGAGATCTTTCTTCTAAGCAGAATAATTTATTTAGAATATTTATAATTATGGATTAAAGTCACTAAAACAATTATAATTATATAATATACTGCATTTGTTGGACATTTAGGAAGTCTCAATTCAAAAGACGTAATACCTTAACCATATTTAGTAATATTTTTTTTTTTTTTTTTTTTTTTATTGCAGGAGATCAGCAGACAGGCAGACGGCCCACTTGATGGACAGCGGTTACCATCGCCTATGGACATTTGCAACACCAAAGGTGCTACGAATGCGCTGCTGCTCTCTTTAGGGAGCCTGGAACCTGGTCACTAATGCCGGAACACAACTCAAGGTTGTTATGGCGACATACTCTAGACCAGGGGTGGTAGCCATCCAGTCGGGCAAATGCCCTACCACCTGGCTGTGGGTTGTTTTGTCGCCTCTTACGACAGGCCGCCGGGCCGCAGGAAATTGTATTCTTTCTCCGTTCCTGCACGGATAATAATCCTTATTAATAATTAATAATATAATATTATATATATAATATTAATAATCCTTAATTGGATAATCCTTAGCTTGGACATAGTAAGCCATGCACAATTTAAGGCTATGTGTTGGTCCCCCAGGGGGTGCCGACCTGGACTTCTCCCCCCCGTCCAGGTAGCGGCACAAGGGGATGCGTCCCCGGGGCCCCGAGCGGCCACTGTCACATTCCCCTTTTCACTCCGTGATAGTGGTGTCCCACCTTTCCGCCTCCAAATCCCAATGCCTGCCCTTCCTTACCAAACCTCCTCCCCAAATACCCCTCCTTTCCGATGCGACCGCCAGCGTCGAGGTGTTCTCCGCTGGCTGTCAAGGACGGCGGTGGTGATGTCCACCCCACCACCGCCCTCCTGACAGGCGACCTATCCTCCCCGACCCCGTCTGCCAACGCTGCTGTGTGCGCGAGGCGACGGGAAAAGGGGAGGAAGGAGAGGGGGGAGGGGTGTTGGCGCAGGAGCAATCCTTCGCAGCCTCCCCCTCCCCCCATCGCGAGCCCCCCCCCCCCCCCCCCGCCGCTGACGCTGCCGATTGCGCGAGGTGGTGGGGGGGCGGGGTGGAAGAAGAGGGGGGAGGGGTGTTGGCGCAGGAGCAATCCTTCGCAGCCTCCCCCTCCCCCCCATTGCGAAGACACTCCCCCCCGCCGCTGACGCTGCTGAGTGCGCGAGGCGGCGGGGGGAGGAGGAAGGAGAGGGAGGGGTGATGGCGCAGGAGTATTCCTTGCAGCCTCCCCCTCCCGGCGGCAGCGGGCGTCGAGGTCTGGGGGATCAATATAGACCTCCGCCCGCACTAATGCCGCGAGAGGGCGCGAGAGGTAGCCGCGCGTCCCTCTCAGGGCCGGGGACCACCATCTCCCCCGGCCCGCACACAGGAGAGGCCGCCTCTGTTTACGAGGCGGCCGGCCGCTGCCGGGGTTGCGGGTTAAGCTCACGCATGTACCGCGACCCCGGCGCTAGGCGGAAGGAAGGCTCCCATGGGGTTTTAGTGGGTATACCGGCAGCCGGTCGTATTGAACCGGCGTCGGGGAGCCCCACACACCGGCCGCGCATGATCCCCCGCGCGGCTGACGGTGCGGCAACGCATTTCCCCATGTAAAAAAAAAAAAAAAAAAAAAAAAAGGCTATGTGTTGGTGACACTCGGATTGTCTCAAATATCCATAGATAAAGATGGCCAACCACTTTCTATGAGACAGGCTAACTGCCTATATAACTTGCATTGCTTTTTGCAATAAGAAAAGTCTATAGAACTTACCTTGATCACAAGCAAGTCAATAACTCTGATATCAGTTACATCTTTGTTTTTAAGAAACAGTTCTTTAATCTTAGCACGACATTGTTCTTCTGACTTAGGGATATCAAAGTCCTTAACTATAAGAACACAAAAATACATTATTTAGAACAAACATGAACATTAAACAATAGACATATGGTTAAAAAACAGATAATTTTTATTTAATATTTGATACAATAAAGTGACTTGTGGGTGCTTATAAAAAAAAACCATGAGGGCTAAGGTGGAAGCTCGGCTTTCGCTTCACCTTAGCCTTCTATAAAAAAGTTCAGATCTATTCATAATGAATAAAAGGTGTCTCTTAACTATACTTGCACCCAATATCAGTAAGTAGTGATGGTAAATGCATTATTATACATAAATATCTTCAGGTCATAGATTTATATTCATTGTCATGATTCTTTGTTTTTAAGTATACCTATAGTCCACACTTATGGTCTTACTTATAAACGTTGGTTAAATTTTAAGCAACTGTTTAGCAGCTGATTAGTGAAAATCTTACCCATAAACTCCTTTTAAGGATAAAAGATGGTAAAGCAACTCACAAATAACTGTCAAATTTAACCAACCTCGAGAGGTAGTTTAAATGACTGCTAAAAGGCAAAATGGCTATTCACATTTGAAACAGCTGATTCTCACGGAGTGCGGAAATAAGGGGATCGAATCTGTGTATAAAAATATATCAGTAAAAAAAGCATTGAATTGGTGTCGCCACCTACCGTAGCTAAAGGGATATTTATTGAAGAAAGTGCTAAAAAGTTTTATACAAGCAAACAATGTAAAATCACTAGGGTATTATGTATTCAAAAAGGAATAACAATTAAAATAACTAAAAAAACATTGTTACGTGCGAGCGGGAATACGTAGGATTGGAAGGAAACACCAGTTTTTAACTAAACGCTTTAATTGACTTACACAGCCGCGATTCCTCTTCGCAGAGTTGGCCCCACATGCACAACTAACAACGGTTTGTCCCGACAATTATGTCTTACTCACAATACCGTCGCCGATATTGCGTAGACCACTTTCTGCTGCTGCAGTGCCCACATTCGAATTTACCCCATGTAGCTCGCTTCTGGATCTTCTCTTAAACTACGCTACACTCCTCCTTCACTGAACTGTCCACTTAACTTTTCACAAAATTCACCACTAAACTTGTCAGTCTTCTATTAAACTTCTCTTCCAACTCTTTCATATCGCATTTGTCGCTTCACTGTCTTCAATTGAACTCTTTGAACTACCGGTAGGCGCGCCTTACGCTGGTTATATATGCGCAAGGAATCTTCTAGAACCCATACTTTCAATGTTCTTTTCATTATTCTTTTATTTACTATCTATCCCTTTCTAAACTATCTTTATCTTTAACTTCCTATCTATCTATCTCTGTCTTTTCCTTCCCAAACCTTCTATTCTACAACTTTCGCTCATCATCTATTCCGTTCTAAAATGTTATGTATTCCTTCCACAATCTTCTACCTTTTTCTAAAAGTCTTGAGAACGGCACATAATTTAATAACTTCATTATTGTACCCTTTACCGACACTAGCGCTATTGTCTCTTGTGGTTATTTCTTGGACTATTACTGCTCTCTCAGTCAGTTCTAAGTTCTAACCCGACAAGCTGTGTTTAGTATGTACCACAGTTAATACTGTTGTGTGCTGTTGTTTTCATTTTCTTGGTATAAAACATGGAATTCGACAATCTCTACGATTTTATACATGATATGGAGGAGCTGCATACTGATGCTACGACAAGAAGACGGAGAAAGACATACAGAGCTCGTTTCAATCTGTTGCATAATTTAACAGATGTTGAGTTCAGGCTATGATACAGATTCAGTAAGACGAATATGTGCAAAGTAAGAGAAATAATAAGAGCTGATCTGCAAGTGGATACCCGAGGTGGACATACGGAGTAAGGTAGCAATCGCGTTCGCTTCGAAAAGTTGGCGGTATATAAAAATGCCATCAAATTTAACAGAAGAAATAAATGCAATCTTATTCAAAACACACAGGTCGTTTGAAACGCGGATTTTTGCGAAAATTGTGACATTGTGGTCATTGTAGAGGCAGCATACATGATGCAAGGATATACTAAGAAAGCTCAGTCAAGAGGAAATTTGAAGGAAATGAGTTTGTTGAACGGCTAATTGATGATAGTGGTTATCCAAGGACTTCTCACCTTTTAACAAACACCACTGCTGAGGCCCCACACTGCAGAAGAGCAGCGTTACAATCACTGTCATATCCAAACTTGTAATGTAATTCAAAGATGTTTTGGTGTATGGAAACAATGGTTCCGAATATTATTAGAAGCCATGATAGTCTCATACACCTCAATACAGGCAACTATTATTGTTTGTACAGTATTGCACAATTTGGTGATCGAGCTGAATGAAGAACAAGGTGCATATTCATATTAATTTAATAATATTTTTTCAAAGTCAAAGTAATTTATTTTGTGTATACAGGTTTGAATATGATGTCCATAATGATAACAAATAGATATCGCTGTATCCTGCCACATATGTAGCTTACAAAATAATAATAAATAATTTTTCATATAATAATAAAATATGAACTTTGGCCAGTTCCTATATCTGACTAATAGTTACTTCTAGTCCTATATCTTACTAATATTTGCCTTATTACTGATTTTTTGTTTGTTTTCAGATAGAGAAAATCTTCAACCTGAAGTGCCTGTATGAAGATTTTAATAATGATTTAATTTTATCATTCTTCTTTGGCTATAATGGAGAAGATAAAGAATAGCCCTTTCTATGACATGATACTGATCAACATTATCACTGACCTTCATTAATGTTATTGAGTGCAGTCTATTACAATATTAATTCTACAGAAACCACTAAACCTAAGCAAATTTCCAATCTCATGGCGACACCAATATCTGAGGACTGCCATTACTTGCAGCTCAAAACATTGATTTTATTAATGACCATGTAGAACAAATAAAAATGAACATTTTTAAACAATTAAAACAACAAAAAATTTAATGCATAATTTTAATAAAAAAATATACACAATTATGTATTTTTTTTGATAGCCAGTCTTCTTCCAGATACATTATTTTCAATCACTTTTCATGCAACTCTTATTACACCTCATCTTGCAGTCAAGGGCTTCTCTTTTACACTTCATTCCTTCTTCCTGTGCTACTTTGGCCAACACGAACAATGCTTGTTCATGGCTTTCCTTGCAGTAGTCTCCCGTATGTCTGTGAAAACAAAAGCTATAATAATAACAACCTATAAACATACTAATATTGGGTTTGAATGTCCCATTCAGTAAGCGAAGGGACTGACAGTATACGCAATATGCTTTTCCAAGGCCGATTGGCAGGTTTAACACATTGGTTATACCGACCTGCAGGGTTCATCTCAATGTTTTCCTCCATTGTTAATCACCTGAGTGATGTATGTTTTCCAATCAGGATTCGAACCTGAGCACTTTGCGTTTAGGACACATGTACTAACCTTTTCATTTAAATGGCCCATATGGCCATGTATCCCCCTATGTACTATCCATTAATCTACTACGGCTTTGTGTGGCAATAAAAACGAAAGCAATACGAAAATATATATTATAGAGACAGTGACTCTTTTTGAATGTACTAAACAAAAACTTGCAGTTACCTATTTAATATGAATAATATCACTGTCAAAATTGTTGGAATCCACAGTAAACTCATGGGATATGGTCTTCATCGTAATCTGAACTTCAACAGGCCAGCTACCTAGGCGGAAAATCTCCTCCACCAGTCATTGTTCTCGCTCTTTTAAATGCCAACTCAGATTGTTAGCCTTGTTTTTCATATTAGCCAAGCGAGCTTTTTGGCGACTTCCGCGTTTGTGCTCGTTTCTTTTTCAATAATATCCGCACACTTAAGTACCAGCATTTCGAGAATTTGCTAAAAAAGCATAAAATATTATGTTAGCGTGCATTAGGCATTTGTTAGTAGAGTATTCAAAGAAAAATAAGGATTAATATAGTTATAACAAACTACTATGGATGCTACGTATGCTATGCCCTATAACGCTTACACTTGCTGTTCACTCAAGTTTTTTTGTATTCTTTTCACATGGCGTTCCGCTGTGATGTATTTAAAGATTATTTTATCAATTTCTATTATTTTCTATTTACACACGACAAACATAAACAACTCAGCTGTCAGTTGTTAATGTCAACAAAGTCACTGGATACAGACTAAAAAACGTAGTCTGCAAGAATTTCGCTCTTTTCCGTTCTTTAGTCGAATATTTTGGGTACAACGCTACGTCAATCATTCAAATTTGGTTTGTCTGTGCTCCTCTGCGGTAAACAACAGGTAATACACGTTTATAAGTGAAAAAAAGATATTCGTTGATTAAGGGCTTAAGAATCTCTTATTTAAAGGATGGCTAAACCTTGCTTAACGAGATTTTTATAAGTAAGACCATTATTTTGTGACCACTCTATTAGCTACAATAGATGAATTTTATACAAAATCATAAAACGCAAAGCTTTCTGAAACTAATTTGGATAGGCGATTAGATCATTAATGTGGTGATAATTTAGAAATTGGATATGAACATACTGATGGCCTCTGTGATTGAGCAGACTGAGCCTTTGCCGGCCTACCTCAATGCAACACATAGGCTCCAGGTTCGATTTCTGGTATAGCAAATTTCGGAAGCCTATTTTCTCCGTCATTTACTATGGCCTGGGTGTCCGGGATCGGCCCCAGAGAAGTCCGTTGTATATTACCCATAACACAAGGGTAACTTGCTTAATTTAGGGATATACAATATGTGTGCTTGTCTGCCGATTATTATATGTATTTATTTATTCTCAAAAAAAAATTTTTTTTTATTTAAATATATAGACATTTTTTTATAAAAAAATAAAAAACATTCTTTTCAAAAATACATCAAAAAATAAAAAATTATAAAATCTTGCTGATCACCGCCAGCGGGGCCTGGGGTCCAAACTATCAGTGGTTAGGGCTCCAGAGACAGGAACTTCCTCACAATTCGTGCCGTGTCCAAGAGTGCTGCCTTCTGTATCTGGCCCTTCACCCAGTTTCCCAGCGAAAGCCTCTCTAGATGACGGTCGAGGCTTTTCGCTATAAGACCATTGACGGTTACAACTATCGTCTGCCGATTATTATTATTGTATGTCTTTCAAGATCATAGTGTTAATTTTTATTTCCTTGGGATATGAGAGCGAAGTTTATGCGGGATAAGTTGTACAAAAAATGAGTGTAAATACGATGACATAACTAGTTACCTAAATAGGGAACCTGGCGGTACCATGCTTTGTACAAGTTCAAAACTCTCCTTTTAGCCTCTCCATGTGTTGTTGATAATACAGGTTTCACAGTTTTTGTGCCCACTTGTATCGCTTGCCTTGCAGACATTTTATAAAAATTTCTTAAATGATCGCAATCAAATATGAAAACTAAAATCAAAATAAATGTACACCAAACTTCAAAGTCAAACTGACAATTTCATATTATCAATTTTTACTTTTTAAATATGGCTGCATGAGATGGCTTAGGCCTTTCATATTAACGGTGAATTCTTTAACGAATACAACTGACAAGGCTGTATAGACTGTCCTTTGTGTTAAATTTGAACAACAACAATATGGCTGTATGATATTTGTTTCTATTCAGTATCAAGTTTGTGTTCAGTATCAAATAACGTGATCAAGATGTATATAGGCACTCGGAGAAAGCTAGACTCATTAAAATTTTTAGTCGTAAATATAGAAATTACTCGTGGTTAACTCGCGCCAAGCGAATGCTCTCCTATCAAAAAGGCACATTTCACTTATCATATAAGTAAATTTAAGAAAAATGAATTGTTTTAATATTGTCAGATTTATTTCTTCAGAGCTATATCAAAAACATGCCAGGATAGCAATTTCTCTCCTGCTTGTTAATTATTTTTTTTGGAGAGACATCGGGTAGAGTTATAACCCCACAAATAAAGCTTTGTTACCTTCTAGGAAACAAAAATAAAAAATCGAAATGTGTGCTGGAAAACACATTAGAAGTGAAACTTAAACAGACAAGTGGAAAAACGAATCGCAACGGACAAGTGGAAAATCTTCAACTGAAAAAGAATCGCAACAAAATTTTAACTTGAAGTGTTACGGGCAGATTGTTAATGTACTTTTCCAATTTAAAAACCTGCCCACGTGACCGTAACGCTTTTTCGTGAGCGAAAAATCTTAAGACCCCGTCTATATAAAAGTTTCACTTCAAAAATTCCTGTTTGCCAACGCTTCAAGTGTTACAATTGCCCATAAGAGATGCTCGATGGTATCCACTTTATGGGCCGCTATTGCCCCCTTCAGGCAGTATACGTTTTTGTTTTTCAAGAAATAAATAATGTCCCCAGTATTTTTACTATCGAATATGCGTTGTTCATGGATACATAAATTTGTTGATTTCGGGGTTAAGATTTTGGGACCATGGGGACGTGAGAATTATCATCTCTATCGAGACATTTTCAGGCGATCGATTGAAAGAAGTCTCACGTGACCAGAGCTAGCCTATTTAGGGCAACCGATAAGCGTTACCATAAAACGTAGAAATGTGGTCAGCTTTTTGAGAGTGCTCGTCACCGACAGCGATGTGGACTACATTATTACCTGTAAATAATGTAATTTTTGTTCTCATTTATTTCATAGTGAAGTTTAATTTTTAAGGCAAGGTTTAGTTATGTTAGTAAGTAGTTGTTAGTTAGATACTTAAAACTTAAAATGTGTGGTCGAGATAAAGAGAACATAAAAAGTAACAATATAATTTTCTGATAGTTTCAAGAGTGATAATGTCACGTCTTTTTCTTTATACGTATTGCAACTATATAGGTTCACAATGTTTCAACCTTAACACCTTCTCTCAGTGTAAGCCTATTATTGCATGTAGCTGACACAATTTTGGTTGCGCCGTTAGTATAGTGAACAGATCTGCAAGTATGTATTGCTCAATAGATTTTATTCACTATAATCTCTCGTCCTCTGTTACTAGCTCACGAGTAAAAAATAGACGTATACGAATACGTGTCGTACGTCTGTGGTATTCTAGATTTTCAGCCAGTTTAATCGCAGCCTCATTGTCAACCTACAATGTCACACAGTGGTGCTTGAATAGTCGTGTTAGCCAGACAGATTCCCTGGAAGCCTCACTTGCAGGGACAACTTCAGCCTCAGTTATTGATATATCCACACTCTGTTGTCTCTAGCTTATGCAAGAGACTGGTCCTCCTGCGTAAAACATAATATACAAGAGTTGGGTTTTCCGGTCCCTATATCACCACCATGATCAGTATCACTATAACATTCAAAGGTCTTATTGTTACCTTTCTGGTTAACAATGCCAAGATCAAAGGTGTATGTAAATAAAAGCTTATGATGAATTTCAATTTTACGCCATCTACATTAGTTGGCTTCTCTAGACTTCTTGAAACTATACGACTGCATATGTATGCCAGGTCTAGCACCCACCATAAGATAGGCTAATGTATAACAGCTTGTCTGTAATTTTCTAAAATATCATCGTCAGACTTTAAATTATTCTGCGATATATTTTAAAGCCTACAACCCTCCATAACGAATCTATGCAATATTTTCCCCTAATATAATATGCCTGGTGTAATATTTTCTTAAGTTTTCGCGACTTGTATACGTAATAAAACTACGTAGTAACGTTTATTAAGAGCGGAAATTTATTTGATTTTGGTTATTCCGATGTTTCGGCCACTTTTTAGCGGTCATGATCACGGAAGACAAAGATCACAAGTGTTACCGAGTATTGTTAAAGTTTTATTGAGCCTGCCGCCAAGTTGTTCATTTTAATTATTTAGTTTTAATTTTGTTTATGGTTATTATTTACTCTCTGGGAGTCTAATCTAATTTACCACCGCTTCCCATGTTATGGCTTGAAGACAAGAAGCGGCGCAAGAAACTCTTCAGCAAACATGCGTAGCTCTAAAATTTTTGTATAATATTATATAGTTTCTTTGGACAATTCTTTTTAAAGTGATCAACCCCCTTGCATATGTGGCATGTTAAATCTTTGGTAACTTTCTTTCTTACTCTTGATGTCTTATCTGGTTTTCCATATTTCATTGTAGGCGAAATATGTGTGGTCGAGATAAGGAGAAAATAAAAAGAAACAATACAATTTTCTAATAGTTTTAAGAGTGACAATGTCACGTTTCTATTCTTTATTCATATTGCAACTAAATAGGTGCACAATGTTTCAACCTTAACACTATCTATATACTACTGAAATTGTAGTTATTTTTTGTTTATCGCTGAAGCACAGCAGGCAGGCTGACGGCCTGACTGTGATGGAAAATTGTTAGATACCGCCGCCTATGGAAATTAGCAATACCAGAGACGTTGCCAATGTGCTGCCGGCCTTGACGGAGAAACTGGAACCTGAACACTGATGCCGGAACACAGCTCGGTTGTTATGACGGCATTCTCTAGACCAGTAAACGGCTTTATGATTTTTGAAGTGATAACTTTTTATGGGAGGGTAAACCGCTTCGTTACGTAACGCGTTACGGCGCCAGTCTGTCTGGATTCCCTTTCTCTCACACAAGTTATAACTTCTGACGGGCGTGCCGAGACGCTCACGTTTCTTTTTTTTCATGTTTTACAAAAAAATATTTTACTATTTGTAAAACTTATTTTATATTGAATATATAAACATTACATTTTTGTAGATCCCATTATTTAAAAAAGAATTAAAATAACCACACGCAGTAGGTACATTGTATTCTTTAAAAATAAAAATGACAAATTACAACTCTTACATCTACGAGAATTTAATTACGGAATATTCGATTATTAAAATGTTTTTATTACTAAACTTAGTATAGCACCACTAATATGCTATCTACGTTACGCTTACGTAGGTACTATTTTAACAGTCTATAGGGGGCAAGTCTTGGCACCATACTTTGGAGTCAGTTCTGAACTGTATGGATTGATCAGGAAAGTATCTTTCATCCTTCCAGGCATGTATGTGAAGAAAATGTCCAAGAAAGCTTTGCTGGGATAAGCATCGTATTTTGTAGTGGACCACCATAATCTCGTCTGTTCAACTTGTCTCAATCTATTTCTTGATACGAAGTCTGCTAGTAATATCTCAAACTATAATAAAAGGTGAATATTAATTGATTCATTAAGGTTTCAGTACCAGAAACTTAGCGGTTATGTTTGCGTGTACCTACGGTCTTGCATCTGATATAAAATGTATTATAATAATTATGTTCATCTCCGTTTTTCGCTGAAATGGATTTATATATTCTAAATTTTGGTTTTATTTATTCGTTTTTTAAAGTATTGTATTAGTGCGTTTTCATCATTACAACTTAGGCTTGCCACGCGATAAAGTCAATAGGAATTGCAGTATATTTTTATCTTATTTTCGGGCATGAAAAGTATCTAATATCAAAGGCGGCTCGTTACGGTAGGCAACTGCCTACAGAGGCACAATTTAAGGACGACATATGTATATGTATACAAACAACACAACAAAGCCAAAAAAATGTTTCAGTTCGTTCACTTGATTCTAGATAACAAAAACAAAACTGACTTCAAACTAAAAAGAAACAAATAAATATTTAACCGAGTTCTTTCCACGACATCTTAAACTGAAAAAGCAACAACAGATTGTTGTTGTTTCTTATATTTTACTTTGTACCGACTTCGAGATTTTGTAAAAATTAATTTTTTGCTTTTTCGTTTGAATTCGGCTTTGTTTTTCTTTTATAAAAATATTTTTTATCAAATATGCCATAAATGCTTAGATTACCTACTTAATATACAATACAAAGTAATTATATTAGGTACTATAAACAATATTACGGAGAAATAAATATTAATTTTCTAATCCAATACTCACCAGTTTTTGCACTAATTTACGATGGGACCAATTCATATGCTCCAACTGTTTTAACGTAAATGGTATTCTGTAGGCCCGCGCTCTGAAGTCCACGTGCTTTAGCTCCAACCATCGACGTTGCGATTGAAGGAGCCAGCGCTCTGTATAATGTACCAAAGTGTTTTTAATGATACAGCAGACAGGTCAATGGACCACCTGATGGAATCGGATTAACGTCGGCTGTGGTCATTTGAACTATCACAGGTAGGACCAGTGTGATGTCGGCCTTGAAGCAATTTATCGTGTTTCCTGATGAACCTAGTTAAATATTTGTGAAACTGTATATTTAATGCGCAATAAAATTTTGTCGTCTTTATTGAGTAAACGACTTTTAAGTTGTTAAAAACGACTTACTGCGATTAGCGTTATGAACATTTGCAAAGTGCACTAAACTGGCCTGAGCTGCATTTATTTTAAAAAAAGATGGCGTGTGTCTCGGAAGAAATGATAACTTAAACTAATCTAACGTGAGAGAAAGAGAAGCCAAACAGACTGGCGCCGTAACGCGTTACGTAACAGAGCGCAATTTGCTTTCAATTATTGCAAACGTTTAAATAACCGATGACCGTTTTTAGAATAGTTCTCTTTTGTCTGAAAATTTTCTCAAATGTTTCGAGACGGCCCGTAAATAGGGATTTTTACCTGACCTTTTGTGAAACAGCTATTTTATCTTACACTTTATGTATATATTATTGGATATCTGGCAGGATCCAGAAGACATGACTGTAAAATCTTACGATCTACACGAAGTGCCACACACTGCTAGTTCAAAGGGGTAAGGCTGAAGTACCTATGTTTTATTTCATTCACGTGGGTCCGAATTCAGGCCACTACTTTAGCAGCTATCTATCTTATGTTTATACTGTTATAATTAATACAGTCTGTTGATGAAGAAAAATGTAATGAGGAAACTTAAGCATCGCGATTGCCGATATGCAGAACTTGCCAATCGGCCTTACAGGAGCGTAACCAACTGACCTGAATATTTTTGTTACCAACTGCTGGGCTCAAGTTTCCCTATATTAGATAGGGAGACTTGAGCTCAGCAGCTACTTATTTATGGGCTTACTGTACTACCGCTGATATGTTGTAAAAGTTTTAATAATTTTTATATTTACTGTGTTGTCGTGGCGATACTTTGCCTTTTACACGTCTTCTCACCCACTCTTGCAGGTTATTCAGTAAGTTCGCTTGAGGTAAGTGAGGAAGTATTAGTGGAGTATCAGAAAGATCTGCCAAGAACGCCTGCAATATAGTTTAATGTAAGTAAATAATCCTATTAGCGTCATTAACATTATTCAACTTGTTTCGAAATTCATACCGACAATAACTCTTTTTCGCTCAAACCCGAAGGGGATATCGTAGGCGTAGAAGGCTCTGGCTGAAAAGACAAAAGGCTAGAAATTGTAGAAGTTTCTTAATTAGGCTATTATTAAATTTGCTACGTTTGTTATTTCCTTTTAGTTTTAGAATTTAAAACTACTGAATTCATTTTGTAACTGTTTCTCAGAAAAGTACTTGATTCCCAAAACTACATTACTAAATAATACTTAATATAAGCATCTTAGAAATAATTCGGAAGTTATCCGGTTTATCTTGACTGAACAGAAAAGGAGATAACATGCAATGCAAAACTGGGTTCGATGATTAGTCACAACACTGTGAAAATCTTTCATGGACATCCCACTATCGTTAACCCACTGTATCATAAAAATTTACACGTTTTTCACATTAGGTCTTCCCCTACAGCGAAACTTGGATGTTTTATATTCATCCAATATGGAAAAATAAGCCTGTAAATGGTTCGAGTTTGTACTTTGAGTTAAAAAAATGTGTAAAAAATTCAAGGAGATATTCCGACCAGCAGATTCCAAAAATGCATTTTTTAGAAACCTGTCTGTTCGAGCACCGCGTGAATACTGCGTAACGGACTTAAATGAAACTCGTCACAGAGCTATCTCATGTCCCGGGCGTAACTTAGGATACTTTTTATCGTCATTTCCACGGGATACGCGAAAATAGCTAAAAATATGGCGGTGCGGACACATCTTCTTTTTGGAAATTATTGAACGTCTGTAAATGAAACTCGTCATAGTACCTACTGGCTTATAACCCGAGTTAACACTTAGGATACATTTTATCCCGATAAATGATGATGTCGATACCATAAAATAGATAGATTATAGTTGGCGCGGCGGTCGCGTTTTTCAATTTATTAACAAATAGGTACGTTGTCACAGTAAAAAAAGTCATTCATTGCATTACTTCAAATCAGGTTGGCTTCGACTCATCACTATGTTTTGATTGGAAGCTGTTTAGGCTATTTGAACTTAAGTTTCTTTGTTATTGTAGTGAATTGAAGAAGAAACAGTGAAATTTTAGGTTTAATTATATAAAAACCGTAATTTAGTTTCTATGCAAGTAGCATAGAGAAAACTCTAGTAACGTATAAAGGAATAATACTTTATGTATCACCAAAATACTTATATTTTTTGGATATATTAATATATCTTTAATTTGTTCGCTTTGATAGAACTCTCTCAGACAAATCGTCAGAAGATAGTCTATTCTTGGCTTATTTGCCGATGAATCATGTACTTATATATAGAAAGTAGTGCATAATCTTAGATGTTATTGATTTGAATATGAATGTTATTGATTATAAAGACTTAATAATCTTACCGTAGGCTCACCCGACATCATAGCTTCCCTAATCGTATCCTTGATGAAATCTTCTACTGGATCCATTTGATAGACTTTAGCTTTGTCCAACCAAAATTTTCCGTGTCTGGTCGGCGGATAAAAGTATTTCTCCTTGGACTTACCCTGGTGATAATAGTCGTAAAAATGCCCACATTTACATTTCGACTCTTTCAAATAACTCATCGCGGTACTTTCCCTGTATAGAGATGATAAATAAGATCGTGGGATTTCTAGGTAAAAGATTTTTTTGAAGTGATAACTTCTTATGGGAGGGTAAATCGCTTCGTTACGTAACGCGTTACGGAGCCAGTCCGTCTGGCTTCCCTTTCTCTCACGCAAGTCATCACTTCTGATTGGTGTCCCGAAGCGCAAATTTTTCATCTTCTTCCTCTCTTTATATTCTGGGAGATAAAAAGCTTTGGAAGAGCTATTCATCAGTCTAGTGTCAAATTATCACTTCCTCTTGCCAATTGTTCTGTAATCTTAGGCGTTAATTAATATACAGTTCATCACTTAATTAATAATCATGCACCGCTCTGACAGTTTTTCTGGCTTCATGTCGGATGAATTGCATAATCATTATTGTGTTAATTGTTAATTAACATGTGAAGCGAACGTCGTAGGAACACATCGTAAGGAAATCAGATCAGTTATCTCGTTGCCGATTTTCTTAACGAACTCGCTTATTCACTATATACAAACTTGGGGGATGTATCATTGATTACTACTCTGTAATGAATAGGCCCGAACCCAGCAGAGAAACGTTTATGAGCTGATATTATATATGACTATTTATCATAATTCTAACACCGGACAAAAACAGTAACATAAAACGGACAAACAAATAAGAAACAAAGCACCATTTTGTAATACAATCACAAGTATCATCGCAGTGCGCTTTCTCATCTTTTGTTGTTTTCCAAAAACCGAGGACCAGAGTAACGTATTCCCCGTTGAAAACAGCGGTGCCGCCATTTATTGGGGCATAGCCGGTTGGTAACAATCCAACATCTGTAAGTATAAAATACGTTGAGAATGCAATCCGGTTAGATTTTAATGTCTACTAGATACATTTAATCTCCGACGTGCTGGATTACGTAAGCTAATTACAATGTTGCCATTCTACCACCGAACAACAAACGTTCGAACCATCGGTATATAGTAAGTACTAAAGCAAGTGAACGAAGCATTTTGCTTCTACTTATTTTTCTGACGCATCATACATCTGAGAAATAATACCCTTTACCATCGAAACTTTACCCGAAATATAAATTATCTGTGTCTTGAAGCCCCGTTTGAACTGATGTTTTCTAGATAAGTATGTTTATCTTATCGCATTACGACTTCATATAAAGGTGTGATGACGGTTATAGGGTGAATATTTGAATATGTGCATATTCGGCCTTTGTGTAATTGTTTCGGATTTAAAACAGTCTTATAATATCCTATTTTACGAATATGTAACCATAACTTCATTCTTCATTTGCATTTTGATTACTGGACTAATAACTTGTTGAAATCTGGGAAAAGGGACACTGATGGTAATTAGATTTTGATAAGTTATCATTTAATTGTCAGTATTTCAATTTAATATACATATATAATATATTTTGCACTTTGTAGAAAACGTTTAGATCGGTCTATTAACAAGCATAAGTTCACCAATAGTGGTAGTTATGTATGTTATTTGTTAAGGGCCGTCCGATTTGCACATTTTCAAAGAATCACGCTATACGTGAACCTATAAAAATTTAAAATTAAACAAACTTACTTGCAAGGACATAATGTGGAGACCCGCCAGTAAAAGAAACTCCAGCAACTTGATACTGTACGTTTTTATAAGGCGCTTTGTGTTTTGGTTTTGCTTTCTTTTTGATCATTTTCAATTTATTTACGTATGCAGCCATTTTTGGGTCTGTATTGCCTACGACAACGATTTACGAAATTAATATAGGGCTTGATGATTTCGCTCGCATGAGTCTCAAATATTAGGTTTTAATCTAAATTATATTTTGTTTATGAAAAACTAATAATGAAATTGTCATAATATTTTCTTAAGTTTTCGCGACTTGTACACATAATAAAACTACGTTTTAACGGTTTTAAGCGCGGTAATTTATTTTATTTAGGTTTATCCGACGTTTCGGCCGCATGTTTGAAACGGCATGTTTGCTGAAGAGTTTCTTGCGCCGCTTCTTCTCTTCAAGCCACAACATGTTGTGAAGCGGTGGTAAATTAGATTAGGCTCCCATAGAGTAAATAATATCCATAAACAAAATTAAAACTAAATAATTAAAATGAACAAGTTGGCGGTAGGCTGAATAAAAACTTTGACAATACACGTTCGACAAATGTCATCTTTGTCTTCCGTAACCACGGCAACTGAAAAGCGGCCGAAACGTCGGATAAACCTAAATAAAATAAATTACCGCGCTTAAAACCGTTAAAACGTAGTTTTATTATGAAATTGTCACTCTAAATATTAAATGGCTTAAACCAATATTGTGATCTCGTATTATTTGCTATAACAGGTTATGGGCACGCGCCATAATATACTCATATTAATTATTTATTTTACTATAAAAATAAAATACAAAAAAATAAACAAGTTTCACAATGGCGAGTTCTTCCGGAAACGGAGCAAATGTTGGTGCGTCTTCATTTAATTTTGATAAATTATATGGAATATCAAATTAGGGCACGTGGAAGTTTATGATGCCTATGTATTTAATTCACGAGGACTTATGGGACTGTATTGAAGAATCGAGTGTTAATACGATAATCGTAACAGATGAGCGCAAACAACAAAAAGCATTGGCAAAGATATGCTTGATGATACTGCCTTCGTCCCTTTCACATGTTTGTGATGCAAAAACAGGACACGATGCTTGGAGACGTCTCCAGAAGGCATACAAGGATTGAGGGTTATGCAGAAGACTTGGATTACTGCGGACCTTGTTTGGTTTGAAATTAGAGCAGTTTAAAAGCATGGAAAATTACTTGATGCAGGTATGTGATATAAATCATCAACTATGCAATATAAATTATGCAATAGAAGACGATTTCTTAGCTGTTTTGATGTTGAGTGGCTTATCTACTGATTATGATCCATTAATTATGGCACTCGAACATTTATATATAAAGCTTACGTCCGAAATTGACCGAAACTTCTTCAAGAAAACATGCGACGTAATTAGGAAAACAGCGGAGAAAATACGCTATATCCAGTACATAATGTTGTAAATATTGTTTATTTTTTGTCATGTGACTAGTTGCCTCCGAATCAATATACCATGCTGAACCGCTTATATTTGTGGCTAAAACTGTCAACAATGTGCCGTCCCATATATTATCAATTTCTGTTACCAAATTACACTTATTCATTTCATTGACTTTAAGTTGATTTCTATTCATGCGTTGTTTTATAGTATGGCCTGTCTTTTTGTATAGCGTATATATTTTTATTAAAATTTGTGTATAGCGCATTTTTTCCGCTGTTTTCGTAATCACGTCGCATACATATACACCGTATAAATACAATACATATATAACTATTATAGTATTAGATATTCGGAGTAAAAAATATTCCAGGTCCTATGGCATTGTTAAAAAATTATTACAACAATAATCGCGTCATTTCGCTTGCATAGACTTTGAATTTGAACATATACATAACTAAGAAATTAATTGGAATGGATATAGACAAACACGCCGGAGTGAGCTAAGGCTTTCTTTATGCCTCTAGGTATCGAAACCCTTTTTTTTTACATGAGGAAATGCGTTGTCGCATCGTCAGCCGCGCGGGGGATCATGCGCGGCCGGTATGTGGGGCTCCCCGAAGCCGATTAATCAATACGACCGGCGCCGGTATACCCACTAAAACCTCATCGGAGCCTTCTTCCGCCTAGCGCCGGGGTCACGGTACATTCGCGAGCTTAACCCGCAACCCCGGCAGCGGCTGGCCGCCTCGTGCACAGAGGCGGCCTCTCCTGTGTGCGGGCCGGGGAGTGACGTTTCCCCGGCCCTGAGAGGGACGCGCGGCTCCCTCTCACGCCCTCTCGCGGCATTAGTGCGGGCGGAGGTCTTCCTGATCCCCCAGACCTCGAAGCCTGCTGCCGCCCGCCCGTGGCTGCCAGGAGTCACGGGCGCTATCCTCCTTCAGTGGGGGAGGGGGAGGCTGCGAGGATTGCTTCTGCGCCATCACCCCTCCCTCTCCTTCCTCCCCCCCTCACCGCCTCGCGCTCTCAGCAGCGTCAGCGGGGGGGGGGGCTACGCGATAGGGGGGAGGGGGAGGCTGCGAGGATTGCTCCTGCGCCATCACCCCTCCCTCTCCTTCCTCCCCCCTCGCCACTTCGCGCTCTCAGCAGCGTCAGCGGGGGGGGGGGGCTTCGCGATAGAGGGAGGGGGAGGCTGCGAGGATTGCTCCTGCGCCATCACCCCTCCCTCTCCTTCCTCCCCTTTTCCCCGCCGCCTCGCGCTTACAGCAGTGTCAGCGGTTGGAGTCGGGGGAGGCCACCTAACTTCAGAAGGGAAGAGTGTTTTGGGAGGAGGTTTGGAAGGAAGGGAAGGCTTTTAGGATGAGGAGGCGGAAAGGTGGGACACCACTGTCACGGAGTGAAGGGGGGAATGTGACAGTGGCCGCTCGGGGCCCCGGGGACGCATCCCTTTGTACCGCTTCCTGGACGGAGGGGAGTCCAGGGCGGCACCCCCTGGGGGTAGGTATCGAAACCCTAATAAAGAAGTTAGCATAGATATCATTCGTATCTGAGGTATAATACCACTAACATACGGCAACATTACTTTATTAAAATAATTTATAATTAATATTATTTTTTATCAAAAAAAGATATTAAGTAAAAACCGTATTAGTATCAAATATAGCAATCTGACTCGAACTAACGCATCAAGTGTTCATTTCGTTTCGCCCTAAACAGCTAGTCTTTACCGTTTTTGTCGTAGACACTACGGTTTATGTGCAAGTATTTTGGTAATTTATTACAAAAATTACTAAGTACAGAAAAAATAGTGTTACGAGTTGCGGGACTCGAATTGAAATGCCGTTGAAATTATTATAGAATTTATTAGAACTATAAAAACACGTATAATACATGTACAAATATAACTGTACACAACTAGTTCAAACGTAATGCACGATTCAATCACACGCGCTAAGTCGGTCACTAACATCTTGCTTCGCTTGTGGCTATCGCTAGACTCCCTCAACATTGCTTTATACTGTACAAATACAATGTCTGCTCGAGCGCGTGAACTGAATTTCCTAGAATCACACCTGGCTAATGACTATCATAAAAATCACAATACACAAGAGGATGTTCTTCTAATCATAAATTTTAAACACAAAATAAAGAAAAGAAGTCCAAATGCCGCAAAGGAAATAATACGTATTATTTAGAAAAATTCACATCTGCGTACTTGTCGACGTCGACAAGTACGCAGATGTGAATTTTTCTTTGGTCGGCGCTCAGGTCGTATCATTAGTATGGTTATGAAGGTGGAAAAACTGAACAAGGATATGAACACTTTTTATCCAGGGAAAATCCCCTTGAGGACAAACCACCGCAGGGGAAGCGCTATGGGGCGTGTATAATTCGCCACATAGCGTCGCGTCTGCCTCGCGTCAGGGTGACTATTAGTATCAAAGGAGAAAGTTAAATGCTATGCAACCCGGGTCGGATTATATCGGGGATGTAGGGCTACGCACTAAAACCCTTGGGCGTTTCTTTAGATGTCCCATGTTCGGGTTGTGAGCTTGCTCGCGCATTCACCTACTTCTCAGACGAAACTATAAGCTCTACCCGCGGGCTGGCTAAATAACAGAACTTTATGTGAACATAAACTTGGTATACGTTTACTTATTTATAAATAGGTATTTAAATCAAATGGTAAGATATTCTACAGAAATGATATTCAAAGAACACTCTTATATTTTTACTAGCTGTCCCGGCACGTCGTCCTGCCCGGTAAAAAATAGGGGTTGATCGTAGAGGGTTGAAAATCTAGGGTTGTATGTATTTTTGTATGTTGTATCATAAAAAAATAGAAATTAAAAAATTTGTCTAAAAAATAAATAAAAAAATTTAGGGGTGGACTACCCCTAACATTTAGGGGGATGAAAAATAGATGTTGGCCGATTCTCAGACCTACCCAATGTGCACACAAAATTTCATGAGAATCGGTCCAGTCGTTTCGGAGGAGTATGGCAACGAAAACTGTGACACGAGAATTTTATATATTAGATTTATCGCAAGTTTATTAAACATCCTATTTTTTTGTTTTTGTTGCTGATTTTGATTACATATATACGACTCATACGTACCTAGTATGTTTCAATGTAAGTGTAACGAACATCAAAGTTTTAACAATGTTTTCTTTTGGTAATTTAAAAAATCTATAAAAATGTTTTCGCTGTTACTTTAAGTACGAACGTCATACCGCAATAACGTTTTATGGCCAAAATTATTAACTTACGCAAAGTGCTCGGTGGTTCCCAAAACTTATAATTACATATTCTCTCACACTGCTTTTCCTTTTTATTTCTCTCTTTGCGTTTTTTTAGCTGTGAACACAGTATTGATAATAAATAAAAATTAGTTAAAAAAATCCGTCAGATTTTTTAAACAAATTTTTTATCAAAGTATTTTTTAAGCTCTACCTTATTTTCTTACTTATACAGATACTACGTAAGTACTACTTACACCACTTTAATATTTTTCAGAATCATCTATTCTAAAGTTTAAAAATTGGAGATATGACAAAGGTTACTCACGAAATTTTGATCCCTGATAAGACGTTCATAGCTCTGGGGAGAAATGAGTTTTAACTATTAGACATTTTTACATGAATAATATACTTATATATTCTGGCAGTCTCTGTGGTTGAGTGGTAAGTATTTGCCGACCAATCTCACTGGGCTGCAGGCCGCATAGGCTCCAGGTTCAAATCCTCGTATTATAAATTTTTTATCCGTGTAGGAACGGAGAAAGAATACAATTTCCTCCGGCCTGTTGTAAGAGGCGACAAAACAACCCACAGCCAGGTTGTAAGGTGTTTGCCCGTCTGGATGGCTACCACCCCTGGTCTAGAGTATGCTGCCACAACAAATTGAGTTGTGTTCCGGTATTAGTGGCCGGGTTCCAGTGTCCCTTTAGAAAGCGGCAGTACATTCGTGGCACCTTTGGTGTTACAAATGTAACTTACCATTATTTACTCTGGCCTGGGTATCCCGGATCGGTCCCAGATTGGACCGCCGTTGATATTGCCCATAAAACTTACTTAGCTATACAATGCGTGTGTTATCTGGCGATTATTTATTATTATTTGAATAAAGGTTTTTGCAACTGTTCTGTAAGTTGCCTTACAGAAGTTGCGCAATAACTTGTTTAGATGTAATGATGTTTTCCTGCTACAGGCAGCTGCACAGTTGGACTAAATTGACTTGTACACATAATACATATCTGTTGGAATCTCCAACAAAAAGTATGTATTACTTTGGTGTGGCATTATACTGGCCACTAATACTAAATATTTGAATTTGGAACGTAGGTCTTTTGTTTTATCTGTATATATTTTTCCCGCTTGTTGCAAATAAATTCGTCATAATATGCACGTGCAGTTTTCTTGAATAATTAAAATATCTACAGTCCACAAACAAATTCATATTTAAGGAAGTGTTTAACATATTCTTTTTGGTCCTTAAATGCCGTTTATTGTTATTTTTCTTCCTTTTGGTTCCTAAAACCGACAAAGTTTGTGTCGGAAATATTTTTTTCTTTGGACCCAATAAAGCATTGCGCAATGGAAAATTTAAGCAAGCTAAAGAAGGAACGAGGATATTGCAAGGCTGCAATAACACGTGCGCAAAACGCTGCGAATCAATATGGTAAGATGTCAACTTCAGAGCTGCTTGCGAGGAAAGATAATCTTTTGCAAAAATATAGAGATTATGAGCAACTTTGTAAGGAGGTTTTCATCTACGGCGACGACGGTGACGAGGCGATCGAGGAGACCGAGTGCAAATATAACGAGGTGCTGGGAGCTCTTGACTGCGAGATCGAGAAGAGGAAGGTCAAGGAGCAGATACAACCACCTAGTAACCCTCCAAGTGCTTCGGCGAAACTACCTAGCATTGAAATTAAACCGTTCGACGGTAAAAGTCACCATGATTATATTATTTTTATCAATTTATTTAATTCACTCATAGATAACGATAAATCTCTAGACTGTATACAGAAACTTCACTATTTAAGGTCGTTTTTAAAGGATGAACCTTACAACATTGTAAAAAACTTACCTTTTGTCGCGGGAAGCTACGCTGAAGCGTTAAGTTTATTGAAAAATCGATATTATAATCAATTTAAGATAATTTCCGACTTAGTGTACCAATTATTAGATTTAGATATTATATGTAAGGCTTCACCGCAGAGTTTCAGGAATTTTATATGTACAGTTAGACAAAATTTAGTTTCTTTAAGAAACATAAATGTTTGTATCGATGGATGGGACCCTATATTGTTGTGTATTTTGTTACGTAAAATTGATAGTTATACGGCCCGCGCTTACCAACTAGAACGTAGCTTGGAGGACAAGCACAATGTCTCCGATTTCCTGGAATTCTTAGAGAGGCGAGCGCTTGCGATGGAAAGCGCAGAGCCCACTACTAGGGAGGCGAGGTCATCCAGCACTAATGTTAGCGCGGTAACAATAAAACAACCATGTTTTTTCTGTCAGTGTTGTGACCATAAGATTTTTTCATGTAATAAGTTTGAACTTTTACCTCTAGCGGAGAGAGTTAAGTTTGGCAAAGACAAAAAATTGTGTACAATTTGTCTTAATTCACATATAGGTAAATGTAGGTTCCATTTTAGATGCGCTACTTGTAAGAAAAGCATAATTCTCTTGTTCATTATGATGACAACAGCACACCCATTACTTTAATTTCTAGAGATAATGTTTGTCAAACTATAATTCCCACAGCTCGAGTCAAGATGTATGGACGAAATAACCTGGAAGTACGTGTCAAAGCCATACTGGACTCTGCTTCTCAGGTCAATTTGATAACAAAAAAAGCTGTGGAGGTTTTAGGGCTCACTCCTACGCGAATTAATTCTAATATTATAGGAGTTAACAACCATAATAATAAAGTTAATTATGAAATTCCAATAGAAGTTCACTCATTGACTTCTGGATTCAAAGTAAATATTATATGCAATGTGGTCGACAAAATTACATGCCCATTACCACAAAACAATATAGATTTAATGAGCATTCCCCCGGTATAACAATGGCAGATCCAGAATATAATATTAAGTCTGAGATTAATTTATTATTAGGAGTTGATGTTACTTTCCAAGCACTACACTGGCCTATCGGTGAAAATGTACAGCAGGCAGAAGCTGAGTTGGCCGTGGATAGGTACATTACTCAGCATAGTAACCAGACAGAATCTTTTCATATTTTATATAGTCAGTTTGGATACATAGTTGGTGGTAAATTTCCATTAACACCACAGGCTTCTAAGTTTGTCTCACTCATTTGCTTGAATACAAACAAAAGATACAGACTCTATTCTTAAACGTTTTTGGGAATGTGAAAGTGTACCTCAAATACAGAATGAGATTTTATCTGAGCAAGAAGTTGTGGAGAGTATTTTTCAGTGCTCTGTCAAATCAGAAAACGATAAGTTTCAAGTAGATTTACCTCTCAAAATTCCCCTAGAACATATAAATAGTACACTAGGTATTTCTTTTGATTTGGCGCTCCATAAATTTTATAATTTCGAAAAGAAATTACATAAAAATAAACAGTTATTCACAAATTATAAACATTATGTAGACGAAAATGTTTCTTTAAAGAATGGCCTCCGGCATCGGCATCTTTCATAATTAAAAATTGCACGTATGTTGATGACATTTACTTTTTCCACTCGGATATGAATACAATGATTGAAACTAAATTTCAGTTGTGTTAATTACTTATACCCGGAGGTTTCGAAACTCATAAATGGTCATCGAATGTGCCTGAAATCCTCGCAGGAATTTCTCTTCATAATCAACAATCATTTCATTTATAGTACAAAAACATTAAGTTTATTTTTAGATGTAAATAAGGATTGTTTTATTATTAAATTTCTGATAATTGTCTTAATTAATTTTAATAATGTGGATACGACTTATTTAGATAGGAATTTGTTGCAATCAACACATAAAGAAATTACAGCTTGTAGGTTTTGCTGATGCTTCAGGCAAGTTAGGCTACGGATGTTGTATATATATCTACGCACGGTGGATGTCACAAGTAATACAAAATTATTTATACTTTGTTCGAAATCCCGAATAAATCCGTGTGCAAAGCCAGTGACTATTCTTCGGCTTGAGCTTCATGCCAGTTTAATTTTGGCTAATTTAATGATGTAAGTTTTTAATTATTTGAGCTTTCAATAATGAACATTTGTATCTTGCCTATTTATGAATAGTCTCTTGTTTAAGTATGTTTCTACTCATTTTACTTTTAAGTTAAGGTATTATACAATTTCGATGTTTGTAGTTAAATAGTATAAGCCAATATTTAAAATTTGTAATTTTTATAGAAACTTAAACTATATCTTGTTATATTATTAAATAAGTATTGCTAGGCGCAATTTTGTATTTGCCAAGGCCCTAGCATGTTGGAATCTCCAACAAAAAGTATGTATTACTTTGGTGTGGCATTATACTGGCCACCAATACTAAATATTTGAATTTGGAACGTAGGTCTTTTGTTTTATCTGTATATATTTTTCCCGCTTGTTGCAAATAAATTCGTCATAATATGCACGTGCAGTTTTCTTGAATAATTAAAATATCTACAGTCCACAAACAAATTCATATTTAAAGAAGTGTTTAACAATATCTATAAAAGTAAGTATTAACGGTCCTAAATAAAATATACCATAAACTACACACTAAAAATGAAAATTCACTTGAAAAGCGCTTTAAATTGTTTAAACAATTTAAGGCCCAATAGATGCTGTTTTACATATATGACATGGAAGAAGAATAGTGATATCGTGCCGATGGATGGTCTCTCTATGAAGGATAACGTAGACCAATTAGCTTGAGAAGAACAATAACAACAAATTAAATAATCATCATAATAGTGAAATATGAATCACGTTTAGTTCATAAGTACCTCATCGCTTCGAAGTCTAAACTTATAGTCGAGCGGTGATATTGTTTTCCTTTTGCCTGGGTTAGGGTGATTGCTGTAAAAGGGTACATAGCACTGTTGCAAATATTCACCGTATCGACAGTCCGGTTGTGAATTCTTTTTTGCTTCTACAATAAATAAAATAATAATATTATATCAGTACTTACATCTACGTTGACTATATGATTTAAATGATATACTTTTAGATAGATATAGGTACTTTTCTTTGGCGGTGGTGCTGGCTTGTACTTTGATTTTGTTAGCTCATCTAACCTTTCAATGCACTCATCCAAGTCAATAAACACCAAGCTCGACATCAATATCATCGCGTTCATGTCATATTCTGAAATGATCATGATAATCGAGTTACTTTATTTAGGCTTAAAACCGACATTAGTAGGTCGCATTAATTGGTTTAGCTTTAGGTTGCATGGCGTTATAAGTACATGAGGATGAGGTTGCCAACTTGACAATATGTAATCGGCCTCGGAGTTGTCCGTTACATACATATATTAATATATATGTATGTAACGGATATAATAACTATACATATGTTATGATTAATATCATAACATATGTGTAGTATATATTATATCCTATATTATAATACAGTATATACAATGATTATCTACTCATTTTAAAAATAAAATTTTAGATGAGACTCACGCCCTCTCAAATCACTCGGAGATGTTTTATAAATAGCTTTGTATAGGTTCCATATAAAAACTCCTGGATCTTCAACGGAGTGAAGCATAGCTTGCATCAATGTGGTTTTAGGTACTTTCAATGTAACACCAAGGTCAGATAAAGACTGTCTAGTTCGGTTCGGATCATCCTCTATAATATCTTGGTGTATATTGTATTTGAGATTAGCCAGCGCCTCCCTTTGACAGCTAGAAAGTTCACAGTACCACGATGGCCCAACTTCAGCTTGGAGACGTGTCAATTTTCGTTTGCCTAGAGAAATGTATTAAGTATGGAAAAGTTGCTTATATCTTGCTTTTCAATTTGTTTCATACAATTTATTCGAAACGGTTGAGATACAAGATAAATGTCACGAAAGGGTGCGCGTAAGCAGCGGTAGGTATATCGCGATATTAATCTCATACGCATACTACTTACCATTTATATTTAAAAATCTTATCTAAACGACTACTATAAGTAAAAACATGGGTAATAATAAATATTAAATTATACTGTGATCATCAACTTGCTCATTTTGTAATGTGGTCGTACTAAAACTGTTTATCTACTATTATTATCAATTCAATTAACATAATTAATATATTATTATATTGTGTTTATTATTATGACTATGGCAAACAGGCAGACTGCCCAGCTCATAGGAAATGACCACCGTTCCTTATAGACGCTTGCAAAGTCTGGGATGAAGCCAACGCATTGCCAGCCTTTAGGATGGGATTAGAGAGGAGGAATGGGGTTGGAATGAAGTAAGTAAGTCCATATCCCAATATGGAAAATTGAATAAGGGAAGGGCCATCAGAACTGTCACTGCTCGCTCGAAACACGATTAGCACAAGGCTAATCGATTCACGCCGATATTCTATGTGCTATGAGAGTCTAGTATCATCAATAGAGTCTGTCCAAAGAGCTGTAATTGAGATAACGATTTCAGTAAGGCTTTACAATTAAACTAATTATAATGATTATTAGGAACTGAAAAAGAATAATCCAGCTGAAAACAAAGTTCTGCCAGGGCATACAGATAGAACACTTCTTAAATATTAATCTGTAAGTTCATGTAGGATTAAACTAAGCATAGAAATTAATATTGTATGTGTATACTTTAATTTATAACCCAGGAAAATACTTTTGAAACTTGGCATACTGATTGAGTTACATTTTGGATCGTGAGAGAAAATATTTTATTCTGATTCCAAAAGTATAATAGTCAAAGTGACATGTGTCAAGTGGACATGATAAAGTACAGAAGTGGAATTCTGCCCACCTCTATATTCCTTACTCACCAAAACTAAAACTCCTCTCCCTACTAATTTGTTGTCGCTTGTATGTATCCCATCCCACGATGTTTTGTCTCTGTTTGCCTACTTTATTGATACTTACCGAATTAGATTATAATAATTATATGTTCATGTTTGTGTCTGTGATACATGTTTGTGTTTGTATTGCTTTAAGTAACATTTCAGATTGTCCAAATCTTTATTGTATGTTTTTGCCATTGTTAAATCAACATGTTTCTTTCACTACTTCACATTGGAAACATCACCCTAGCAGCAATAGCCATAAGAAAGAAAAAAAAGTGGAACTCAAAACAGGCATGCTGGAATTTAAGATAAAATGATGATAACATCTTCAACAAGAGCCATATGAATACAAAGACAAATGTGTTTAAACCTTCACAATAGAAGTAGTATCTTAGATCTCTTAGGAACTTAAGCCACAGTCCAACTTTCTCATTATATGGCTTCTTGTCAATATTATCTTGCATTTCCTTTTCTAAATATATCCATACAGGATCTTTTTTTGGTCCATAAATTGTCTGAAAATCATTCAAAAATGTATTAGTTAAACTTAAAAGTAACTTGTGTGCTAAGCAGTATTAATAAATTGGGAATAAAACTACCAACTGCTTTCGAATTATAATTCGACATACCTTTTTTTCAAGGAATTTTTGAACAGTTAGCATTTTATATTTACTCATTTTGAAATTATGTACTTAAAATTTAGACCAAAGAAAGAAACAATATTGAAAATTTAGTTCTTAACTTTCTACATATATGTCACAATTTTGATAAATATTTTTAAAGACAGAAATGTTTTTTCTAGAAAAATATTTAACAGCCTGTAACATTTACCTAGTATTTGAATATAGGACAAAATGTAACAAAAAAACTAAATGTATTTTTATAAAATTATTTATCCATGTTATTTTTTTTTATTTACCACCTCTTTCTAATACTTCATTTATACAACACATTCATACAACAAAATAAGAATAACAAATATGGTTTTGACAATAACACATTTTATTCCATGTAACATTATTTGATTTGCATATTTTTAGTTTTTTCTAATACTTCCTTGTATGGTGGGTCAATGGGACTCTGCACTGGCTCCTTATATTCATAACTAGTTTGTCCTTCTAATAGCAAAGGATATGATGTATCAGAGTCATATGCACTTAAGTCACCACAAACATTAAATGGGACTATTATTCTGTTAGGCCCTGTAAACTGATTAAAGTCACAATATTTATGATCTAGAAGAGGGTTCACCATGTTTGGTATGTAGCCCTTAGGTGGTTGATAATTTTGACACACAACAAATGCTTCAATACTAGAATTTCTAGAACTTCTAGGCTTTGAAACTGTAACTAATTCAAAAAACTGTTTTAATTGTGAATAAAGAAGAGACACATCTTTCCCTCGGAAAATTTTAGCAACAAATACTCCGCCATTTTTTAAAACATGCGTAGTTATGTTCAACGCTGCTAAGAGAAGTTGAGACTGTACATACTCATCAATATCATGTAATCCGGTAACATCGGGAGCACCATCGCAGACTACTAAGTCAGCTTTGAGTCCTTCAAACTCTTTAATAATAGCATTTGCTGTTGATAGTTTGGTAATATCCCCTTGAATCTGTTTTACACCTGGCAGTGCAGCCATAACCTGTAAGTCCACTGCTACTATTTTAACATCATCGTGATTTTCAGCGTTTTGCCGTAAGTTCTTAGTTAATACTTGACTCCAGCTTCCTGGTGCAGCACATAGATCAACAGCTCGAAGCACCCCTTCGAATATATTATATTCTTCATTAATTTGTAACAATTTAAAAGCACTCCTGGCCCGCCACCCTTCTTCTTTGGCTAATCTGTAGTATATATCACGTTTATCTTTTGAAGTTTTACCCATCTTATTAAATTAACATTTATCACACATCTTCAATATTTTATACAATAGTTGCTAGTTTTGCCACAACAACAAAAACAATACGCAATACCCGGTCCTATTGTTTTATTTATTTAGGTTTATGGCTTGCGAGCTAGGCTTTTAAACCAGATCAGTTTACAATATATTTTCTTCATTTTCTTAAGCCTATGTGTAGATTGTGTAGCACAGCTGAACTGTAGGTAATCAGCTAGTGCAATTCAACGGAATTCTTGTCACAACTCAAAAGGCCACATTTGACTATACCGTTCACATTTCTCATAAAATACATAATTACTACTTAAAAATTATCAATAGATAGATTCTACAACTATTGTTCATTTTAGCCTCCTGACGCCCGGGTTGTTCAACGCTTTCATAAAGTAAACGCCCAAAGTCCTTAAAAAAGGTTTCAATGGCGAAAACCCAAGACTTTGAACTTTAAAATTTTTATCTTACAGTAATCGCACAAGTATGATATTTTTTTCCCTTGCATCAGGTGAATGAGGAGAAGCAAAAAAAGGATAAAAATAGATTACCTTTTGGTAGGCCTTTGGGTCAAAAGCACTAGACTACAAACAAGAAACTTTACCACATAATTTTTTTTTCAACTACCTTCAAAAGTATTAAAACAAAATTTAACTTTAAAAACCAATTTAATAACAAATAACCCTTTAAAATTAAGAGAAAAATTTATTTTATTATTATTTATTTAAAACATTCGAAACAATTTGACGAAATTGGATTTAGTGTTGGGCTTTAATCACTATTTCATTGAGGTACTTTTTTAAGGACCGTGGGCGCTACGAGGATAGAGTAATTTTACACATTTTTAGAAAATAAAACTGCACAGCACAACATCCCCTTTCAGTTCCCGCCAAAAACTCCTCCCCTTATTGTATGTCCCTATTTCCAGCTATAATACTTAAATTAAGTTTTTTAAAAGTTTCGTACATTTTTAAAGACCGTGAGGCTTGAGCGCTATATAGGAAAATAAAATCTTATAGTGGCTGACAGTGACAGTGTCAAAATTTTACGGCACTAAGTTCATTTCAGTTCAAACTAAAAATAAATACCTAATAAACATCGGAAAAAAATACAAAAACTAAAAAGTTTCTATAATTATTATACATTTTAAAATCAATTAAATTAATTCATTAGTTCATTTGAAGAACTGAGAATCAATAAAAAGCAATGGTAGACATAAACTGTAGTCTTTAACTTATAACTACTATAATAGTAATATAATGTTGTTGTTACGAAATATACATAAACTTGTTATTTTCGGCTCGTCATCATCGATTCATCGCATATCTATAAAACCACTTAAATAAAAACACTGCTTGCAGTCGTTAACTACTTATACCCAAGTAAAGCTACGTCGCGTCGTAATAACACAATTTTTATACTCAAGTGTCGTTTTATGTATCAAGCATTTTATTTTCAATTATAAAAACACAAAGACTACATAAATTAAATAGAATATGGAACTCAGCAGTGGAAGCAAACAAATTATTCAATTAATTCTAGCAGACTGGAAACTTCTATTATTTTTAACTACTTTGTTTGGTATATACTTTTATTACACCAGCACTTTTGATTTCTTCAAAAAGAAGGGGATTTCATACATCAAACCAGTTATATTTCTGGGTAACTTGGGACCCAGGCTTACAAGTAAAATATCATTTCATGAATTCCAGTTACAGAATTACAACCATTTTAAAGGGCAACGCTATGGAGGTCAGTAATAACTATATGGTATGTGCATATAAATGACCAATATGGCACAAGTAATATAAAAAATATAATATTTTAACTTTGTCATAATTATTATTTCTTATATTATTTATTATTATTAATCAACACTTTTATCTATGTTGTTAAATACATTTTTATTATGATACCTATACAAACCAGCTAAACATTAATATTTTACTCTATATTCTAAGTGTAGTCACAATTGCAACACTGTTGTTGTGAAATAATTAAGAATACATTTTTATTGTATTCTAAATTAAAATACTTGAAAAAAGGAAAGTCTTCAATTCCCACCTAATTTAGTATTATTCATTTTTAGTTTATTGGATAATTTTTAACTAATATTGCTGTGTTGTTTTTTGTTTTGTTTAATAAAAATGATTAAAAAAGAATGATTTGTTTTACAGGACAGATTATTTTTTACTTAAAAAATAAATAAATATATTGTAACAAAAGTTTATAACTTACTAAATAATTTAAATAAAGACATCTAATTTTAAAATAGATTTTAACCTTTTTGTATTTTTAGGGACATTTGATGGTAGAAAGCCAATTCTCACTATTTTAGATGCAGATCTTATTAAAGCTATAATGATTCGTGATTTTGATCATTTCACTGACCGCCATACATTATCTGGTAAGGAAGCTGCTTACATACAGAAGTCTCTAATAAACTTGAAGGTGAGTGTAAACATAATCAGATATGGTGTTAAAAAGTTCTTGGCAACTGAGTATTATCATTTCCTTGAACTACTATGGTTACATATGAATCAACTTTAAAAACAATAATCAATATAATGATTGACTACCATCTCTGAAGATCTGACTTACATATATGTAGGTGAAAATAACCATTTTCCAATATGTTGGTGGTTTGCTTGTTTTAGTATATAAAAAAATAATGTAATATGTATTTATTGTTATAATACTGAGTATGATATGGATATGGGTGTGTAACATCACCAGGTATACACATTTATGGTATACCTATATTCTTAGAGGTTACAATACTGATTTAACATCATTTTGTTTTGCATATATAACATCTGTGGAGACTTATTAATTTGGCTCTAATATGCATTATATTCAAATATAAATAACCAAAATGATTAAACTGTGAGTTTTTAATGGTTAAGGGTTACTGTTTACAAGATGCACTTCATATGTAACAACATCATTATTTGACACTGTGTAGCTTGCTTACATCCTGTGTAGAAATGGACAAAACCATGTCGTGGTGTTGTGTAGTGTGCAAGCTGTGAAATGAACTTTGTCCTTTTACCAGAGCTCAACAATATAGGGCTGTTCAAAAAGAGTGTATTTAAAGTCTCAATGTGATAGGCAGCACAATGGCTTCTTTAGTGTTGCATGGTCGACATTAACCACTTATCAACAAGTGGACTAGTTGCCATTGTGCCTACTAGCAAACATAAAAAAATTGCATTTAAATATTGTCATGCAACTTTTGCGGAAGCCTGCCACTATTCTAGCCTAGTGCCAAGTACTGCGGGACACTAGCACTGTAATGTTCATGGTATAATGATATATGGTAGCATACACCAAATGAGTTATTAAATAAAATGTAGTTTGTATGACAATTGTGTAGTCATATCTAAGACTGAAATTATGCCCGTGGTCTCTATGGACATTACATAAGCCTTAGTCCAAAAAAATGTGTTTTGTGCCTTGGCCCAAAGTATTAGAGGTGTTTTCTCCATTAAAAAGTAACAACGGGGTTGTCTGGAAGATACTGTTTTTTAGCTATAAAACCGCCCTTTGTACATAACTAGATATAATTTTAGTCTTAAGTTCATGATTGTATTGATGTATAATAAAGAGTTATCTATCTACAAAACAAATTGATGTAGAAAATTATTATTTAGATAAACTTATGGGTTCTGTTTTTTCCTTGTGAATTGTTGTTCATAGTATTCTTCATCCATATCCATAATGCAAATAGTTGGTCAAAAATTTGTTTCATCAAATAAAAATATGTTCTACTTTTTCTTTAACTTCTCCCAATCCTTTACGGCTTAATATGTTTTCATTCCATACTCCTCTATTCTAGTATGACATCCTCTGTCACACCATAAATCATCATATCATCCTTCACATAATTCATCCATCTGTTTTTGGTCCACTTTTACATTTTTATTAGTATTATTTAATGTTCTTTTTGCCTCATTATTTTTATTCCTTCCTTATACCACCTAGTCTGCTTCTTGTAATTTTTTCTCATGTACTCATTTCAAATAAAAAGTGTGATCAATTTTATTTTACTTTAGGGATCAGAATGGAAAGGTGTTAGGAGTACGCTTACGCCTGTCTTTAGCTCCGCGAAACTGAGGCATATGCTGCCACTGGTAGAAGAATCTTCACAACAGCTTGTTAACTTTTTGGAACATTACGGTAAATATGTCTATTGAAATTTCTGACAATTTTAAATGGACTTTTTTCTTAAAATTAAACCAGCTATGTATTAAGGTATTAATTGCTATTAATATGGGTGTGTCTTTTATAGGTATTATATTACATATATAAGGTGATATTTTTGTTCTTACAGATGGCAAAGAAGCAGAGATGAAACAAACTATTGGTCATTTTACACTGGAAGTAATTGGTGAATGTGCATTTGGAGTAAAATGTGATGCATTGACTGATGAAAACTCCCATTTTCTGAAGGTACATTATTATATTATCTGTTACTAGTTAGTTAGTCAATTTGTTCAAGATATCAAAAAATCTTAATATATTTTATTATATAAAGTAATATTATTATCATCATTGTAGGGCTACAAAAGAAAAAATAAGATTTCATAATGTTTTGAATGAAATAGTAGTCTCCCCTATATCCTGTGAAAGAAAGAGTTGCGTTAGAGTACTTGAGTTACTTACGAGAGTTTAGTATCATGATCATGTTTGCTGTAGTTATAGAAAGTTTATTGTTAAATACTCACGAATTTACGGGATAAAGCTATCTGTACCCGGCAGACGTTGTCCTGCCCTTAAAAAATAAAAATCTAGAACTCGATTGCAGTGCCGTCAACCGGGACCAATTATTAATTTAAATTATTCTCGAATACGAAAATTTTCGAACAAATACGAAAAACATCAAAATTGGTCTCACCGTTTAGGAGTTTAGCGGCGCCATCTACTGGGTCTAATCGCGAATGTAAACCATCCTGGGACCCACTTGAACACACATAAAAATAAGTTCACATAAAGCCCGGAACCCGATTGCAGCGCCACCTACCTGATTCAATTTCGAATCTAAACAATCCCGGAATCCAATTGAACACACACAAAAATAATTTCACCTAAATCCTGGAACCCGATTGCAGGGCCACCAGCCTGATTCAAATTTGAATCTAAATAAACCATTCCCGATCCACTTGAACACACACAAAAAAAACATCAAAATCGCTTTAATCATTTAGGAAGAGTTCAGAGACACACGAACAGAAGAATTTTATATATGAAGTTTTTGGGCCACGAAACATCGGGGCGTCCTCAAATCACTTTACCCAAAATTTTATCAAAATCTGATCAGTGGTTTAGGAACGCATAGAGAACATACGTACAAACATTAATTTCTATTTAAAGTCAAAGAAGGTATTCACGTATCCACCAATATTTGACAACATATCTGTGGTCAAATATTTAAAGTACATACATACATATTATCACGCCTTTTTCCCATGGGGGTAGGCAGAGACTATAGATTTCCATTTGCGACTATCCTGACAAACAACATTCGCTTCATCTACTTTCATTAACCTTTTTATACATGCAATATAATATAAAATATTCACAGTGCGTTCAGAAATTAATTTTGTGTCTAATCTTCGAAATATATCGAAAATAAAATAGCAAACTGCAAATTGATAATTAATTTTAAAATAAAATTTTATGTTATCTTTTAACCGGTTGAAGTATATTTACCTGTATATACAGTAAACAAAGTCCAAAAGTGAATGAACCTCAAATTAGTCCTGTCCGAATCTTGCCTTGAAGGACCTTGAAAATATTTCAAGAGATTTACTGGTTAATGAACGATGACTCAAAATGAAAAAGTTCCATGCTAGCCGCGTATAACATTTAATAACTATAATATGACTTGATTTCAATATAATGAATTGAAATTTCTTGAGAAAGCGCATAACCTTAATATTAATATAATCAATTGCATATAGTCCTAAGTAAAATGTATTACTTTTAAAATAATACCTACCGATTTTAAGACCACATTATTAATTATATTTTCTTTGAGCATAATTGCTTTACATTACACAAATCCAATGCCCTCTATTTTTACAGTGTTTTTTCTCATTTTCCCCTTTTAGGTGGCTGAAAAGTTTGATTACATGACGAAAACGAAAAGAGTGCTAGTGTTGTGCTGTATGATGTTAATGCCGGATTTGTTCAGGTTTTTGAAAGTATCATTTTTGAATTTAGAATCCACAGATGAATTGGTTAGAATATTGCAAGCAACTAAATTAGAGAGGAGATCTGGGAAATCCAAGTAAGTTTCGTCTAGTTTCCTCGATTCACTATAATCTTTATTAGAGCCGCCCTATATCATATAGATTACTAGGATATGCCCGCGACTTTGTCCACGCTTGACCTGAAGTTCCCTCGGGATTCCTGGGATAAAAAATTTCGCTTATTTTGTTACATTAAATTTACTATCGATTAGAAAAAATATTACGTTGTAATTCTTTTTTTTTTATCTGAACGTTTTAAATAATTCCCAGAAAAGTTCCCGTGAGATTCCCGAGATAAAAAGTAGCGCAGATTTTAAGACTAAGTGTGTATGCTGTCGTTCAGCGAAAACCGCATCGAAATCGGCCCAGTAGTTTTTACGGGAATCCCGAACAAACAGACAGTAAATTTTCAAAAATTGCTTCGTGTTCTTCGTTATTTAAATAGTCTATTCCAGTTGTTTTTTTAATAGATTCAATAGTTACGGTATATTTGGAATTTTATGTGTTTGTGTAGTATGATTGATAAGATTGAGTAATGATGATTTTCATCATTTTTAACAATGTTTAAATAAATAAACTGAAATACTCCACCCACTGTGCTATTCTAACTTTAGCGTACAAATAGTATTTAATTTATGACCATAAGCGCCTGACACTAGAGGTTTATCGTGAAAATTTAATTAGTGCTCATAGTTTCGCAACTAATTTAGAGAGATAATTATTTTACGCAGGCTCTATAATTATATTGATAATATAAAGATCTCTATTGATGGATGGCTTGGTCAAGATAGTCTAGGCTCCAGAGTATGCCGGCATAACAACCTTGAATTCGACATTGGTTGCTAGATTTAAGTTTCTCCGCGAGGCCGACAGTACATTAATAGGGTCTTTACTGTGGAACTGTCCGTAGGCGATGGTAACCATTTTCCATCAGGTGGGCTTGTATGATTTATCCAACAATAAAAAAAAACTGATTGTGACTATAAAAAAATATTAATTATGTGTGATGGACGTGCTGCAAAGATACTCACAGTTGTTACTAGTTAGTAACTTCATGTATGGTATTATAATAATCACAATAAGAGTGACCTATCGTTTCTCTAGTTAATGCGTATTAACTTGTTAAAAATCTTTATAGGAGGAATGATTTCTTGCAACTCCTTGTTGATTTTGCAAATACAGAGAGAAATGATGCGGGCGACATGAAAGAAATGAAACGTGAGTATAACAGATATCCGTTGTATGTTTTTCATTGTAATCAAAAACTACTGTAATGGCTCTACAGTTATATTTTTTACGAATACGAATGGATATTTTTTGACGCAATTTTATAATTTTTAATAATTTTATTAATTTCAAAAGTAAAATATTTAATTTAAAGCTACTCCGCACTGCGATTGTATTGGATTCTCATCGAAATTTTATTCAAGTGTAAGTATTCCGTCAATAGAATTTCACCTAACACGCACTGTGAATAAAATTCAGTGTGATTTTTGCAATCAGTTTATGCAATTCTCGGTAGGACGTTTAGAATGGACAACAAAACAAAATCTTAATTTACCTTTTTAAAAACCCCGAAAAGGAAATATTAAAAAACCGTCAGACCTATGAAAGGATTTCTCTTTTTCTAAATAAAATATTAAGACCTAATATTACGTGTACCTACTTGGTTCATCCATAACCTACCAAGACACGAATTTGGAGGAAAGCTATTTCTGTTAAAAAGAGAATCCTGTAGCTTTAAGATAAATAAGGTTTTTTCGCAATGTGGTGAGTGACATATATATTTATTCCATAACATATGCTAATACTAGAGTTTACCCCACGGCGCAGTCCCGGGTCAAACTTTACTGCGTACCTCTTCTTTACATAGCAGGCGCTATTACAGGATAATCGTATAAAAAATTATGTTGGTGCTATTTTCCTCCGGGATGAAAAGTATCTATGTTCATTTTCGGTAATTAATACTACATTTAAACAAAATTACAGCAAAACCGACCCAGTATACTCCTAGTCTTTTTCCGTGCAAGCATAACAGACGACAGATCGAGTTACTATCGCATATTTTTGGTAGATGATGAATCTAAAGTTGAGAATTGATTGGTCTGGTTCCCATCCCTTTTTTTTTACATGGGGAAATGCGTTGTCGCATCGTCAGCCGCGCGGGGGATCATGCGCGGCCGGTATGTGGGGCTCCCCGACGCCGATTAATCAATACGACCGGCGCCGGTATACCCACTAAAACCCCATGGGAGCCTTCTTCCGCCTAGCGCCGGGGTCACGGTACATGCGCGAGCTTAACCCGCAACCCCGGCAGCGGCTGGCCGCCTCGTAAACAGAGGCGGCCTCTCCTGTGTGCGGGCCGGGGAATGAAGTTTCCCTGGCCCTGAGAGGGACGCGCGGCTGCCTCTCGCGGCATTAGTGCGGGCGAAGGTCTTTCTGATCCCCCAGACCTCGACGCCCGCTGCCGCCCGCCCGTGGCTGCCAGGAGTCACGGGCGCTATCCTCCTTCGGTGGGGGAGGGGGAGGCTGCGAGGATTGTTCCTGCGCCTTCACCCCTCCCTCTCCTTCCTCCCCCCCTCGCCGCCTCGCGCTCTCTGCAGCGTCAGCGGCGGGGGGGGCTTCGCGATAGGGGGAGGGGGAGGCTGCGACGATTGCTCCTGCGCCATCACCCCTCCCTCTCCTTCCTCCCCTTTTCCCCGCCGCCTCGCGCTTACAGCAGCGTCAGCGGTCGGAGTCGGGGGAGGCCACCTAACTTCGGAAGGGAAGAGTGTTTTGGGAGGAGGTTTAGAAGGAAGGGAAGGCTTTTAGGATGAGGAGGCGGAAAGATGGGACACCACTGTCACGGAGTGCAGGGGGGAATGTGACAGTGGCCGCTCGGGGCCCCGGGGACGCATCCCCTTGTACCGCTACCTGGACGGAGGGGAGTCCAGGGCGGCACCCCCTGGGGGAAGGGCGGCACCCCCTGGGGGGTGGTTCCCATCCCTATTTCAACCCGTTCTAGTATGATTATCGATCTCCCATCTTTTATCGGTGAACTACATAAATGACAAAAACGACTAGTGAAAAATCACAAAAAATACAAAATCTACCCTAATTTCGATTGTGACGGACAAACCGGGATTAAAATTACATATAAGTATACCAAATTTCAGCCAAGTCAGTACATTAGCTTTTCCGTGAAAGCGTAACAGACACACAGACAGAGTTACTTTCGCATTTATAATATTAATAGGGATTAATAAAAACACATTGAAAGGTTATTTTTATTAGTCGAACAACAGGCTTTTGACCCGTGTGAAAAAAAACTCGCATCACAACTTAATAATAAATCTAGTTTTTATAATTGTTTATCGTGAGTGTGGTGAGCAATAAATTTTTTTCCATCTAACATCTAAAACTAAATCCAACTACATTCAATATTCATATATCACAATTATCTCAGTCTATGTTAATTATGATTTAATGTGAATCTAGTGTTATATCTAAAACATAAAATATAAGTTGCATGTTTGGCAGAGCGTTCTAAATCTGGAGCAATACCTAATCATGGTCTGTTTTTTACAAAATCCAAAGGCTCTAAGGCCTTGTCCGCACAGGGATATTTCACCGCGAGATTTTTATTCTCGCGTATTAAATTCCGCGACCGGAATTACACCTAGTACGCACTGAAAATAAAACTTCGCGTCATTTTTGAGTTTAATTCCGTTCTCGGCTGAGACGCACATGTAAAATGGACAACCGATTTTAATTTATCTAATGCTAAGGCGGCGTAACAGACGTATAAAAAGAAGTCATGAACATTGGATTCACCCACTTACGGCATTGAGACCCATGAAAGGATTTTTCTACATAAAATATCAAGAGTTACGAAAATACAGCAAAAAGTTTTTTGGCTATTACAGAATGACAAAAAAATCATTCGATAATTTACTACAACTTTCAATAGCGACGTTGCACGACTGAACGAATCGCGCGAATATTATTCCACAGTGCGAAAATAGCCATACTTACTTTATACGGTACAAAATATTCGCGCCGAAATAAATCGGACCGCTTCGCGTTCAATTTGCATCAAGTCACAGATTTTTTATCGCCAGTGCGGCTACTCCTATAATATTCAATGTGTTACAGAATTACGAGAAAAAAATCGTGCTGTGAAATATCGCTGTGCGGACAGGCCCTAATACATCATTATACGATATCGACTAGTGCAAATTAAAAATATAATATTTATATTTCTAGTTAGTAACCTGTGTTGATCAGTTTAGTGATAGTTGATAACGTTTATAGTAAGCTAATGTTAAATACGCACAAAGACAATCCTATATTTGTCTAGTTTAATAATGTTATCAATTTTATTTATAATCATGCAAAAGATATCGTATCTTCACAAGTTAAATATTTATTGTAGTAGTAACAAAATGAGAATACGCAGTTTATATGTCACGCTAATTATCGTTAGTACTAACTACTATGTCGCATGTCCTCGTTACATACATTTTAAGAAGGGCGAAATATTCTTAGTTTTTTCGCGATTTCACTAAAGTTTTGCCTCTGTATGTCACTAAAATGGCCCTTGCGGAAGATCAGCGCTGGTTTACCTAACCAAGTAATCTTCTGAGCTAGAGCATATTTAGAACTTCATCTCTGTTTTTTTTAATTAGCATTTTTGCGCTGTACGTAGTCTATAAAATTATAAAGTTCTCAAAATACTGTGTTTGCTTATTGAACATATAAAAAAAAACCAACTAGAATTCATTATAAAAACGCTGAAGAGTACGATATATTTTTATTAGATCTAATTTGTCTGTTTGTTCGGGATTCACGTAGAAAATACTGGGTCGATTTCGATGTGGTTTTCGTTGATTGACAGTAAATTCTTAAGACTTAAATTATGCGCTACATTTTATCCAAGGTATCTCGCAGGAATATTTTTGGGAATGATTTAAAATGGCCAAATTAAAAAACGAATTCCAATGTGACTTTTTCACTGATCGATGACAAATTTTATGGAATAAAATGTGCGATATTTTTTTGTTCACTTTTCACTAAAACAATAGCTTACGTTATTTTTTAAATACTACGGTACTTCTGTCCTGGGAATTTTCCCCGAAATGGTATAATTTTGTTATATTGCATAAATATTCGCTGGCATCGACAGGACTCCACTAGTCACTAGAACTATAGCTTGAGTCCTTTTTCAAGTGATTCGATACTTTCTATTACGCGAGTTCCGCGGGAATTTTTCAGTGTTTAAAAGTGGGTAGTATAGATAAAATTTTGCTGTTTCGGATCCGATTGATACCAAAACAATACAATAAAACCGCGAATTATTATATTTCCCGGGATTTTCTAACTTCGAAACCACGTGATATTAGCTTGCTTGATATTGTCTTGCTGGGTCTGACATTTATTTATGACCTATATTTATTAGACATCTTTAGTGGAACGGCTAGTTATGTATGCCTTTAGTAACATTACTTATCCCGGGTTTTTACGGGTATCCTCGGAATTCATAAAAAAACCGTTGCCCTACTGAAAACACACTTTGAATTTAAATATTGGCAAAATAACTGGTAATCTACGTCACCTGTCAAGCGTGGACGAAATCGCGGGCAAATCCTAGTTCTAAATTTAAAAATCTTACAACAGCTTGTAGCTACTGTTATACATTTCATTTTATTTATTACAAATTTCAGACCTAGTATTTATCGAAAACAATGGCTATGACATAGTCGGGCAGACCAACTTAAAGGTTTCCGGTTCTTCTAAAATGGCTTCGGATCTCAAAGTAGTTTGGTGTCTAATAAAAATTTAATATTTTCTATTTTTCAGATTTGGACGATGACACGATAGACGCACAATGCCTGCTTTTCTTAATAGCGGGCTATGAAACTTCGAGTACTTTACTCTCTTTTGCCATATATACAATGGCTACTAGGCCCGACCTTCAGGAGAAATTGCGAGTGCACGTAATAGAAATGACCCAGGGAAAAGAGATTGATTACGAACTACTCTCGCAGTTGACATACCTTGAAGGATTTTTGTTAGGTATGTCAGTTTCATCTAGTTTTTTTAACTTTGTGTATAGTTTTGGAAATGAATTTGTTTATTTCAAAATTGAATCTTTAGATTACTCATTGAAAGTCATGTACTCGTGACCACCGCTTCCAAAGTAATTTTGATTACTGTGAAACAACAAGAAGCGGAGGAACGAGCTCCTCAGCAACAGTAATTCATTATTATTATGTATATACATTCTTGGCCTTTCTTAAATATGTATTTAGAAATAATATTATTTTCACAGAGTAATTTGTATGAATAACTACTGAATCAGCTTGGTAGTGATCGCATTATTCCCATTCGGTGCGGTCGTCTAGAAAACTTTCGTTGTATAATAAGCCTTCTCGCACAAACGGTGCTTTACTAATTTTTTAAACTTTGCTAACTTTTGACGTGTTTGTTTATAACGAGGTTCTTTTTGCCAGAAATTTCTGAAAGCCATTAACATAGCCGTATAGAAACAGGCTTTATTATAAGTTTTGTCTCAGCTATGCACACGCAGAAATAGCCTTGGCATAGAGGTTTTTGTAAAACCCTTTAAATTCGATTGTATTAAGAGATGCCAAGAATATTCGACTTATATTTGACAGCAGTCAACTGAGATAGTTCATATCATCTCAGAAAACTCCTCCACTATGAGTTGGCGTTTAATGATTAAACATTTTTCAGAAACCCTCCGAATGTACCCGCCTGTATCGAGGGTAGACAGATCTTGCACAAAACCATACACTTTACCAAACTCCTCAGTGCACCTTGATGTTGGGGATGTGGTGTCAATTCCCATATACGGCATACACATGGACGCCGACCATTATCCCGAACCACATGAATTCAGACCAGAAAGATTTATAGGGGATGAAAAGAAAGAACGCCCTTCGCATTTGTTTTTGCCCTTTGGCGCTGGACCGAGGAATTGCATAGGTATGATAGTCAATTTATAATTCTTCCTTTTCCAGATCATTTTAGGAGGGCACATTACATCTTTTCCCTCCCATACTCGCACTAGAGATGTAATCCATCAATCCCTTTTTTTTATTTTTGGGTATTCTGCCACAGCAACATGCGAGTTCCATCATCTCCTAAACGTTTTAACGATTTTTAGACATAAATAGTGAGCGAGCTGGAGTCTTCTAGCTTCTTTTAAGCTTCTGTAGGAGATGGGAAAAATCTAATTTTGAAATATGAATTTTTGATCGAACCCGAAACAATGATAATGTATACTTTAGTTGGTAGATGCTAAAGATCATTGATTTTTTTCTCTTACAGGTCTGCGGTTCGCCATGATAAGTGCCAAATCAGCAATGGTTGCTTTATTGAAAAACTACAGATTCTCGACAAGTCCTAAAACTGAGAATCCAATTACTTTCAACAAAAGGTCTATATTTTTAAAACCCCAGTCTGGTTTGTGGATACATGTCGAAAAATTAAAACAGTAATGTTAGTTTAATTAATTGTTAATATAATTTACAAGGAGACATGCATCATAGAATATTTTAATACTTAAAAATTGAGACAGTTTGCTCTTTCACTAATTCTTAGTTAATAATATTATATAGTTGTTACAAAAAGAAATAGTTTTGATTTACTGTAATTATTATAATTTGAAAACCAGAAATTTATCATTTTAACATAATGCTTAAAATAGGTCTACATCCTAAAAAAATGCATTAAAATTCTGTAATTGATAGTAATTTTTTTACAACTGGTAACATTCACGTTAAGGCATGGACAAAATGTATCTCATAGTGATTATATATTTTTTCAATCTTGTTGCTGTCAGTTTTATCACTATATTAGGTTTATAGTGTTCGCGCGTTTAAGTGCACCTACGTATTGTAGTTAACGAATCGTCATAATCATTTATGCGCCATATTCTAAACAATACTAAACAATACAATTCTAAACGCCACTTTCATTAAGTACTGCTAAAACATACATGCACGCGCTCATCTTCAATAAAATTCATATTTTCAGGAAAGTTGATACAAAAGGTATTTGTTAAAAAAAAAGATCCCGATGAATTAAGAACCTCCTCCTTTTTTGAAGTCGGTTAAAAAGATGGACGTTTCTATTTTAATGATACATGCATCTTATTGTTAGTGGAGACTATTATTTTTCAGTGAAAGAAATTGGTAATTATGTACTGTATCCGTGCAGGAACGGAGAAAGAATACAATTTCCTGCGGCCCGGCGGCCTGTCGTAAGAGGCGACAAAACAACCCTCAGCCAGGTGGTAGGGCATTTGCCCGACTGGATGGCTACCACCCCTGGTCTAGAGTATGTCGCCATAACAACCTTGTGTTGTGTTCCGGCATTAGTGACCAGGTTCCAGGCTCCCTAAAGAGAGCAGCAGCGCATTCGTAGCACCTTTGGTGTTGCAAATGTCCATAGGCGATGGTAACCGCTGTCCATCAAGTGGGCCGTCTGCCTGTCTGCTGATCTCCTGCAATAAAAAAATTTTTATTAACTTATATGCTCTTCATTTATATATATTTTAAATTTTTTTATAATTTTTAAATTTTTAATTTAAGGTTTGCTTTAGAAACAAATTAAAACAACAGTGGCAGAGGTGTTTAAAATGGTTATGAAGGTATATTTACATCATAATAAATAGAGTATTTTATTTATTTTAACAGTTGTATTGAAAATTATGTACATTGTTAATTTAATTTTATAAACTTTGCTATAAAGAAACCTATGCTGTTGTTGTATACGAGTTCGGTTGGTCTTAGTGGGTCACTGTCTGGTCCAAATCTTTGAACCATAGCTCTGAAAATAAGTAGAAATAATGAGTACAATTATTATTTATAAAACACCGCTCAATATATAGTTCAAACAGTGAGAATATGTGCCTGCATATGTATTGAAATTAAAAGTATTATAATAAATAAAGTTCTATCTTTATATAAAACTAAATTAGTTTTTTTATTATAGAGTATTATATTAATTTTAATAATATTTAATGAGTGACATTGAATTTAGTATGTAGTAGTAGTTCCTATTTAGCATGTGGCAACATTGCTTTAGACCCACATTTGGTGATCTTGAATGAATGAATGAATGAGTTTCCAAAATTATCTCATATTTAGCTAAAATTCCAACACCAGTAGATTAACTGTATTTTGACAAAAATAACTGTCATACTATCAGAATAGATATTTCTACTCCTTTGTGGTATAGGATATTTTAAAATAAGTTTCAAAATCCCTTTAATCTTGGGTATGCTACAAATGTTCATAGACAATGGTAACAACTGTCCACTTGTTTGTCTAGTTTCTATTATTACATTAAATATTATAAAACGGGTATATTAGAATGTTTATGGTCTCAAATTATTATTTTTCCAGAACATTGTATAATAAGATTTTAAATATAAATACATTTTATCATTCAATGCAAAGAAACTACATTTGGTTTTAATTTTAATAGTATCAAATATTATTGTAATGTGATATTTTATGTTCCAGTAGTTGAAATATTGCCTTTATACATAATTATAAGTTAATTAAAATGTTGGTTATAATTTACCTTTGTTCATCATTTAAACCCTTGTCAATAAGACCTGAACCTCCATGCAATGGTTCTGCCGGAACAAGCTTTAAGTTTTTGAATTTTTCCAAAGCCCAAACAACCATCCCTTCATTTTCATCTACAGTTATTGTGCACGTACTATATACTAATATACCACCGACTTTTAATACTTTCACAGCCTGAAATAGTTGATGATATCTCTGTAAAGCCTTGTGTAGAATTTGCGTGATCTTTGAGATAGCGAGTATTTCATATTAAAGAACTTTATTATGTTGTTAAGTACTTTGCCATTTCTTCAAATAGTGTTTTTCTTTAAACTAAAAATGAAGTCATCTTCCAATTCTATGTACACCCACTTCGCAACGCATTACCATTGTTAAGGAAAAGCAGCAACAAACTCCCTAGCCAATATGTCTATCTAATTTTTTTTTACTTTATAAGTCTATCTCTAGCTTCTTTTTAAATGTACTTAGGTACATATTAATTTAGGTAAGTAAGGTTTGTGATAAATTTCTAATAGAACCACAATGTTTCCTCACCTCGGTAAATAATTTTCTCTGCAAAAATTTGTATGAGTTTATTGTTTTTGGATTCAATTTATCAATGAGCTGAGGTCTTTGTCCGAGGCCACTGCAAGGCGCGTCCAGCAATACTTTGTCAAAGCTATTCAATGGGAACGGTGGGCCACAGTTAATATCCTGACTATCCTCTGAATAACATTTGGTTGAGTCAAATGCAAACACGTTTACACATGACACACCTTGAGTTTCGCAGTTTTTTCTTATTTTTTCTGTCTTTTGCGGTGTTTTATCTAACGCCCATATAAATGCCTGAAATTAATTATTATGCAATATATAACGGTTGCCATTAAATCTTACGCATCTGGGCACAAGCTTAAAATTTTATTGAAGAAATGAAAAGCAAATTGTTTTTAGTACATTGGTAATCTCTGACATCTGAATACGAAAAAGAACAATGGATTTAACTTGGAAGGTTAAACTATGAAGTGGAGATGGACAGGTCACACAGTGCAGTCAAAACAAGCAAAAATGGACCAAACTCTTCAATGAGTGGTATAATGACTTTGTACTTTGCTTGGTGGTACAAAATGCAGGAGATTGGCGACGTTTTGTAAGATGATAAAAAGAGACCATTTTTATTGTCATCTTCAATTGATTTGACTGTCATCTTCTACCCTAATATAGTTACCTGGTTATTTGACATCTCAGCCATGTGTGTAGTCTTGTTTCCTGGAGCAGCACACATATCTAAGATATATTCATATGGTTGAGCATTCATAACCCAGCCACAAACAACTGAAGGGAGGTTTTGTAAGACTAAATCGCCTTTAGCACTTACAGTCTCATTTACAATGGGTAGTTTAGAAGCAGGCAAAATTGTATGAACTGCTATACCACTGAAAATATTGTTGATCTTTTATTACTCCTCTTGTTTAAAGAGCAGGCATTTAAACAGGTTACATTATATCAAAATTTGATGTTAGTGTTTATGGCCACAGATTATTCAATTCATTTTATATCGCAAACTATCCTGGGATGAAAGTATTTATGTCCATTTTCGGTATTAAAACTACATATACTCATACACGAAAATGAAAATGACCAAATCACAAAAAAATATACTCTACTTTCTGATATATCTTTAACATAAATCTATCCCAAAATCTTTATGAAATGAAATATTCATTCTTGCATAAAAGTAGTTGCATATAGTTATTATTTTTTAAAAGTATTATTTAAAATTTTGTGTGTCAATTATTTAATGTCTTTAATTAAAATATTATTATTAATAATTATGTATTGATGTTATGTTTCAAATTTGTCACTAAGGAATTCATTTGTGGAATAATATGATTTGTCTGTTAATAATTCGTTTAGTCTTGTTTTAACATTTTTGGTAGTTTATTAAATATTGAAGGAGCCATTTCGTAAACACTTATCTATCAATGTCGTATTATATGTATTAAAACAGAATACATTTGATTTAATTTGATTCTCTTTTTCTCAATTTTTTATTCCGTGGCGATATTATTTTAAATAAATGGGAGTTTAACAAACAGTGCAATCCCGTATGTATAGAGACAGGGCAAGGTTAAAATGTTTAATGATTAGAAATGAGTTTTGTAACTGTCTCTGGGACCCAACTTACTTAATTTTTGTCTATGGAGTTATCTCAAAATATAAATCCATACCTTAGTATAACTTCAACATAGCTCTGGTAAGCAGTTAATACAGTATCTCGATTTACAAATTTTGAGAATTTATAGAAAATGGAAAAATATTTTTTTGGTTTCTTAGTCATAATTACATATTAAATCTTGGAAAGCTTGCCTCTAACCCCAAATGTTCAATATCTGATCCAGGAAGGCCTAGATGAAGATGGGAACCTTTACTGATAGGCACACTATGAATTATCTAATTAAAACATTTTGAAAATTTTAATTCTATCAGGTAATAAAATGTATTTTATTTATGAACCTTTATCAGCAGGAAAATAGGACAGAACTGAAAATTTTAACATTTTTCTTTGTTAAGACATTTAACTCAGCATTACATTCTGGTTGTTTGTTCTGCTGTAGTTCTGGAACTAATCAGCCATTACATAGACTTTAAGGGTAAGTTTATGCTGCTTGTCTTTTTTTCATAGATTTCCATTCCTACTTTATATGTAATATTCCCGAGCTATCTTGTTTGTTATTTAATTTATAACACAAGAAGTTTGCTTTATTATATATCCAAATATACATTTCAGTGTTCATTTGAGTTACTAAAACAAAATAATATTAGATTAATTAAATACTGTCTCACCTTGGTTGGACACCATTATCAAAAAGATCATGCCTAAGCATTTTCAGAAAGCCCATTCCAACATACACTTTCTTGCCTTCATAATTGATTTTTAGTCCTCTTTTACAATGTCCGTCCAAGTCACCATAAATATCTACTATGTCATTGAGCTGATAATCTGGAATTAAAATATATAAAATATATTGCAAAACGAAATAACACTTCTTGCTGAGATAATTAATATTGGTTATACCTGGAGCTTTAAGAACAGACGAGCGTGCATGACAAGAGCTATGAATGTCAAAGAAGCAAGTGAGGTGTGTAAGAATAAGCCTGAATGGCACTGTTGTTCATGCCTACCCCGCAAGGGACTTGGCATAAACTTATGTATGTATACCTCTTAATATAAAAAGGCAACAAACTGAGTGCTTTATTTTGGAGACCTATAATAATATGGTTTATGATGCCACAAGGTGGTTTACCTAGAAGGTAAAAGTACCTATTCTCAGGTGATTTGAAAACACCTAGATTATATGTTTGGAAGTACAGATTCCAGAAGAGTTCCACTCTGTTGTAGTGCAAATGATAAACAATAGTCTAGATAATGTAAATAAAATCCAGCTTACTAGATGGTAATCCAAGAACTCCTGGTGCAAACACATGAGCCCCTCTCAATACAGCGGCAGCACATAATGCATCTACTATAACTACCTTTCCGGTTTGTTTCAACTCAACATCAGAAGACCATTGCTCTAAAATAAGGCAATCTGGGCTTAGGTTATAGAATTTAGGTATCATAATTGCTTTTAAAATTTTTGCTTGCTGAAAAATATTTTTCATACAGGTAAACCAGTTAATCTTTAGATTAGTGGACACTGAATTCTAAGTAGTGCAGGGGGCAGATGAGGGCCCTCCCTCACTAGTACTCCCCCTGGAAGTACTTCTCCCTTCTGCAACCCCCATGTCTAGCAGACTGCAGTTCTTGAGATATGAATTCTTTCATTTGTTCCTTTCATTATATTGCAATGAAGGTCAAGTGACCAGTTTGTTCTAGCATTTTGGTTTAAAGTCTAACATAACCTAAGTCAGCATTCTAGACACTGGTCGTGACGTTTGACTAAAGCCCACAAGCCAAGCGACCGTGCCATGGTAGCGGACAGTGAGTGTTATAACCAATTTGTAACTATTGTCGTGATACATAAGCAAAAAAAGATTTGACAGATAGATGGACAAAACAAAGGTTCTTGGAACTTCTTTGCCTAAATGTCCTTAGAATCATGTCGGACACTGATGAACCTGATATTATGCTTTGAAATTTAAGTTTGACAAAAATTAAACATATATTTTAAATACTATTTAAAACATTCAAACTTGGGGTTGGGTTTACATATATATCCCCGGATGATTTCCTGGGTGATTTTAATGGTTAATGTGTTTAGGAATATATTTAAGATTTATTTATAACTACTGAAATTGGTTGTGAGTGGAAAAAATACATATTCAATTAATTATCAAAGTTTAAAATTCACGACAATGATCTTGTAATTTTGTCGCCGAGACGTTTTTTGTGCACCAGAAAGTGTACATTTTGAAAAGGACGGGATTTATAGACTGTATGTATCCGAAAATTTAAATATGTGGAATTTTAAACAGTCTGTTAGGTTTCATGTAGACCAAAGCTCACGAGCCGAGCGAGCGAAGCGAGCGTGCCGCGGCAGCGGCCGGCGACTGCCAGAACCGACTGTAACCATTCACTGTTTATCTTATATATAGGTGAAAAACAAGTGAGGTTAGATTGACAAAAAGATTAATAACTCAGGAACAGGAATACATTTCCACCACATAGGAGTTGCAGAAGGGGGTAAGTTTTCCTCCTCCCCCTGCCCCCCTCTCATTACTTATGATTATGGGGACATGTATGTAAATCACACTCCAAACTTGTTCAAACCAATTCCTTACTTTTAAAATCATCTAAAGAATAATAATAATAATGAATATCAATAATTTAATTATATTCTTTTTTGACTATTTTTTTTAATTCACTGAACAATTACAAAATTAGATTTAATTGAATACAATACACGAAAACTTAACTTATTTGTATTGTATTTTAGCCATAGTCCCGCAAGACTAAATAGAATACTGAGACCAGATCACAGTCTTCTATGGGTAAGGTGCCCAGAAGGGCGGCTACATTTCCTCGCTGGATCGCCATACAGATCCGTTGGCCGAGGTAAGCACCAGCCTTCTGATCACCTGAAGAGTTAATGAGTCGTTTCGATTATATTCTTTATCCGACTAGCGTTAGACGGCGGCCTGCGGTTGACCATTTAAATAATAACTTACATCTTCAAGAAACTGCTGAATTATACGTGAGTTAAACTTTTTGAGCATGTTTATTCGAAATGTTGTAAAAGTGGGTGGTTGTGACAACCAATACTTTAAGTTTTCGTCCATTTTTACATAAAACGTGACAGTATAATAAAATTACTTCTCTAAATTGTAATTTTACATTTTTTTTAAAATCAAATATAATCACTTTTTGATAATCAATCACCAGCACAGAGTACTTTATATATACTGATATAGAGTCAACTCAACAGTCGTAATGTATATACTAACGCACTCTATCGGTATACGGCACTATTCAACGGCAAAACCGTCCAGGGGTCTAGTATTATTTTGATTTTTATATTAGACTTGGAAATTGCGGGAGTTAATAATTTAACTCCTGCAATTCCCAAAAGCCTTTCCAAAAAATGTTTATTTGTTAGTAAATAAAACAACAATTTAGCGGTAGCGTGATTTATTATGTTTCCTTTTATTAAAATATTCAAATGCATACATTTTCATAACATCATTTGTATCCACATCCAATCTGGTGCCGTTACGATGATTTACTTACAAGTTTTACCGCATCTGGGCACACAACAACCTCTTTCAGAAGAAGCCATAATCCAAGTCATCAGAGAACAAATCGTTAGGCAAATCGGTGTTCAGGGTACATGCGTAAGTCCAACGTGATCACAGAACACTAGTAAACATGATAAGCGAAGTCTTCGGAGTCCAGGAATCAAACAAAGTTGTCGAAAAATAATCAAAACACAAACAAAGTACATACATTCAAGAGTCTAACTCGTATCGATCGGAATGTCATTTTGGTTTTGACATAATTGACATCTTTGAAATATGTTTTTGGTAAATCGACAATTCATCAAAAACCCAGTAATTAAAGTTAAAAAGAGCTTTATAATTTGAAATAGGTGAGGAATAGAGTTTACACACTTTAAAATATATTTATTAGCAGTAGATGTCACTGTTCTCAAATTGAACACTCTCTGATGACTTGGATTATGGCTTCTTCTGAAAGAGGTTGTTGTGTGCCCAGATGCGGTAAAACTTGTAAGTAAATCATCGTAACGGCACCAGATTGGATGTGGATACAAATGATGTTATAAAAATGTATGCCTTTGAATATTTTAATAAAAGGAAACATAATAAATCACACTACCGCTAAATTGTTGTTTTATTTACTAACAAATAAACATTTTTTTGGAAAGGCTTTTGGGAATTGTAGGAGTTAAATTATTAACTCCCGTAATTTCCAAAAGTCTAATATAAAAATCAAAATAATACTAGACCCCCTGGAAGGTTTTTGCCGTTGAATAGTGTCATATACCGATAGAGTGCGTTAGTATATACATTATGACTGTTGACTCTATACCAGTATATATAAGTACTCTGTGTCAATCACTTTCATAGATGATACACTAATCACTTTTAAGCTTTAAACATGTGTCTACTATAGCAAAACGTAACTGAAAACGGTTAACGGTTGACATGCCTCTACTAAGGTATCGTATAGGTATTGATACAGCTAGCAACCGCTATCAGTCATCTAATACAGATATGTAACTCAAGAGTGATTGATTTAAAAGATGTATAATCTTTCAAAATTCGAAATCACTCATTAAATCTTTGATTTTAAAAATACATCTTTAACTCACTACGTTAAGATTGATTTTAGTCACATGGAATGATGAAAACTAACAATTCAGATACTTGGATGTAGTTTGGAACAGTAGATACAGGATATTGTGAATTGAAATGAGATAACATGCGCACTCTGAGAAATACAATGAAGATACACAGTAAATTAGACTCTCAACTGAATGAACTATCTCATTCGAAACCAAAGATTTAAGAGTGATTTAATTCTTTCAAGGAAAACGATTTATAAATCACTGATCTCATTGGTGATTTAGTTTGTGCATCGCTATCATCTAGTATCTAGGTACAAACAACTGACGACAACGCGACGTTGCCAACTAACTGACAATAACACTAATAAAGTAATAATCACAATATCTGGTTAGATTCAGTGATTCCGTTTTCGCTACGTTGGCAACCGATTGAACGATAATAACCAAAATAATTATGCCTTCTCTCTCTTTCTAAATGATTGCTAACTTGCAAAACAGAGAAGACGCGAGTATTGGCTAGCAACTTAATCACCATTTTTTTTAATGCATTTATTTATGGCTTGGCAACTAACTTAATAACAACTAGCCAGCAACTCACAGAAAAAAGAGTTCTATGATCATAACTGAGTGAATTTATTTAACATACGTTGTATCCATAGAAGTTTGTATATATAACATCAAGCATAAAATATGGTCATATCATCAGTCTAATATCAAACTAGCGTCAAATTACAAGAATTTAGACAGGAATATCTTGTATATTTTCAGACCTTTTATCTGCCAATCTAAGTTATTCTTAGATTTCTATGCTAATCTAATAAGGCTCTAATATGATCCATACAAGTGTCGTTTTTCATCTTTTTCTATGGAACTCCCGTCCTCGTAAGACAGTAATATTGTCCTTGCTCCCGTATCTATAGGTTTTACTTGTTTAAGCTGCATGAACTTACTTTCTACGCCTTATATTGTATTGAATTCAAAAACGATAAAATGACATCAATTAATTTTTGGATTTTAACCTGACTTCGTATAGTTCAAATATTTAACTACGGTATTTCGCAGGCATACCCAGAATTTCGCCTCGATTTGTTATTCAATTACACAAGCTTAATTTGTTATCCATATGGCCATATATTTATTTTGTTGAAAGGTACATGGAAATATCTTTTTTTTGCATACTCGGGTCATGAATACGGGGGAAGAGCAAAATGCAGCACCTTGTGCCGCCTGAACCCAGAACACACCTAGGAGGAACGAAACCGACAGTAACTACCCCCGAAAGCCTACCTGTGCCCCAACCTAGATACACTTTGTAAGAACTCCACGGGGTTTTGGAGAGAGTAACTGCACCAGAACGTAGTTGTGTGCAACACCAGAAAGTTTGTTAGCCTTCGCGAAAACCTCAGTGTTGATCCAATGACCTTTGTAGGTCCAATAAGTATCCGACAACAGATAAGACACATTTTACACAGAACGTATAACTTTAAAGTTAAAAAATTTATCTTAAGGTAAAAAGAAACAAGTTATTGGTTTCAAGTCTGTGCTTCGGCGCCCTTTCACATTTTGAAACCATAGCGATAAGACTAACATTTTTTTATAATACTGGCCACTTTTTTCCAATACGTGGCATAGGTACGAATAAACTTCCACGTTCGCCGCCATTTTGACAACCAGTGAATTGTAAAGATTCCATTGGAGTGTTACTTTTTTCGTGATTAAAACAGACATTTGCTTCTGAAAATGTAAGTTCTTTGTTCGTTTAGACGTTGATAGTGCTATATAAGGGTTTAAGTATTGATAAATCTCTAGTTACATTCTATGCGCAATACGAGGGTGGTGACCGTAGCGTAGACCTACAGTGGTGTCGGTCAATCTTTGTTAGAGATTTATCTTTTATTTGTTGATGCTAACAGTGTTTTGGGTTCTTAGTAAATCATTTTTGTTTTCTTGGTAAATAATCATAGCACCGTAGAAATCAGAGTAAGTTGTAAAACAATTTACGTAAAATATTAAAAAGGTCCTGCCATGTCATTATCATTGATTGAAATAACGTGTAGACAGACTTGACGGATGAGTCAGAGTGATATTATGAGTTGTGTTCTAAATTTTAACAATTATTTACCTTTTCAGACCACTTGCAAGCCTTAAAAATGGGGAATATGTTTGCGAATTTATTTAAAGGCCTGTTTGGCAAAAAAGAAATGAGAATATTGATGGTCGGTTTGGATGCGGCTGGTAAAACCACAATATTATACAAACTTAAATTAGGCGAAATTGTTACAACAATTCCCACAATTGGTGAGTAAAAAAAATGTTTCTTTTCTAATTTGTATGGTTTAGTATTAGGTAGTACTAATCTGCTATAGAAGATGTTTTATGTAGTTTTTTTAGTCTGTATACTAAATATGTAATTAAATTATATCCATGCTTTGAAATGTATTTCCATTTCCAGCTTTATCATTTCTAAATGTATGCATCAAATTGAGTATTAGTAATTTTACTTTTGCAAAAAGAGTTACCAAGATTGAGTAATATAATTTTTGTATTTAGTTTATTGAGTTATGTTGTCTAGATTAAAGATAGCTTATCATGTAATGAATTTATTTTTGTTGAATTTCAGGCTTCAATGTGGAAACTGTAGAATACAAAAACATCAGTTTTACTGTGTGGGATGTGGGTGGTCAAGACAAAATTAGGCCACTGTGGAGGCATTATTTCCAGAATACACAGGTCAGTAGATTAATTTTTACACATTAGATAAATGTTATTTATCGGAGAAAGAACATAGGCCTAGTGATTACCAGTATATCTTATTTTGCACTATAGGTTAACAATGTTTATAATTTTATTTTATCAAATATAATTGTTTTAATGTGTGTACATCGGGTATAGTTATCGAGCATCTTTTATTTATTATGAACAGATTTTAAATTAGGTGTAATATAGGTAGAAGGGTAAGGTGGGAGCGAAGCAGAGCTCCTGCCTTAGCCTTTGTGGTTTTTTCTTATTAAAACCACCTAAAATTCACTTAATATCTTAAATAATAAATAAAAGGTGTCCCATTACTATAGACTGCAAAAAAACAAATTAAAACTGGACTGGAATTAGATGTCTGTCTATTATTAGTATAGTTTTCTTATTATTTTTTGCAATCTATTTCATAACGATTCATAATATCTAAAAATATCTTATTATCACAGAGAAAACACTAATTTTAAAAGAAAAAGGCTGACTATGTACTTCTTATAAGGCCAGGCTATTTCTTTGCTATATTATTTATTACCAATATAATTATTACAAATGAACTCTTATGGTTTCTTTTATTATGCTTTGATTTATCTTTTGTGATAACTTCACATCATGTCTCACTATGTTCCATTCCTTAATACATAAGTCAAAAAAGCATTCTTCAAGAAATTGATTAGGCTTAGGATTATCAAGGTGAAATGATTTAAGCACAACAAATAGCTTGGGGAAAAAAGGTAGGACTTGGGGACTTGTAAAAACTACTCACTAAATGACCCATTCCTATCTCTTACCATTCAGTCATATGCCTTACCGTCTGTTGAATTTTGATGTTACTTGTATGGGGCTTATGTCGAAATTTAACAGGAATAAAATTATCACTAAGATAAAGAAATTGCTCATTAAACACACTGGTGTCTCCCCATTCACATATTTTAGGGTGGCAGCTCTACTACAGCAAAATTTAAGAGATTTCTTGATTTTTGTAAGGGTCATACTAAAATTCCCTTTATTATAAGTAAACATTCTACTAAATAAGTGCACTAATATGTTTGACTATGTATAAAAAGTCCGTTTTGGTGCTTATTTTTACTCATATTTATCAATCTTCTACTTTTACAGTTTACTTAAATATATAATTGCACATTATGCATTACAATTAATATACATATATGAATATCTAGCATACTGATGTGCATAACACTTATTCAATATTAACTTACAAATAAGTTCACACACAAGTGACACTCAAATGCATGTGAAAGTAGGTCATGTCAAATGTTTGCAATACAGAAGATTTCTCTGATTTAAATTATTATTTTTCTTTTTGAAGAACAAGTTATAATAGAGTACTAAGGTTCACCCACACTGATGTATAATTATATGTTTATATTTTTATTTCTCCCCATCAGTGTTGACTTTAACCAAGTTCCATATATTTTGGTATGTATAAAGATTGAAGAAAAATTGAAAAGATATTTCACAGGAAATTTATAGTTGCTGTGCAATAAATACCTGCTTATTTTCTCATTGTACATACATAACTTCACACCAGGTCCCTTACGGGGTAGGCACGAACAACAGAGTGCCATTTATTCTTATTCTTACACACCTCACTTGCTTCTTTGACATTCATAGCTCTTGGCATGCATGCTCATCTGTTCTTAAGGCTCCTGACATCACCTTCTGCTAGTACACAATCAATTTGATCAAGGAAGGTGTGTCGTGGCCTTCCGCGACTCCTGCATCCATCCACCTTTTCATTGTATATCTGTTTAGTCATTCTTTCATCACACATTCTTATTCTATATTTTATCATTGTGACTAATTAATTTGTTGAACTTTTAATATTATTGACATTATTGTATGCATCTTCATATGTGAAAATATTAGTGATTAAATTAAAATAAATTAGTAATGACGTAATATTCATATTATATTACACAACACAACACAACACAGAGTTAGAAATTAATTAGATAATATAAAGTTAATAAAAATAATGCAATGTCTGTGAACACAGATTTGATACAGGCAACTAGTGTTTATTTTAAAGCTAATACTGAAATAGATATGAGATGATATTCTTATAACATTTCGATATAATTAAACTCATAAATCATATCATCTATGTTAAGATTTTACTTTTGTCATGTATAAGCTTCTTGTCATTTGGCAGTTTTTTGACATCTATCTGAATCTGACTACACCCATCTTCTAATTTCAGTTAGTGTTTTTCTTGATTTTTATTTACTTTTTATACCTGATTTTTATTAAAGTATTTCAAGATTTATCTTAATAAAGTATTATAAATAATAGTATATATTGTGCAAATACCCTCGTCTAACTTCGACTTTAATATGTATCCTCTCATCTATGAGTCATACCGGATCATCACTAATTCTTATCAGTTTAAAAATACATAAACTAAGTTGATAAAATATTTACTATAGTAATTATAAAAATTATTAATATGGTAACACTTTTGATTATATTATCAGATACTTACGATAATATAAAAAAGTTATACTTATAGAGTGTATGAATTGATAGATAGTAATGATGGATTTGTTTTATTTTACATAAAATAGAATGACAATTCAAATATTTATTTGCAATAAACAGTTGTAATACTTATCTTATTATGTATTTATATCAGCCCTTAGATGTCCCACTGCTGGGCCTCCCCCTTTGTAGGAGAATCAATGTTTTATCTGCATAGGCTATCCTATGCTGCCAAAGTAGATTGCCAGACTTAGAGTAAACAATACCATTGTTTGCTCCCCAATCAATGATTGGCATCTAGTCAATGTATTCAATATATAGAATAAAAATACTTCTTATTTTGTGTCTATCCTCCTCATAATAATTATCATCATTGTGTCGTACAAAAAAAGAGATTTCTTAATGTTTTGAATAGAATAATATAATATGTTGCCAATCATTGTACTGGGCTACCAACAATACTATAGTTTCCCCTATTAGTAATTTATCTTTGTATTTTTCCTTGACTGTCAATATGAAGTAATTGTAATAAAGTCACATTAGGTCAAGAGAAATGTAAATAAAAAACTGTGTTACCTAGCAAGGAATAGAATCAAATGTATTATGGTAATGATAACTGTAAAAAAGAGTACAAAGGTATTATTCATAATTGAATTATTTAAAGTGATTATGAATAACACTTTGATATCTTTTTTAACAAGTCGATAAACCTCCTACAACTATTATGAATAAGGGGGTAATAAATTAAGAATAATGAATTAAATATACCTATATAATATTTTAACTTTATATATAGTTTATTACTTTGTATAGTACCTACTATTAAACAAGGGGTGCTGAAGATTGCATGAAGTGGAGAAGACAAAGTAGGAAAGTGGACCACTGTAGACATGATTAGGATTTGTCACTCTGATTATGATGACTCATCTATTAATATATTGATTTACATAACTATAACTTTTGTTCATATATTTAATATTTGAATTATTTTGTTTGTTCTATTTTCATGGACTTTGTATGAGTGAATAAACATGAAATTTGATGTAGATAATCCTCAAAGAAAGGATCCTTATTACTTATTAGGTGGTACTTAGTTAAATTTGAAGTTGCAGGGACTCATCTTCGTAGTAGACAGTAATGATCGGGAGCGTATCGGTGAGGCGCGCGAGGAGCTCATGCGAATGCTAAGTGAAGATGAATTACGGGATGCAGTTCTTTTGATCTTTGCAAACAAACAGGTGAGAAATGGATACTTCTATTGGAATTTGTTGTTAAAGAATACATTCAATTATAGAACTTCAATAAATTTTTGGCTTTAATTGGTGTTTAGTTTAATGCAACATTTACTGCTGTTGCATGTAGGGTTAAAGGTGGTCCAATAACTTGTAACCAACAATATTTGATTCTTCTTGCCTGACTGGATGGCTATCACCCCTGGTCTAAAGTAGGTCGCCATAACAACATTGAGTTATGTTATATATATTCCAGTATTAATGACCAGGTTCCAGTCTCCCTTAAGAGAGCAGCAGCGCATTTGTAGCACCTTTGGTGTTGCAAATGTTAATAAGCGATGGTAACCGCTTTCCATCAAGTGGGCCATCTGTCTGTCTGCTGAACTCGTGCAATAAAAAAAAACTATTATTTGAATATGTATTTTTCTATCAGATCATAGCAAAGTAAGAATGACTAGTGAACATTATATACAATTTATGTTATAAAAATGTTTGCTGTTATATAGTTTGAGTGATTCTTGTAAGTTAATGGGTCATTGTTGAATTTCTCACAGTCTAGTGTTTTGTTTGTCTGTAGTATGCTTTTATATTGATCGAGTTTTTGTCTCGTTTAGGATCTGCCTAACGCAATGAACGCAGCCGAGATAACGGACAAGTTGGGCCTGCACTCTTTGCGCAACCGCAACTGGTACATTCAGGCGACGTGCGCCACCTCCGGCGACGGCCTCTACGAGGGCCTCGACTGGCTCTCCAACCAGCTCAAGAACGCCAACCGCTAACCGCACGAGCAACGCCGTATCACAGACAAATCTGATTACTGAAAGAGACTATTGTTTAAGATATGTTCACTTTATTTGCTATAAAAATACAATGTATTATGTGCGGAATCATAAATGTATTACTGACGCGTCACCCGGTGACCGAGCTCGCAGCGCACTCACACTCAACTACAGCCAACTGCAAAACATTGACTGTTTGTCATGCAGACATAAGGCTAATGCAGCATTATATTTGTAACAAATCTTGGTAAATGTTATTAGTAACCGTGAAACTAGCCGAGGCTCTATATAGTGAAGTGGTGTTAGGGTCCATATAGTTGGGATGCATTGTGGGTTTGATCCCTGATGACACTGAACAAAATATAGTGTGTAAAGTTGATGCAAAATTACCTACAATTTTGTTTATGATTATCAAGAAATAATGGGAAACAGGTGGTGTACCTAAACTTGAGTGATCGCGCATTGTGATGTGGATAGGTATGTAGCTGACACGTGATAAAGTGAATCACAGCATAACATGTTTTATATGTATACTATAATGTGGAATAAGTTGTCGTAATAAAGTATTTAAAGTTATTTCACGTTTTATGACTTTAATTGTTTAGTAGCTAGATGAAATGAGCGACCTGGGTTTGGTTATGAAACTATGTAATTAGTTATTAGAATTTGGCCCGTACTGTCTGTACACACAATTGGTTTTGGACCTTAAATGTATTGTATACATATTGGTGCATTATAAATGATTTATTGTGGGATTGTCATACGATTAATTTGGGATTTTATGGAATATGTTTTCTGTAGGGCTTTTAGGCGAAGATACAAAGAATGATTATCTCAATATAATGTGAATAATATTCTCTGCAAAGATGCATAATTCTATGGCAGATACAGTACGTTGTGTGTACACGTTTTAAAATCAAACGGGGGGGGGGGGGGGGCATAATGGGGGGGTAGATTTTATAAAGATTTGGTAGTGTAAAGATACAAAAACGCGCGTGTTGATGAGAGATAAAAGCCCGTATAGTATATATTTCTTTTTCATTGACATTCCATGCATTGGTACATCACAATTAATGATTTGCCGAAATTAACAATGGTTCAAATTAGGCGTAGGTGGTCTGAGAGTTCTGCCGCACTCAGTTTAAAAAATTAGTTTGATTAAAAGTCATAAATTGATGCTTGTGTCACTAAAAATATTATATCCACGTTTTATTATTCGCTACGGATGCGATTTCACATTTGAAATAAGGAGTAAAATGAAAAATTCAATCACAACCATTTAAGGTCATCTCTAGAAATTCCTTAAGTTAGCTCAGTAACTTTGGCACACCTTATAGCATCAGCGTTTTGAATTAACTCAAAGTGCCATGGCGCAGCCAAATGGCATGCATCGAGTTACAAAGCGCGAGTGTGACTCGCGCTCTCTAGTTTATAGCACAAGCTGAACTGAAATGAGTTATGCGCCGTTCCGTTTACATAAACGAGTCGACACGTCCGGCGCAGTGAATTGAATCAAAGCAAGCTCTACATAGTGCAGTGTTTGTTACCAACTTTAGTTCTGAGTGCGGCACTTAATGTTTCATATAGTGGGATAAAGAGATTGGGCACCGTGAGATACGTCAAAATATTCGGCCGCAGCCTATTCACATCGCTTTCGTTATGTTAATAAAGTGATAGATAACGTGCATATTCCACTTCATATTCAAACGACTTATTGTATGATGATAGTTTATTTTTATGAAGTTAACTTAGGTAGATTAAGCTGTTATGTATTTAACATTCAGAAGCGGTTCTCATATAGACGACTGGTACACGGACATGGCATTGACCGACTTGCATTTACAGTCTCCTCTCTGTGAACTGAGATTAAATTGTAATTTAGGTAATATGTATTAGATAAACGGCGTCGTTTTGAGAAGTGTTTTCCATTTAAAGGGAACAGTGCTCAGAATTCGAAGCTGTACTCTGCTCTTACACAATTAATTATATCTTAGCATTTTTATAATAATTTAGGTGAAATTGTTAATTAATAACCAATTCAACAGATAAATAAAAACAATTATGTGGCAAGTGTGGTGGATAGCAATTTCTTTATTTTTATTTTTACGAGAAACAGAATAATGGATATATTATAATGTGACATTCCGGTTTGTCTTCTGCTGTATTATGGAATAAAATATCCTCACCAATGTCTGATTTTTGCTTTGAATAACTGCTGGCCTTTGGAACCTCTTATTAAATTATCGATAAAAAATGTTTACGAGTGTCACGTAGTTTTTCTTATGAGGTTTAAAAAGATAACCCAAGAATGGGCATTCTCCTTTGGTATTTTTTTATTCGCCTATCTCCTCGGTCATTTGCTGAGACAGAGATTTTCTTTTTCATGTCTCTTAAGAATCCTATCTTTTACAACTATTTAAGGGAAATAAGTGGGGGAGTCATTTCTCTTTATTTTCTTTTTCTCCTTTGGTATAAGGGCAATGTAGGTATGTCAATCCACACATAGTGAAAAGTTTCGTTAACCTGAAGAAGTTTTCTATTATTGTCATATCATGAAGGCCACGATTTTCCTGAGTTTAAGGGAGTTGAAAGGGGACGGGCTGTGCGATTTTATTTTCTAAATAAAAAATATGTAAAATTACTCTAAAATGAACAATAGTTGTAGGATATTGATAGTTTTTTTATGAGAATGTGAACTGTATAGTTTAATGTGGCCTTTCGAATTTTCACAAGAACGCGGTTGAATGGCGTCAGTATCTTACAATTCAACTGCGCTACCTATATGAAGAGTACTACTAACTACTCATTAACACGAATCTACTACTTACATCATGGCCACGAAAGCTTAAAAAACATTAAATCGAATATACTCCGCATCTCGAGAACTGCTGAAACGATATAGTTTGACTCGGTTTAAGTTGAAAATATTGTTAAGCTCTACCCCTTCGCCTGTTTAATTTAAATTCCAAGTTTAAAAGTTAAAGGGTGGCGGCGGGGAGCTCTTAATTTTGGAATCTGTAAAGGCCTATTCACTATCTTGTATGGTAGTCCGCCGCGAAATGCAGAACCGAATATTGTTATAGCCTGCAATGCGTACTGCAACACCGAGCAGATCCTAGGGTCCTGCAAGCTCCATCCACTGCACTGCAGGCAGCATAGTGAATGAGCTTCTCTAAGCAATTGATAGACTTGAAAGTAAAGGCGTGTGCATATTATATAAGTCACTGTTGACGGACGCGGTCAAGGGGCGTGGCGTAGAACGAATCTGGAAAAGAACAGGCCATTGAGATATGCACAATAAAGTCGAGGATGTGACTTTCAGCGTTTGGACGTCATAAAGCAATCTGGAGAGCAACGAACATTATGACTCTTACGAGAGGCTGGAGGGTGTCTTACGGTTCTGAGGGTTATTAACCTGAAACTCAAATACCCAAAAAAAAATTATGTAAAAAACAGGCGTTAAAATATCATCTTAACATCTAACTTTAAAATAAATTATCATGATAGAAATAAGTGGATTACTTTACTTACTACTTTTAAACAATAAGCAAAGTACAATTTGATTGTTTTCTTATATCAACTTAGGACGTCATAAGTAAATAAGAATAGAAAATCTATGACGCTGCCACATTCTGACATTTTATAAAAAGTTTTTATTTTTATTGCATGAGTTCAGCAGACATGCAGACGGCCCAATTGATGGAAAGCGGTTACTATCGCCTATGGACATTTGCAACACCAAAGGCTACAAATACGCTACTGCTCTCTTAAGGGCGAGTGGAACCTGGTCATTAATGCCGGAACACAACTCAAGGTTGTTATGGCGACATACTTTAGGGGTCGTAGCCATCCAATCGGGAAAATACCCTACCAAAAATATCTCATATATATTCATAAAAAATATCTCAGTTATTTGTGAGTCCGCTCTTCTTTTGTATTTTGTGCATGACTTGTACGAATTTGAAGAATGTATTTGTATATTAGCAACAATATTATACGAGATTGATAGGAAATCTTTTCACTTATATATTGATAAACAAATATAATACATGACACTAATGGTTATATTATATACAATAATCTTAGTGCAAAACTGTTATCTAACCGATACATGAACTTTCCCTAGTGGCGCTACTTGAAAGTAGGGGTGACTCAAAGTAATTCTTGAAACAAAATGACTCAGCTTGAAGATTATCCGATATCCTGCCACGAGTAGCATTTTTGCGTGGCAGGCAACGTGGCCAGCAACGTCGTGGAGCTTACATCAGCGCCACGTCATTAACTTAACGTGTAATGAGGAAAATACGGTGAAAGTATTTTCGATTAATAATGAAATGCTTAGTAATTTATATATCAAATGCAGGTGGTGCAGGTTATGTGATTATAATCTCGTGGTTTTGACAATGAACACAATGAACCCATTGACATGAATTTTGGTAGCGATACATAGAAAACATTGCAAATCTGAATTAAAAAATGTACTGGGTGCAAGAACTTGGTGAATATTGAGGGCTACTTATATTAAGGATGATAAAATAATGAGGGAAGCTCTAAATGTTAAAGTAGTACTATACCTGCATAGTACTAGGAATAACAATCGTCTAGTAAAAACCGTAATCCCTAAAAGTTCCGAAATCTTATTACTCGACGGTGATAAGAGTAATTTAATTTATCACTTGCTTTTTGATGTTTTACTCCCTTATATAAGTTATGTATTTTAATAGATTTATGTGTTATGCTTTTTTTTAATAAGTCTAATTATATGTATAACCTTCATATAACTATTGCAAATAGGGGGGGGGGAGTTGTTTAGAACATCCCTATTATTAATATTATAAATACGAAAGTAACTCTATTTGTCTGTGTTATGCTTTTACGGAAAAACTGTTGGACCGATATGGCTGAAATTCCTATTAATATTTTCAATGCCAAGTATTGAACATAGGATACTTTTATAGATATATGTGGTCGATGTGGTCATTTTGGTAACTGATCATTTTTGTCATTTATATAGTTACTAAGTAGTGTAATGTATGTAGTAGATGATGGGGGATAGATACATAAAACTAGAATGGGTCGCAACAAAGGATGAATGTTTGTATGGGAGAATTATTTCTCAAGTTTATAGATATGAAAAATTGTCATCTATAAAAATTTCGATGATAACTCGATCTGTCTATCTGTTTAGTTTTCGCAGAAAAATTACGAGGGTTATTAGATCGGAGTTGCTGTAAGTCTGTTTAAATGTAGTTTTAACATCAAAAATGGACATTGAGATTGGAAACAATAGAATCGAAGTAACATGCACTTTGATGAGTGATCAAGAGCCATTTTTAATTGGAACGTATTGTCATTTTAAATGGGAATACTCCCTAAAATTCCCCGATGTTCTTTTTTTTAAATTTCGTGGCTGCAATGCACGTAGCACTGATTTTGCCAATGACAGGGCATAAATCTATGTCGTCTAACAAATCTAAAAAAGGCGAAGCGACAGAATCGCACGGAAGAACGGAACGGAAGAACCGCACATAGTATGGCGAACATTACAGTCACCTAAAACAACAAGAGGTTTGGGAAGAGAAGCTAAAATCGAAGTTAATTCCAAGATAAGACTAACATTAGGGTAAGGGATGTACAAAGATACAAAGGTAATATCAATACAACGAGTAGCAACAATGTTAAAATTGAAAGAATGGGGAGGAATTGAAATTTGCGAAAATGTGAATTTACCCCTGATGTTCTATCCTACACCAGGACGATAAGCAAGCGGCGTCATCAAGCGGGCCTATTTATACAGAAACCCAGTATAAGGTTTTCTATTAATGTTATATTACATACTTAAGGTTAAATGAGTCAAATTTTGTTTTACCAATTTCATATTTATTATATTATATTTATTTTAACACATGCATATCAGAATTAAATTATTAAGACTACACAACAAGTGTTACGTACGTAATACTACGACGAATTGTTACTAGTGACATCTAGTGCGTAAAATCAAACTGCAAGAAGATTAAATAGTAAGGCTTGGAATAACAATATTTGAATGCTTAGTTTCACGATGTGTTCTAGATGTCGTTATTAATAGTATCGATTCATCATAATTTTAATTTTAAATTTGATCATACAATACACTATTGCGAAGTACAACTGCATATCAATAGACGGCATTATTTCAATTTCAACTTTGAACTTGTACTCTTAGATTTATAACTCAATGCTTGTACTATTCCAAGGTGGTAGACTCGTTTAGACAGGAAATTAGAATACATCTCGGTTTTTGATCTATTATAATAAAATAGAAGCGTTTGTCTGTGATTTTTAAATAAATTCCAAAATTAATTAAAAAGTTTTTATACGATACCTAATCATAAATGACCGTTACAAAGTTTGTGCGCCACTCCGCCAGCAAAATATATAAAGTACTCTGTGTTTATCTCGAATACGCAGCAAAAAGTCTAAAGAATTTAACTAAAATTTTTTGAAATTAAGCAGCAACTCTTATCTTACAAAATCGTGTTTTTTTCATTACGATATCTTGCAGGGAATAGAGGCTATGAATATAAAATTTAGTGCCAACGAAGTGGCTATTACAAATAATTACTAATTATTCCAACATACAAATAAACGATTCTCATGTCATAACTACGTTACATGTTATTAACAAGTTTATCAAATCTAAATAAAACAATTTGGAAAAATATCGGTTTTTTAAAGATGTTCTAGTTGTGTTATAAGCGTGGAATAATAAAAATCGGTACAACAGTCGTCTAGTATAAAACTTAGAAAAACTCCTAAATCCTACACGGCTTTAATGGCACATATTTATATATGTTATTTATTTAAATTATAAATTCTAAATTTTCTATTACAAATAAGTTCCATTAAAGACGACTTTTTAAAAGTCATAAATATAAGTTCACATATAAATTTACTTCCTATTCTATACCGCTTCGCAACGTGTAAGTGTAAGGAGAAGCGGAAAAATACTTTCCAGCAACACGTCTAGCCAAAGTTTATTTTTCTTTATATTTCTTTTTCTATTTATATCTCAAGATCTTTTTTTATAAGTTTTATACTTCTGTATAGTTAAAGGGGGTTATCTAAGTGAAGATTGCTATCTCACTCGCGCATTACCACGTTTTCGAAGATAATATAAATTGACAGAATTTACTTACAATTCTACAAATCTTAACAACAATAAAGGCCTCGCTACCATCCGACATCAAGTCTTTATATTTTTAACTGCGATTCGCCTTCGACTTCATCGAAGTTGGACTAGCTCAAGAGTTTTTTTAATCAATTTTGATACACGCTAACCATTTAAAACCACTCTCGGGAAAAATACAGAATTCCCAGGATTGTAAAGTCTGCGTCGT
>CM022532.1:10413827-10577077 GCA_012273795.1 Dendrolimus punctatus
ATTATCCTCGTTTAACATGTATTTTTAGCCATCATGAATATACAATCAGGTTGCAACAACATGTCTGCGTATGTCACACTTACATGTTATCGACTTCAGTTTATTAATAGTAATGAACTAAACTTCGTCGACAGATTTATAGCTAACTGCAGTATTATTTTTGCACGATAAAATGTTTACTATGACATATTATATTAAACGTCGTATTATCAGGCGGTAACTTATCTTCGTCTTATTGCTTAAACAATATTAAACTTTATTTTGTCAAGTTTTCGCTATTAGTATACATTATAAAACTACGTTTTAACGGGCTTAAGCGCCAGATTTTATTTGATTTTTGTTATACCGACGTTTCGGCCACTTTTCATTAGCCTTAGTCGGAAACATCGGAATAAAAAAAACATAAATAGTTTTATTAATTTATTTAGAACTTAGTTTATTTTTAATTTTTATGTATATTGGGTAGAATAATTAATTTTAAAAATATTTTTTTTTTTATTATATTGAAAAATTTTATGAATGCCTATCATTGGGTGGGGTCCTAACAAAGGTTTAACAACCAGCTCCAGGCCATTATTACAGCATTAATTGAATACAAGCTCTTTCCAAGGATTATTCACTAATTTTAAATCGTTTTCCGGCCGTCCGCAACAGACGTACGTGCTGACAACGTAAATAATGAACTCAATTCATTACCCGATCTCTCAGGAGGAGACACGATGAAATTTTAGACATCTTATTGTTAGACAGCGTCTATTGTAAGCGCCCTCAAGTTCACATGTAGCCAGAGGCCTTTTGTACTAAAGATCTGCTCTTGACATCGGCCTGTTGAGATAAATGAGCCCTAACAATTATATTGGATCGACCAAAATGAGCCAGACTGATCGTTGTGTACCCAATTTGCGATCGTGATAAACGCCTGTAATCAATACGAATTTGTCCTTGTAACTAAACACTGGGAGATGCCATCATATTGATATTGCAAATAATTCCTCAAACATAATACACCAATCTACGCTTGATAAGCTACCTTTTTATACAATACGTAGATATGGTTTTCTCTAATTTTTCTGACACATGTAATTCGGCAAGAACTTCTAATTCTTTTTTTGAAATGAAAAATATCATAATATATTTACCCCCTTTATTAGTACAAATTTAGGAAGGAGTGAAAGATATATTTTCAAAACTTAATATAATCGCTGTTTACCCTTTATAACAAACTAACTGTACCCAGCAGATGTTCTCTTGCCCTTAAAAAATAAAAATCTAATAACCGATTGCAGCGCCATCAACCGGGACCAAATGTTAATCGAAACCATTCTCGAATCAACTTCAAAAACACAAAAAAACATCAAAATCGTTCCCACCGTTAAAGAGGTGTTCCGCGGCGCCGCCTACCGGGTCCCATCGTGAATCTAAATCATCCCCGAATCCACTTGAACACACACAAAAATAATTTCATCTTAATCCTGGAACCTGATTGCAGCGCTATCTACCTGGTTCAAAGTTGAATCTAAACCATACCGGGGCCCACTTGAACATACACAAAAATAATTCACCTAAATCAGACAAACGAAAATAAGTTTAAATGCAGTCACCATTGTCGAAATCGGCCGGGAAAGGTCATAACAAATGAATGGCTAGACTGATGTTTTTTTAATTATATTTTGTTTTAATAATGAATATCATATTTTAATACTTATTATCCTATTCCGGACGAAGAAAATTCCAAAAACACAAAAAACATAAAAATTGATCCAACCGTTCTTAAGTTGTAAATAATGTAACTAACACGACATTGTTTTATATAAATAGACTAGCTGTCCCGGCAACGACGTCCTGCCCGGTAAAAAAAAAATTAGGGGTGGACTACCCCTAACATTTAGGGGGATGAAAAATAGATGTTGGCCGATTCTCATAGATACCGGATAAGCACAAAAAATTTCATCGAAATCGGTCAAGCCGTTTCGGAGGAGTATGGCAACGAAAACTGTGACACGAGAATTTTATATATTAGATATTTTTACATCCTTCGATACTATAATGCTAAATTCAAAACAAAACCGGTCAAGTATTATATACAGCCAAAATATTAAGTAGGAGTGTAGAATGGTTATGACTAACTATATATGTCCCACAGCAATCTATATTTCAACAGCTTACTGTTGGTGTTGCTATTCCAATAAATAATATTTAGCGGGTCTACGATGTTTATAGATTTATAGCGGTAATTGGTATTAAACCATTATAGGTCTAATACCGATACAAAATTCATCCTACATAAATAAAAACATGCAAAATAAACATTACCTCAAGCGACATTAATTTCTCCTCTGATTTCTTCAAACTAATTTCTCCAATACCATTTTCAAAGCTTCGTTTCGTTAATTACAAAAATAATGGTAATTACACGTTACCCCACCTCGTTTAAAGTAAGTGCTTACATAAACAAACTAATCTTACGCTCAATAAAAATAATGAAATCCCATTAAACAGTGGTTCTGTTTACTTCAAAATAAGTACCAGCCTACGTAAAATGCGTTTTATTACGAATGTCAAGTAGTGTAATGACGGTTTAGACGCCTTCGGGACGTGTGAGCGGAGGTTTCTTTCATCGGTTTATCCCATTAAAAATCAATGACGCGATAACTGCCTCATGCATATTCGGTAACATAATCGTAATCCAAAATGACCGATTCGAGTCAAGCACGGCCGAGCGTGTGGGCGCGGATTAACCTTCGTTCGAAATTCAAAAAGCCGGCTCGCACTCCCCGATTATTAAAACATTTTATCTATGGTACTGGTGTAATTATTAAGTTATAACTCAAGTAACGAGGGTTTTTGACACAAAATAGGTTGAAAGGTAGGGTTCCATAAAGGTCTTAAAAACGTTATCAATTACCTTTAAAAGTACAGGTAATTACTGGTATTTTCGAAAAAATATACTGCCATACCGGAATATTTTTAACCGTTACTTGGTAACTTTTATGATTTCAACATTGTAATATAAAGATAATAACCAATTACGTTAAATTGAGACAAGGCATTGCTTTCGTGAAAACGGACAGAGTTGCCAGTAGTCAGAAATATCCCCAGATTAAACGTTTTTTAGGTTTCTTTTTTATAGAATATAAAACTTACAATATATACTTAGTACATAATTATTATAAGAGTCTGTACATCAATGTTTTTCAAAAAATATTTTTAGTGAACTGGTTTGATTTGGTTTTCACGGCTTGCTTAATATCTTACTATAACAAGACATTTTAATAAAACATGTGCAAAGGTTCAATTAACGTTGAGGGCCTAAAATTGTCTACTTTCGAGAATCGCTACGTATACTAGATAAACTAGTAAGACATAGCGTAAAGTTCCAATTTATATCTATACTTGCCAATTTCGTCATATAAATCTGCGAAGATGACCTCCCTCCCTCTGATAGTAGAATGACCGCCACTTTTGACTTAGACAAACAAATAAGGATCATTCTAACTGCTGCTGAACCTAACACTATTTTATGAAAATTATTGACTATCTAGTATCTTAAAAAAAATAAGCATATTAGAGTCGTTGCCGAAATCTTTTTATTAAAGCACACAAAATTTACTGGCGCACGCTTCCATCATTCACTTTTTCATGAACTACGCTCCAAAAAAATTTTTAAAAATAAAATCGTTTAAATTTTAATTCGTTTTACTGGTAACACCGATGACAAAAACAATGCACGATATATTATTTTGTTTTCTAATGTTATTTTAAATAATGCGATCAAAATTAAGCAAACTTACATGTGAAAGCTAACGTCACTTGCTTTATTATAATTTTCGGACGTGATACACAACTTTTAACAGTACATTTCACTATTTTGAATATGTTTTTATGCCCGTCGCGGATACGTCACACTCGCTTAATGTCTAACTCACAACTGGGACCAGATATGCCTGTAGGCATCTTCGAAGTGGCAACACGTCAGTGCCGTAAACTGCGCATCTAGTTATTATAAGATCATTGAGATCGGGGGTGGTAGCCATCCAGTCTGTTGCTTGTTGGATGTTTGGTCGCCTCTTACGCAGGCCGCCCGGTCGCATGAAATTGTATACTTTGTCCGTTCCTGCACGGTTAAAATTTACGGATACACGAATTTACGTTATTTCAAGCGACGTTGCCATTTTTAAGGATTGGTTCTAACCAATTACGGCAGCATGTTACCGAAACAATCGACTAACATAAATTTAAATACTACGCGCGCTCTAAGCACAGTACTGTTTGACAAACTTTGCGTGTGAAAGAGAGCGACGATGGTAACATATTTATAACGGTAAAATTGTCCATAAAAATAGTATTGACGTTATATTTTTTACCGGTATTTTCGATATTTCAGCCCTGGTTTTATATTCCAAATTATAGATAGATAGATAACACTTTATTGCACACCAAAATATACAATTACAGAAACAGACCATAACATTTACAATATTTTCTAGGCAATACAATAGGCGGCCTTATCGCTCAAAGCGATCTCTTCCAGGCAACCTAAATGAGAAAAATTTGAATCAGGCGAAATAGGTGGTGCAGAAGAATGGCAATAGAAACATAAATATTCATAACTAATATTATATATATATATATATATATATATATATATATATATATATATATATATATATATATATATATAAATATATATACACAAATACATACATATATACACGATTATGTATACAATAATACACAAGTTATTATAATAAAAGTATTAGCATGGTTATATTCTGTTAATCAGACATAGCTATTTGTGGACAAATAGTGCTTTCTGAGCAAATTTCTAAATATTGGTAAAGATTTGGCCTCTCTGGCAGTAAGAGGCAGCATATTCCAAAGTTTGACAGCCTGCACCGTAAAAGAATTACCATAATAGGATGAAGTGTGTGCAGGCGTCATAAGTTTTCGGTACGTTTCATGGCGCAAATTGTGGCGCAATTATTTATATTATAATCATCTCATATCGATCCGTCTATAGATAATTATGTGAAAGCGGTTTCGCTCAACGATTAATGATAATACTTCAAAGAAAACATTTGAAAGAGAGAGGTCTTCTATAAACCATTCGACAAATTGACGTGGTATAAACGTAATTTCATGCCACACGTAACCTTCTTCTTTATTGTTCAATTTTGGCTTGATACATTATGAACATCCAGCTAGAGTCAACCGCTAACACACCTGTGGGTAGTTTAAAGTTAACATATAATACATGTAATTATATAAAAGACGAAAAACTTTTTAGTATTTTGAGCGCATAAGGACGTGAGGTTAGATATGATACTGAGTATTTTAAATTAAAATTATTAGTTAGTGTGATTACGCTTCTAAAGATATGCTTATGCTTAACGCTTGTCCGCCGGTACTTAACTTTTCAAGTATACGTTTAAAATTCTGAACAATATTGTTATGCACAAATTTAAAAAAAACACTTTCAATTAAAATTGGATTTGAAAAGGTTAAGAACCTATTGCCGCAAAAGATCGTATATGAATTACATACGATACAATTTTTCCTAGGCTTTTACTGATTAACAATTTAACAAAAAAAACATCTATTTTTACGATATGACATAACGTGATTATTTCGTAGTTTTTGTATAGTTATTATAATTTCACAAAAAGATTCTCAAAATCTTCTCCAAATTATTGCCATGAAATCATTTTACTCCTTCATTTTTTATCAAAACATGATACAAAAATATGTACATCTCTATTAAAGAGAGATTTTTTTAAAGTCCTACTTTATTTTGATCACAATAAAATAATATTGCATCTGGAAAACGACCGCGTCTATGAAATCCCAGCTATCGCTCTAAAAATCAGTCCCAAAAAGTTCTCAAGGACATGGCATTGCTACAAGCCTTGAGTAGTACCCATATGAAGTGTTACAACAGTATGAAACGCGCTCGTTCGGTTACTGTAGTCAAATTGCTAGAACCAATAGATTTACCTTTTACAGGACCTTGTAATATACAGTGTATGGACCAACAAGCATTTGATTGATTTTTATACGTACATATACATTTTTTTGATTTAATGGGCAGATAAACATACATATTGTATATTATCCCCAAACTAAGCAAGTTACGCTTGTGTTATGGGTAATATACAACGGACAACTCTGGGGCCGATCCCAGACAGACCAGCGTAAATAATGAAGGAAATACCTATCCGAAATTTACTATATCAGGAATCGAACCCGGAGCCTCTGCGTTGCAGTGAGGTAGGCCGGCAAAGGCTTAGCCCGCTCAAACACAAAGCCCGTCAAATTAACCATTAACATTGAAGATAAAAGCCTAAAAATATGAGATAAAACTGCAGCTTTGGATTTCTTTTTATTGCCTCACGGAGACTGGTTTTGTCGATTATCTAACGTTATATCGTTAGACAAAAGGTAAACAGAACGTGCATCGGCTTCTGAAAATGGCATTGGAATTTACTCGGCTGGCTGATTTTAAAACGGGATAGGTATTGGCGTTGAGCCTAGACTAGTTCCAATCAATGATAATTATAGGTTTATTTCTTTGTTATTATCAATTGAAGCCGTCGTAGCTTAGATGGCTCCCAAACACTTCGAGTACTAGCTGGGAACCATGCACCATTTGGGCAGTCTTCTGGCCTATTATTGACACTATCGCTGTGTTTGTACTGATTCATTTTTCTCAAATCAAGTAGAATGCCTATAAGGAGTCATTTTAGCGATAAGACCTCGTTTTATTCAAACTAATTTTTGTAATAAACCATTCATTACCAAAATCCGGGAGAAAATAAACAAGTAGGTATACAAAATAATATTAACATAGTTAATTTTCCTTCTGTATATTATATTCTGTGCATTCACAATAACTTAACGCATAGGTTAGCATCTCCCAAAATATTTACCCCTAAAGTCAAAAGCCATGAAGTTTTCGTAGGTAATTAAATTAAAATCTTAAAAAACCTCTGAAGAAAGAATTGTTTACTTGTTGGAATATGCTTTGTTTATAATATATATTATTTATAATGTCAATTTTGAGGAGTTGGTAGCTCTAGTCGTCAAGATATTGTAGATGTACAGTATAGTGATATTTATTCATTAAAAAAATGCCCTTAATAGAAAAAAGCAATCAATTGCCAGAAGACATATTGACAGGGGAATAAAGTGATCTCTAAATTAAATTTTCAAAAAGTCTCTTTGCGAAACATTTTCACGAAGATGATATGAAAAGCCTTTAAATTCTATTAAAAAATTGTGAAATTTTTCAATGCGGCTTTTCGCCTATAGGTCGTCAGGCGTAGTAAATTCATTACGTCATTTAAAATGGTAATGGGCTGTCGTCTGGAGGAAAAACGGAGATGAATAATGAAACAACCGATACCAATCTGCTATTCTGCGGTGATTGAAGTCTTCGCATTTATAAACAAAACGATTTAATCTCGACTTGCGCAGTCTATAAGGATAATCTCCGGATTCGCGAGGATTAAAACACCAATCAAATTTATTTTCACAACTTCCAAAATGATTTCGGAGTTTTAATAAGATATCTTACGAAGACAATCGTCAATTTCCAAATAAGATGTTTAAAATGTTTTTATTGTTTATTTTTAATATTAATTCTATTAAATTGCGGTAACTCAGCGTTTAAAGCATATTTTATGCGTCTTGTTCAAATGTCTTTGTTTGTATCATATTATAAGACAGCATACATTACTTAAGCAATTTTGAGGCCAGGGCCGTATTATAACAATTTATATTGGTTGCTTTCAATAATACCAAATATATCGATAGGATAGAACATTGTTACTCAACAATTCTGATGTGACCCGCCAAAAAACAAAAACAATAGTTAAAAGTCTTAAGATTTCATTGCGAAATTATAATCACATTCGCGCTGAATGGCAACGCCAATAAGTTGGCCATCCAATGCGAATTCGGCATTGGGCATGTTCCCAACCGATGGTGATTTGGACCCATATATAATATTTGTATTTTTTTTACAAAATTGTATTTAATAAAGTTGTTCATCAATTTTAATTGTTTTAAGTAACTGTCTTCTTAAGTAATACTTGTTATGTATGTAACATGACTAATAGTAGATTTAGAGTATATTTATACGTTTTATTTGTATAAAGCTCTTATTTTTTTAACAGACTGCAACCCTGTTTAATAACAACCGCGACCCCAGGTTGAAAAACAATGGAAGAGATACGAGTATATCATAGATATCGATTACGATTATTGTTGATTATTTTAAAACTTAGCTTCATTTGTTTAAAAAAGTGTATTTATAAATTATTTCTTTTAATGGGATAGTGAGTGAATTATACTTCACTAACTGTATATTATAATCCATATAAATAATACATTTATACATCACATTACATGATAGTCGGTTCATTCCCAAGGCAGTTAACAAAAAATAAATATCTATAATATATATCAGCCCATAAATGTCCCACTACAGGGCTCGGGCCTCCCATTATAGGGGACAGTATACCCGCCACGCTTGTCCAAGGTAGCTTGGCAGCTTTGACACGTCGGTTATCTCGATGTTTAGGTTGCATCACGATGTTTTCCTTCACCGTTATTAGCACGTGGTAATTGTAACAATAAGCATATTTGATCAGAAAACCGACTAAGTGGCGCAAGCGTTCCGGCCAGAATCGAACCCGCGACCTTTGACTTTGGGACGCGTGCGGTAGCCATTACTCTATCACGACTTATTATTAAATATCTATACAAAGTCATTCTATATTATCGTGAATTGAAAATAGTATACTAGGTACTTGTTTAAAATAAGTCTATATACATACGTAAAAACACACGAAGTGATGCTTACACAAACATGTCAGTTTTATGGCACCAATATAAAGGTATACCTACCACTAAGCAATGGTATCTTCGTTGTACCACAAATCGTATTGACTGACATAAAACGATTCTAATGACCACACCAATAGACTTGTCGTCTGTCGGCTTTAGAGGTGTTTGTCTATTAAGAAATATGAGACATTTATTGTAAGTCAATATCCCCGCATGTGGGCGCTGCCTTATTATCGGCCAATTGTTGACCAATGTCCAACGTTGGTGACTCTCACGCTGTGAGTCATGAGTAGTGTGGTCAAACGTCCACAATGAATCGAGATTGTACTTTAAAATAATTCGTGCTTTACTAAGACAGCTGAATCTGTATTCTAGTAGACATACATGATTGTACGTTCAATCCATGACACTATCTAAAATTTTGCCATATCGAATTTTTAATGCTATAAATACTATAATTATTTTAAATCATGGCAAAATAGTTATGCGAAACAAAAATGGCACTGGCTCTAGAATTGTTGTTCTACGCAGCAATATGTTATGTAAAATGTATGTATAATATTTTCTGAAGTTTTCGCGACTAGTAAACATAATAAAATTGCGTTTTAACGGTTGAATTACCGCACTTAAAACAGTTAAAACATAGTTTTATTAAATACTAGCGGCACCGGTAGACGTTGTCCTGCTCTGAAAAACAAAAATCTAGAACCCGAATCCAGCGCCACCTACCGGTTCCAATTGCGAATTTAAACCATCCGGGAACCCACTCAAACACACAAAAACAAAATCACCACAATCATTCCAGGTGATTAGGAGGATTCTAGAACCCGATCTTAGCGCCTACCGGTTTCAACGGGATAAAAAGTATCCTATGTCCGTCTCCTGTTTCTAAGCTACCCCTCCCTACAAATTTTCGGCCAAATTCGTACAGCCGTCTTGAGTTAAATAAATAATAAATAGTGTGACTAACACGACTTCCTTTTATATATATAGATACGTAAATAATTGTTTACTATACTTATTTATTTTTTTTAAAATAATTAAAAATATACCTTCAACTTAGCCCCCCTATTGCAATTTTTAATTTTTATATCATTTATTTCTAAAAGTAAACAAAGACATTGAAACTAAAATATATTATGTAGCAGATCACTGCCAACGGGGAGCGTGCCCAGAAGGCTGGCACGTGTAAATGAGTTTTTGAATTAAGAACTGACTGTTTTATTTATTTTCATGTTTACTGCTTAATTTGACGGCTTCTGTGGTTGAGCGGGCTAAGCCTTTGCCGGCCTACCTCACTGCAACGCGGAGGCTCCGGGTTCGATTCCCGGTATAGTAAATTTCGGAAACGTATTTTCTCCGTTATTTGCCATGGTCTGGGTGTCTGGGATCGGCCCCAGAGTGGTCCGTTATATATTACCCATAACACAAGCGTAACTTGCTTAATTTGGGGATATACAATGTGTGTTTGTCTACCGATTATTATTATTATTTCACATATATATTTATTTGAATTCTTTTTTATATGTTTTTAATACATATATATATATAAAATAGGCACATATTAAAAAAATATAAAAAGATGACGTCCGTCGGCAGCGGGGCCTAGGGTCCAAGCTACCGGTGGTTAAGGCTCCAAGGACAGGAACTTCCTCACAATGCGTGTCGTGCTCAGGATAACCGCCTTCTGTATCTGGCCCTTCACCCATTTACCGAGCGAGAGCCTCTCTAGGTGTCGGTCGAGGCTCTTCGCTATTAGACCGTTAACGGACACCACTATCGGTACGATGATCGTTGACTCCATATGCCACATGGCCGCAATCTCGTGCGCGAGGTCAAGGTATTTTGTTAATTTGTCAGTTTCAGCTTTTATGAGATTGCAGTCATGCGGGATACTTATATCAACGAGCATCGTACGTCTCGCAGATCGATCTATTATCACAATGTCAGGCTTATTGGCAACAATAGTCCTGTCTGTGATAATAGATCGATCCCAGTAGAGCGTGATATGACCCTTTTCAAGAACTGGCTCAGGGGTATATTTATAATATGGTACCTCAGTCGCTATCAGATCGTATTGAAGAGCAAGTTGCTGGTGGATGATTCTGGCTACTAGGTTGTGCCTGTGCAAGTACTCGGAGTTAGCAAGACGAGAACAACAGGAGATAATGTGCCTGATGGATTCGCCCGGGTGGTGGCACGCTCGGCATATGTCGAGCGTGCCATCTTTCATGATGTACTTCCTGTAGTTCTTCGTCTTGATAACCTCGTCCATAATTGCACAAGCAAACCCTTCAGTTTCCCCAAAGAGGTCACCGAAACGTAGCCAGTTCACCGACGCCGGAAGGTCTATATCGGGCCCATATAGCGCTCGATGAAACCTTCCGTGCAGCTCCTTGCTCTTCCATACGTCCATTCGCTCGGAGGTACTCGATACCGGAAGCCTGAGCCAGTTCTGTTTTGCAAGAGAGAGCGGGGTGAGTCCTTTATCTACCGACAACATATCTCGATGTATACTTTCGTTGGTTTTTAGGAAATATTCTCGGAGATTGTACACCTCACGGTTGTGTAAGTCTTTAGCATTTAATAATCCCCGGCCACCACACTTCCGTGGGATGTACAATCTCATTACCGATGATCGCGGATGGTGCATCCGATATGTTGTCAGCATAGAACGGATCCTCCGGTCCAGTGCGTCTAGCTCTGTTTGGGTCCACTTTAGTATACCAAAGGAGTAAGTTAACGAGGGCATGACCCAGCCGTTAAAAGCACGAATCTTGTTACCACCTGAGAGAAGGCAATTTAGCACCTTTCTCAGGCGGCTAAAGAACCGCTCTTTTATCAGCTGTTTCACATTCTCGTCAACTATACCCAATGACTGTGATATACCAAGGTATTTGTAGGTCTCATCTTCGGAGAGGGTTTTGAAGCACACGCCCTCGGAGAGCTGCAATCCGTTAGAATTTACAACTCTCCCCCGCTGCACATACATAACCGCACACTTGTCCACACCAAATTCCATTCCTATAGAGCTGCTAAACGTTTCAGTTAAGTTAAGCAGCTCTAGTAGGTCATGTTTTTTCGATGCAAACAGTTTGAGGTCATCCATGTACAGCAGGTGAGATATGGCTTCACCTCCTCTGCGAAGATGAAAGCCTAGCTTTGAATCCTCCAGCAAAGAGCTTAAAGGATTCAAGGCCAGGCAAAACCACAATGGACTCAGGCTATCACCCTGGAAGATCCCTCGCTCTATCTTTATAAGTCCGTCCGAGATAGGTAAGCTACCACCGCCGGGTATGCAGAGTCTAGTGACCCATTGCCCCATACATACGCCAAGAAAGGTACGTAGAGTTACATCAATTTTATATAGCTCCAGTACCCTCCCTAGCCACGTATGTGGCACTGAGTCATATGCCTTTTTATAATCTACCCAGGCGGTGCAGAGATTTTTCCTATTTCGGCGGACTTGTTGATTAATGGTCATATCTATGAGGAGGAGTTCTTTAGTACTACGGGTCCCAGGCCTACATCCATTTTGAGTTTTGGCCAAAAGTGTATTATCCACTAAATGTTTTATTAATTTTGATCTCAAAATGGATGTAAGCAGCTTGTAGATAGTGGGGAGACAGGTTATTGGTCTGTAGTTTTTGGGTTCCGTGGTACTACCAGATTTGAATAACAGATGGGTGACACCCGTGGTCATAAAGGTTGGGACGTTTCCAGAGTTTAAGGCGTCCTGGAACTGTGTAGCCAAACAGGGATGCGAAACTTTGAACCATTTGATCCAGAAGTTATGCAAGCCGTCGGGCCCAGGGCTTTTCCAATTATGGGCCGAACGGATTGCATAACCGACATCATATGGTTCAATGGTTATAGAATCCATTTCTGGTATCAGTTCGCATCTCTGTTCGACAACACCCATCCAGTCGCCTTCTGTGTGATTAACAGGCACTGACCAAATCCCACGCCAAAAAGCCGCAATAGCATCCGCATTTGGGAGCTGCCTGTCAGCAACCTGCTCTTCAGGTTGTTCCCAACCTCTATAAACCCCCTTTTGGTCCCTTTGGAAGCGGCGATTAAGGTAAAATCTTTTTGTACGCTTTTTATATCTACGGATTCGATTTGCCCATGCATAAATCTTCTGCTTTAGGAAGTCTATGCGTTCCATGACCCTTTCTTTATAGTCATTAGGTCCGATATTAGTTCCAACGAATGCTTGGGTCACGAAACGCATAACTTTAGGTCGAGTATTTCCTGACCGGAAGCAGAGTAGCTTGGCTATTAGGGTTCTAGCTGTGTTAATTCGGCGTTCTATTCTGTATTGCCAAGCTGGTTTCTCGCATGCATCTCGAGTAGGTTGTGGGTTGTCAGCGAAATTTACTCCAACTGTGCGACACACAGCTACAGCTCCACAATACAGAATAGAATGTGTTTCAATTAGGTCTTTACTTTGCATAAGGTGTGAAGCTAAAAGTGAGTTCATGTGGCCCATAATAGCCAAGCTACGTCTATGAATGGGCAAACGAGGTAATCGTGGTCTACTTAATGTAGGCATATCCTTAAAATCATTAATCGCTGTTTCCAGATTCCTCCTCATATGCTCATTATCCTGGCTACTTACGTAGTCAGCCGTAGGATTGCCTAAATCCGCCTCTGGCGTTACCGCTGCTGTTGAGGTCAGCTCAATCATTGTATTGGTTATTATATTATTATTCTGCGGTACCGGAGATTGCGAAGTTTCGGAGATCCTAAGGCTGGTTCGTACTTCAGTGCGAAGACGGTCAAGAACAGGTTCATTCAGCAGGTGTAACCTCTGGATAGCTCGCACTTGATCCGACAAGCGTTGTGCCGTTACGGTGGTATCTGGGTGAAGCACCTGAAACAGAGTTATTATTATTATTATTAATTTAATTGTTGGAATTGTTTTTATGGATTTGTATTTGAGATAAACACATTATTATTAAAACTAAATAACTAACAAATTTAAAATGTAGGGAAAAATGCAATTTTATTTTTAAATAAATGGCTATAATTTTTGAAACTTGATTTCAACATGTTGAATTTTTTCAATAATTGTTTATCACGTTTATTTCCGTTAAGCTGATATTCATTTAGATATCAAATATGTTTAAGATAGATGATGAGTTATAAATATTTATTTTTTCGTATATTATCATGAAAATTCAGTTATATTTGCTACTTGTCTATTCAAGATTATTAATTTAATAGAATAAATAGATAAAATATTTTGTTACTTTATAAGGTCGACATGGTTTTTTTCTTATTATCTCCACATGACAAACCTGTTTGTCAGGCTATGATACTCTAAAGGATAGACGAAAAGACATAAAGCATTCTAAATATTGCATTTTTGGAATCTGCTGGTCAGAATTATGCCCCCCGATGTTTTTCACATTAACTAACCCATTGTACAAACTCGAACGATTGACTGATTTATTATAGTATAGATAGATTCCAGTCTTTAATTCTTCTGTTTTTGTCTCTAATTATGTTATGTTCTATATATAACAAAATTAAAATGAACGTTACTGTTATGCTCGGGCTTTATCTGGGATAATGTTATATGTATTGACTATGACCAAAGACTTATTTATATCTTCAAATACAAAGTCATTAAGGAATAGCTAAGTGCTACAATATATACGTTAACTGTCAATATTTAACATCACAATTAATGTCAATATCGTATCACAAAGAACACATTAAACTCATCGCTACATCTGCGTGAAACGGTCTATAACTATAAAATTATCCCAGATGAAGCAGTAGCATTAAGCGGAGCGTCTAATAGGTATATTTACACAGTTTAGACATTTTATAACATGAAAGTTGTCTTTTATCTATCTACAGTATGCCGTCTAGAATAAAGTTATTGCTCGCTTGGTGTTCAAATTAGAAGTTATGTTGCTACCCTACTCTTGAGCTTTGAAATTAGAAGTTATGGTTGACACTCGCCTTCCTTTCACAAATTGACAGAATACCATAGTTATTTTTATTACCTTAACCAATGTTGGATCTTATCTTAATTTTTTTATTGATATAAGCCTTGGCGTAATGACCGCCTGTTGGGAGAATTTCATCAATTTCGTTTACAGTAATTACCTATTTGTATGAGGTATTTATTTGTTGTTTTTATTTTCAGGATCCGTGATCTCCATGCAGTAAACATGTCATAAGGTAGGTAATTAAAAATTTACATTCATTTTAATGTATACCGCGTGGCTTTCTGCGCTCCTGCGGATACAAATAAGCTTAATTAATTACAAGATTCTATAAGAACTTATCAGCAAATTCAAAACGCTAGTTTTTGAATAAAAATGCGTCGTGTTCTCCATCGTTTCTGTAGTCTATTCTAGTTGTTATTTTTTAATAACTTCAATGTATGTACACTGACGGAATTAAAGTTGTCACTTGTTGTTATTCGTCACCTGAAAGTGGACTTTTGTTTGCACGCGTATAAGAAACAACACTGTCAACATTTTATTAAATGTTACGTTCACGCTTGGGCCTTCGGCTGCATGTTTTTTTTTCTTACATTCCTAATAAAATCGTGGCTTAAGTTACTACTTATAACATCAGCTATCTGTCAGTAAAAGTCCAGTCAAAATCGATCCAGCTCTTTTAGAGATTCACGGGAATATCCAGAAAACAAAAATGTTTAAAATGATTTTTTGATATAGGTATCGTATATAACTTTATATACACTCAGTAAGAAGCTGCTATTCTAACGTCACAAACAGACATTTAATTTTATTTATTTATATGTATAGATAGAACCGTGAAAAACGAAGAAACAAATGTATACGTCACAAATGTTGGCAAAGACAAACGCTGAGATTAACAATAAGAAATAAAGAGGATATAATCGCTACGCGTATCGTAAATATTAAAACCAATAAAAAAGTTTTTACATCCCTAAACAATCTTCTTAGACAATAGAGAAATCAAACAATTTTTATTTAAGTAATTTTAAACTTTATTGTCAAACAGTTAATCATAATTTTCTGTGGAATAGTCTATTGGAAGGCTTAGTTTGGAAAGGTAACATGTGTTCGCGGAACGTTAAATGAATCAATTAGAAAATTGGCAAACTTTTTTATACCGCCACTATACATACAAGGCGTTTATAGAATTTTATAATATTACTAGCTGTCCCGGCAGACGTCGTCCTGCCCGGTAAAAAATAGGGGTTGATCGTAGAAGGTTGAAAATCTAGGGTTGTATGTATTTTTGTATGTTGTATCATAAAAAAATAAAATTAAAAATTTTGTCTAAAAAATAAATAAAAAAATTAGGGGTGGACTACCCCTAACATTTAGGGGGATGAAAAATAGATGTTGACCGATTCTCATAGATACCGGATAAGCACAAAAAATTTCATCAAAATCGGTCAAGCCGTTTCGGAGGAGTATGGCAACGAAAACTGTGACACGAGAATTTTATATATTAGATAGATTTTAAATGCACTATGCGTTATAGAGCCATGCTATATTCACATTTTACAGACTTCACAAAGTATTATTCCTGATAACATATAACTTGTTTAGTAATAATAGCCACAAAACAATCACAATGTACGCGTCAAGTGTACCGCAACAGTTGCTTCCTGATTAGAGCTGTTTGCTTACGCCCTCCGAGCACAAAATCAATCTAAATAACAGTATCGGTATGTTTCTATGAATATACATAAACAGCTTTTGCGTACGGCTTCATTCGCGTTAGTGTAGATTTTATAGACAGTCGAGGATCGGCCATTGGGAGTTCCACACGCTCTCCACTGACTTCATTGCACTCGGAGATAGTGCACAAGTGGATTTCCCCGGTGTTATAAAAAATCTTGATGTATTGTATGTCATGAAGAGGACATATAATTTTTAGACATATTTTACAATATAAGGCTTAAGTACTGGTTAGGTTAGTTATACTTAGTTAGTCATAGGTTAAAGTATTTGTCAACACTAAACAGAGGTGATAATTTTGTGTTGCCAAATACTAAACACATATTAAACTTGATTTTTAACTCAAAACACCCGTAACGCCATCTTGAGAAAGTGGAACTAATCTAGATCAACACATAAAAATTTCGTTATGATTCTCGATGTCATGACGACGTATATTTGTTAGTGAATTGCAACGATAGCGGCAATAAAACGCGATCGAATCGCCATTTTTCGAACTATATTCGACTATCTTTCGTGAAAAGTTACCATTTTATTGATGAAATGACCTGTGTGACCTTTCTGTACCCGTGATAAAGTGTATGCAAAATTTCGTGACGATCTACATCGCAGTTAAAGCGTGAAAGCGTCACAAACAAACTTAGATTCGCATTTATAATATAAGTTAGGATGTATCATTGTGGCCATAACTGTATTTAGGTTCAGTGCCGTCAGTAAACTGCGACCCGGACCGCCTCGGGCGTATGTCAACCGCTCCGCTGCAGATTATTCTCTAATCCCCTTTCTCTGGACTAAGCCGCTTTCATAGCTTTGTGCTGAGAATGCTGCGCCGATGCCCGTCAAGTGCGCACTAAATCTGTTTCCGTGGCTAATTCTGTTTAAATAGAACATATATACATATGCAGATTATTATTATAAACAAACAATTATTTTATATAAGAAGCTTCTTAATAACCTACTGCATAGCTCAGGCTTCCTCGTTTCAGAGAAACAGATGAAGTCGACATGCTTGTCCAAGACGAATTTACGGATTTCATACATCGAAAATACCGATGTGCAGGTTTTCTCACCGTCAACACGTGGTAATTTTAACAATGTATACATTAACAGCCGTCTGACTATTTATTAATTAACGATACTACGGATTAAAACTTGACTTGAACTTAATACATGTAATGTCAATTTTTTACCAATGGCCAGGTAAAAAATATGTAAGAAAATATATACACAAATTCTTAATTGTTAAATCCTTTCCGCTCAGTATATCAACAGAAATAATTGAAACGAGTTTTTTTTTTAAATTTCTATTGTATGAGTTCAGCAGACAGGCAGAGCGGTCTTGATGAAAAGTATCGGTTACCATCGTCTATGGACATTTTCAATATCAAATGTGCTACAAATGCGCTGTTGCTCTCTCAAGGGAGACTGGAACTTGGTTACTAATACCGGAACACAACACAGGTTGTTGTGGCGGCATACTCTACACCATGGGTGGAATTCGTCCAAACGTAACCTGGCTGTGGGCTGTTTTGTCGTCTCTTACGACAGGCCACAGGAAATTGTATTCTTTCTACGTCCCTACACGGATAAACGATATAATAATCATATAGTTCCAATTTAATTGCTCTTAGTAATAATGAAAGTATAGAACAAACTTCAAAGTAAATCAACCTAAATAATGTCAATTTTAAAAATTGTATTATCTGCAAGTTCGCGTTTGAATTCCATCGCGGAAAGAAAAATAACATAACAGGTAATGAAGATGTTATAAGAATATTACCTTGTATATTTTTAAAATAAGCTATAGCCAAAATGATCACGAATTTCCGAGGAATATATTTTATCCGCGAAAGCCACGTAAAATAACCTGTGCGTAACAAAATGTCAAGTCGTAATCGATGGAGAGCTAATGTCGGTTTAATGTGGCCCCGGGCAGACGCGTGTCCCGGCATCGCCCGCTGAGATTAACCATAATCCTCTTTCTTTGTGCCTAAGTCACTCCGGACTCCAGTTCTAAGCTGAGGCTACCATTTGACGGAGGAATTGCGATTTATGGCACTTAGAACGTATTCCGATTGTCATTTTATTCTGTTATCTCGTTATGATGCTTTGAAATTTGTCTTTGTATATCTAGTATCGATTATAATCGATGCTATTCTCTCTTTTCTTTCACCTACCAATTATTTGCACCACGCATAATATGCTTTTTTTCCATAATCCTCTATCCTCACTTACGTCCATTGTCACATCAGAAATAATCATGTCATACTTCACGCAATAGATCCATTTTTTATGGTCTACTTTTACATTGTCTATATCAATCTTCCAGTTTAGCATTCTTTTGGTTGGTCGTGACTTTCATCCCTGTCATTATATGCCCCATACCACCCTAGTTTTCTACGATTCACTCGATTCATTTCACGATTTTCCTGTCACATATGTAAATTTCAAAGAGACCCTTCTGTACTCATTTGTCATCTTATCCATTATTACAACACCAAACATCTATCTCAACATTCTTCGCGATGTTTATAATAGGACTATTCTATTGACTATTGAAACTTATAATTTTTATATTGGCTTAATATATCTTTAAAAGGCATCAAGAACTTTACGAAATGCGTTCACATAACTGTTTTATGATTTACTGTTTTATGTTTTATTTGTTTGCGTAAATATATTTTTTTTTATTGTACGAGTTCACCAGACAGGTAGACTTTAGGCCCACTTTATGGAAAGCGATTACCATCGCTTATGGACACTCGCAACAACAAAGGTGCTACAAATGCGCTGCTGTTTTTTAAAGGGAGACTGGGACCGAGTAGCCATTAATGCCGAAACACAACTCAAGGTTGTTATGGTGGCATACTTTATATTAGGGGTGGTAGAAATCCAGACGGGCAAATACCCTAGCTATGGGTTGTTTTATCACCTGTTACGGCAGGTCGCCCGGCCGCAAGAAATTGTTCTTGCTCCGTTCCTGCACGGACAGAAATTTCCGAATATGTGCACCACATTCACGGTTTCTTTAGTGTTTTCTAAGGCAACAGAATTTAGATAGAAATAACAACACATGTCATATACGGCGTCGTGAATCCTTAAAAAATTTGTTTGTGTTTAACCCCTCTGATAACAAAGAAACCCTGGTGGACCGGACGCGGACGCTCGTGAGAATTTATTTGTTATTCTTTTTAGAACAGATAAAACTGTCATACAGTTCGCTGTTAAAACTGACAGCTGGAATATATAAAAATAAATCATTTTAATAACTCATAGTTACTGTTATTCCCGGACTTTTTATTGCCTGTGAAATAATGCATTTCAACTGTAAGAATGCAGACAGCGTTACTCGTTATAATAACAGTACGTGTGTGTATTCTACACCTATTTTAAATATTATATCTGGTACAGACGTATAAACAATACTTACTTCTTATGCCATTATATTTGTTTAAGAAATTTCACACAATAACATCAGTTCTATATGAGATAAAAAAAGTAACAATTAACATTAAAATGTCAAATGTATTTTGAGAACCGAACGGGCTTAAAAATAATTTTGGTACTTCCAAATAAGTTTTAATAACATTTACAACACATATTCTAGTTATTTAATCATTTGCATACACGCTTCAAATAGAATAAGAAAATAATGCGTGTAAAATTTATTCTACAAATACTAATTGTCTTGTTCATTTTGAGTAAGATTAAATTTGAAGGCTTCTTTATGGTTCTTAAAGAAGCGTTAAAACGTACTCTAACTAAATATGAATAAGACCGTTTGATTTTCAACCGTATTGTGTATGTGAAACTATCAGTAATTTTCTACATTATCCGGGATCAAAATGCTCTGGAGAACTTGACTTCATTTCTAAAACTTATTAGTTCCTTTATCTTACTATTCATTCACATGCCGTACTTACTTATTATATAATTTTGACATTACTTGTATGGAGCTGTATAATACACAACGATGAAAATGAAACTGGGGCCGATCCTAGTCACCCAGACCACAATAAATAACGGAAACTTCGTTTATGACATTTACCATGCCAGGAGTCGAAGCCGGTAGCTTTAGATTCCAGTGAGCTCAGTCGGCTAAGACTTAACCCGCTTAACGCTCAGTAGTTGGTTAATTGTAAATGAAACTTTTTACTGTTAATCTCACCACATCGTGTGCCTGGTATCCCAAAGGCAGCCGAAAGATTAAGTTCCTCTTCAGTTCTTTAGACTGAACAAAATAGAAATAATTACTGTAATGTTATAAAGCGGTGGAAGTGGACTTAATGGCGTCGCGTCCGGAATGCGCCCGCGCCCCCGGCCACGGAACTTCAATTTCCGCCCTTAAGCTGATTTTCCCTTTATGACAGCAACACGGCTCCCACTTCTTGCCCCTTTTTATTGAATTATTTATTTATGAATTTAAAATTTGAATGTAAGCTTTAGCAATTTTCGAAGGACTTCTTATTCTTTATGAAAATACCTTTTGTGTTGTAGTTTGAAAATGATATTTTCCGTATCTATGTCTATTGTTTCTATTATTATATTTTTTGTATGTATGTGTACTTGCATACTATATTTTTCGTATTTATTGACGGATTTCACCAACATCAAGGGGTTGAAAAAAAAAAGTATCATTGTCAAAATGTTAGAGCCTCCTTAAATTTCTTGAAGTATAAGTGACGTCTAGTTACACAGAGTACGGGAATAAATAGTAAGTGACGTCATCATTTAAAGGAGTCAAATCGCTTATTATCTATATATAAACATTAAATTCATTTATTTATCAAAATATATTGAAAGTAAAATTCTGAATTTTTAACAAAAAAATAAATTTTCATTTAAATATGCTATTATTAAAATGTTATAAAGATATTTTAAAGAACACCCGTTATTAGCGTTATTATCTATAAGTTGTAAGGGATTTATTATATTCACATATTCGCTGTTGGTTTTTGCAATAAATCAATAAACAAAGTATCTTAACGCCTGCTATAATAAATGTAATTAATAATTTATTGAAGGTGTCATATTCCTACCCAGTTATAATATATTTTCGGAGCTTCATTGCAAAAGAAAAAATTAAAGTATCTGGCTTATTTCAGGGCCCACTCATATATAACCAACATAACATTTGTAAAGTAACTTTATTCGCCTGTAACACGCACTCAAGTAAATTGTCTTGGTTGTTGTATGATCTTTATCGGGCGCATTTATTAAATGCATTATGACTAATATTTGATTTTGTTAATAATAAACTTGAAAAAACATAAAATTTGAATCTTTTTTTATTACTAAACAATAGCACACAATCATATAATCGATTAAAATTATTAACTTCCAGTATTTTACGTATTGCTAAATTAAGAAAAAATATTTTAAAACATCAATATAAATTCTAAGGTCTGTGGCGTTGCAGTTATAAAGAGAGTTCCTATTCCCTTAAGAAAACAATACAAAGAAATAATTTAAATTTCAAAAATACGACAACAATGCTTAGCCCGGCCAGCACCAGCATAGAACGTAAATATAAGTCTGTCGTGGAGATCGTGTATTAATCGTCGTATTTGGTGAATAAATTTACTTTTGTTTGTGTTTGCTTTTGCGTTATTTATTTAGTAGGACGACCCCGGGCCACGTCGAGCTGATATTCCTCACTGTTTACACAACATTTTCGTGCCACTGTGTTGTTGCTACGTTGACTACCCGACGTTTCCACGGTCTTGAATTTATTAACTACCTATTTACGTTGTTATCATCCCTATGTTATGTATTCACGGTACAAATTTTGCTATTTCCTTGTACAGTTTTTGGGTAAATTAAATTTTCCTGGTACTTTATAAGAAAAATATTTTTCTACGAAAAGCTAAGTACAACAATGAGGAATATTTTGCGTCGAGTTCTCCTACGATTATTTTAACTTGTATTGACTTAATATATAGCCTCGTATACGAATATATACTACAATAACCAAGTTAAACCGAATCTGATTTCTTTTATTAATAAATTCATGGATCAACGGACTCGAGCTCCGTACACTTTTTACAACTTAGTTACTATTAAAGTATTTTGAATTCATACACGCTTATTGTTTATTTTTGTTACTGTGTGTGGCATTAATTTTGTGACTTTGAGTTGTGTTGCGTACTTTAAGAATAATTACTTATAATACAATAATATAATTCTTTTGTAATTTTAATACTAAAATCGACTCTGAATCTATTATCGACCCATTTTATTTGTTGTTTTTCTTATTCAACTGAAACTTTTTTAGAAGCGTTGTGATATGAAACTTGATAAAACTAAAAAGCGAAACTAAAAAGAGATAAAAACATAAATCTATAGGACTAAGCCAGCGAGAGAATGAGATGAGAGTTTTACATAGGGCAGTACACATTAGGTAGTCAATAAGGCCGATGATTAAACATAGGTTCAATTTGAACCGAAATAAAACTGATAATAATATTTTTAGACTAAAACAGTGAAAATTTGATACTACTAGATTTTATTTTGATTTATAATCTGTTGAGGGATGTAGGCTAAAGGAATTATATTTATATAAGCTAGAAAAGAAGCAAGAAGCAAGTAAGCTTTTCTGTAATGGTGTACAATAAAGTTTTATCTATCTATCTATCTATCTAAAAGAATTGTCTGTTAGGATGTTTTTTGAAATTTTATTTCTACTGCGTGAGAACTGCACAAACACACAATTTTAATTTTTCTATTGCTTAATTTCAGCAGACAGACAGACGGCCTGCCTGATGGAAAACGGCTACCATCGCCTGACATTTGTAACACCAAAAGGTGCTACCCATGTGCTGCCGCTTTCTAAAAGTGACACTGAAACGGCCACTAATCCCAGAACAACTCAAGGTTGTTATGGTGGCATATGTAGCATGCAGTATGCACTCAGACTAGGGGTGATAGCCATCCAGGCTGACATATACTCTGCCACTTGGCTGTGGGGTGTTTTTTTCGCCTCTTACGGTAAGAGGCGATAAAAGGAGTATATGTATCTGTGAGTATAGGACTGGAACAGGGGGATTTGATGGGGAAGATGGGTTAGGGGGTGGGGGGAGTGTCCCATCGAAACACTCATTAATTCAAACAAATACATTGTAAAACTTTCACATTAATTCCTAATTTTAATATAAATTAAAAGTATATGCTACCACCATTCATGAAAACATACACGTTATAAAAACAATGCCAATAAGGGTAACTGATAAAGCCTTATTTATTTTATTGCGACCGACGCGACGCCCGCACATTGCGATTTGATATAACTTACTCCATTGATATGTTTACGAGAAATTGCAGAGGGGTCTGTCCAAGGGAATCCTAGCAGCCTGTTGCGTGGGCAATTGATTTACACCGATCGATTCGTATGACAATGGCCAGACATTGCCAAGAACTGTCAGACTGCATGAGAAATTTAATGATACTGGTTCGTTGTGGTCACCCCACGAATTCAATTTCAAACATTCACGAGCCACCATTTAAGCTTATGTTGTACGAGTAGATTATTTGTTTTCATTCATAAGATCAATTAATAATTAAACCAAAACATGATACAAAGTACATCGTAAAACCACAATTCTTATCATATAACTTACTCTAATATTATTAAAATACTAGCGGTCCCGGCAGACGTTGCCCTGCCTTAAAAAAAATTTAGAACCCGATTGTAGCGCAAACTACTAGGTCCGATTGCAAATCTAAACTATTTTCGAATCCATTGCACACACACTAAATTTCATCAAAATCGGGCCGACCGCTTAGGAGTTCAGTCAAATACGTCCAGAAGAATTATATATATATATATATATATATATATATATATATATATATATATATATATTTGATTGCAATATAATAACTTTCCATTTATCTATATTGTGATTCTGAGTTTAATAAAAAAAGTTAATGGTTACCAGATATGAACTCAGGAGACGATAGATCTTACATACCTATATATTATCTTCGGTTGTAAGCAGCGATACTTAATCTACCACTTTTTTAAATTTGGTTCATGCTCAAAACTGTGAACAATGAGAAAACAACCATAACTATAAAAATATCAAATCGAAGTACTGTAAAAATTATGAATTTACGGATACTCGGTAAAATTAATACAATTTCCTTTGTTTGCACTGACTCTTCTTAAAATCAATTATATAAACGTCATCTGTTCTATTCGGAAATGTTATAATCTGAATTCGTTGTATAATATATCAATTCTGTAAAAAAATATTTTAAACCTAATTTCTGTATTTGGAATATACGAGTAATTTGAATTACACTGTAGCGTGCCGTGAGTCAGTACCATAACGGCTACTACCCACACTGTGTCTTGCTTGTTATTTTGTTTAGAAATATGAAATTCTCGATACCATCCGTACCACGACATTTTGTACTACATGCCCGGTAAACTGGAAAAAGCAATATTAAATTCGTAAAGAATTTTGTGTTGCTATTGTAAAAGTATATGTATTCGCTTACATTTTCCAAGATTGATTTTGAAAATAAAGCGTATATAAAGTTAAGTATTTTACTATATTTGTACAAGTACGTAATGTATTAAATATAATTATTAGGAGGCTCCGCTAAGAAGCACCCAAATGTTTAATATGTAGGTAAGTAAGAAGTTGTAATAGCAAACCTTCCTGACCTAAGTCAGCAGACAATTGGTAAGGGTGAATGAGACTGTAGGAATATTCACATTGTAGGAATCCGTGTTAATATTTATAATTTGAAACTTTGGACGTAATTACCATTTTATTGTAATTTATTGTAAACTTCATTTCGAATAAGATCGCTTAATATATTGCAGATATTTTAGCAATAAGATTTTTTTAGTATCTTCGCAGCCTTAACACGATTCAATGTGTCATAGTCTTTGACAAATGTAACTTTTAGTTGTGGATAAAAAAGAATCCCAGTTTTATTATTTAAATACTCCACGTTATTATGCTCACACGAATATATAATTTGAATTCTGACTTTACTAGAAAAATCTTAAGAAAACCTGTAAATCGAGTTTGTTGGTGTGTGCGTAACGGGTTAAATAATTAACCCTTCAGAAATCGGAATTCCTGTCCCTGTAGTAGAGCTGCTATAACGGGTTTATTTTGTATTTGAATTTCATTCCAGTCATTCGCGTTAAAAAAGCGTAATAATGTTAAGAAATATTAAGAAATCGTGTTACAAACAACATTCGAAATTAAGAAACACTCTTAAAGTAATGAACGAACGGCGACGCCATTAAAATAGCGGATCATAAATAATTCAAGCAAGGGTTTGGCGTCGTTTCAAGATATTTCCACATTAAATTTCATGAGAGGTAATTTTTCCGCCGAACGACGCGTGCAATCGTGCGCGTGGAACATTGCCTCTGCGACACGCAATGTTCTTGAGCCTATGATCTTTTTGTTATTTTTGCAGATAAACCTTACAATATTTCTTTAATCATTATAATTAAAAATTATTACAACAGCCCATAACTGTCCCACTGCTGAATTAAAATGCCGTTACAATTGCTATAGACTTTATTAGAACTATACAAGCACGTATAACACAGGTACAAATATAACTGGAAACAACCAGTACAAACGTAATGCACGATTCAATTATACGCGCAAAGTCCGTCACTATATAGATTATCGAATGTACATAGTTATATGTCTTGCCTCGCTTGCGATTATCGCTTGACTGCCTCACATCTCCGTTGGGGCATTGATTTATACTGTACAAATACAATATGTCTCCTCGACCGGGTTGACTGGTTTTTCCAAAAATCACACCTGGCTAATGACTATCATAAAGATTACAATAAACAATGGGCTGTTTTTTTCCAATCACAAATTTTAAACACAAAGTAAACAGAAGAAAACAATCATAAAACAATTTCAATGTTATTAGCTCAAACGACGCTGGCAGGTAATAAATGTGCCTTGTTTACAAATATGCAGGTGGCCCAGCTTGTAACAGTATATATTTTTTAAATACCTTTCATTTAACATATAATATTCTAATACGTAAAAACTAGCTGCACCCGCTAGGTCTTTTGATCGGACTTGGACTTCATGTCAACTTCATCAGACTACATCTTCCTAAACCTTGCAAAATAAAGAGCCGCTTCCAAGATTATTCCAAACAAATTTGCAGACTGACACACAACGTCAAACGAAACTTCAATGATTTAATGGTTTGGCAAAATGTAAATAACAATGTGAAACAAAGTGTGTGATAAAGTTTTTTAACTAAGCTTTTATCTTAGTTAAAAAACTTTGCACAATTTGCAGTATGTCCTTCGATAGCTTATAATTATGAGCTAGGCACTAGTATCATACTCTCACATCTTCTAATTTAATTATTGTATGTTTTACACACGTGACAATTTTCACTCTCATTTTCACATTAGTTTTTAAATCAACGAAATACGCTTCATTTCATTTATTTGTATAGATGATATAAGCAAGAGAGTGAATTTTTATAACTCATAATTTTTTCACCTATCGGTGTTCTGAAACTCAACCTTCCGAGTACCCAAACTAGAGTAAATAAAGGAAAGTTCACTCACAAAAATACCCTGCCTGGAATCGAATCTATCGCCTATGTGTTCCAATGAATAGTAAAGAAAGATAATAATTAGACTAGTAGATAACAGAAGACCGTCAATTTATTGCAATTTATAGCCAAATTGGATGAACTGTATTGAAATATATTTAATACATTGAAATTAATTGATTTTCGATAATAACAACACAAAATTACATAAATACAATACAAAACAAATTTGGTTAATAAATACTTTAGACACGAAGCTTTCGCTCATAACTTCTGAATAGTTTTGTATATACTCTCTAGCAACCAAATAAAAGTTGTTAAAACTCTCGGAAAAAACCAATCAATGTAACTCGCCATACAACTGAATGTTTAAATTTGCACAATTTATTTATACAAACAACAACAATACTCAATTCTCGAACAATTCCGTCTTAAGTATTTCAAGTCAGCGGTGGTTGAAAATGTTGAAGTCTTTTTCGTTTTTGACGTCGCCTTAGCTGACGGGCAATGCCGGGAACTTGTTTGCTTTTATTTTTACATCGTAAACTAAACTATGAGTTGTAAACCCTGATTTATTAAGAAACAGAAACGTTCGCCCTGCTTACTTCTGCTGACAAGTGAATCGAGTAGGTACTAACTTTATCGAGTGGGAGATTGAAATTTCATGCTAAATATGTTACGTGGTGGAAAACAAGCTTCTAAGTATGTTTTCACTTTGTTTCTTATTTTGTCCAATTTATAATTGATGGCAAACTAAATTTATGGCAGCTAATATAATATGTTTATAAAAGAAATTATGAACCTTCATTATTAAATTATTAGGTATCACGAAACTAAAGCTATTTTAAAGCAGATGCTTATTGATCTGTTGCAGTGAATAAAGGGTTAGTTAGTTTCTGCTAGATGGGAGGATATTTGCCCGACTGGATGGCTACCACCCCTGGTCTAGAGTATGCCGTCATAACAACCATGAGTTGTGTTCCCGCATTAGTCACCAGGTTCCAGTCTCCCTTTGAGTGCAGCAACGCATTTGTAGCACCTTTGGTGTTGCAAATGTCCATAGGTGATAGTAACCGCTTTCCATCAAATGGGCCGTCTGCCTGCCTGCTGAACTCCTGCAATAAAAAAAAACGTATAAAGCATAAAAAATCATCTGTAACGAGTACAGGTTATATCAATAAGTTAATAGATGCGGTTAACTTGGAGGGGTTCGACGACATACAATGTGAAAACGGTCATCCATCACGCTAATATAAAATTTGAAGTTGACACAAAGTGAATGAGAAAATGATTGATGCGTCGGTCACTTTCAAAAAGCTTGGCAAGAGATTGGCATTTTATAACTGGACGTACTATGTAATAGAATAAATCTTGCATAATTGCACTAGAGAACAATTTCTTTTATATTATATCTACATGCCAAAATTATCTGTCAAAGAACGGCAAACTTAAAGGCTTTTGTGTCCCATTCCAATGATGTTGGATCAAAAATTGGCAGAGAGCATGCAACTCTTAAGCAGTTTTTCTTGCTAATTTTTACATTCGATAATCTGTCTTCGACAAGCGCCAAGGATATACTTACTGCCTGATCCCTGAAATTATGAGTCCGAGCCCAATAGTGGAATGTTTATTACTGCCTCGTTGGCTCAGCGACCCAAAGTGGGTTTTGGCCTCCGAAACGAGAACATGCCATTTTTACCTGTCATGCGCAGTTTTTTTACCAAATGTCCGCTCGTGGCTCCGACAGGTCAACCTCTGTTTTCCAGTGATATTTGGGACGGCTTACCGAACGCCGACCTTCTGGCCAGCTCACATATGATTTCCTCACGCTGCGATCCTCTCCCATCCGTCTTATGTGACCGAGCTAGCCAAGGCGGTGCTTTTATTTCTCCTATTATCTTGGACTCGGTCGCGAGATTCTCAATTTCGAGATTGGTTCGGAGCCTCCAGCTACCATCCCCTCTCTATGATGGACCCAGAATCTTACAGAGTACCTTCCTTTCCGCTACTAAAAGCTGATTCCACTCTTTGAGGTTAAGCGTCCAAGCTTCGCACCAAAATACATCAGGATGGGTCGAATGACGGTTTTACAGATCCTGATTTTAGTTTTCCTGTTTAGAAGCCTGGAAACTACTGGATCCAGGCTTCTAAACAGGAAAAACTAAAGCAAGGCTGCACAACGGAATGTTTATTGGCTAATGATAGTATTGAAAATGAACTTAATGCACCCAAATGCACAAAAATATCACTTTTTCTACATTCTTAAATATACCAGGTTCTTCTGTGTTTACCTGAAAACTATATTTCACCAGATTTAAACAAGTATTTGATATGATTTTCCGTTTTATCATTCACGTTTTGAGTATTTACAGTAGCTATAAAATATTTATGATGATGTCGCTTCTCAAATGTTTAACATGCCACAAATACCATATTAATATTGTTTGAAACCTGACATTGACTATTGCTTTTATTTTAGTAACTTCAATTCTAAAACAAATTTGTCTGTCTTTCAATATGTCATACATGTCTGACTGAGACCGTCACATCAAAGAATAAGCTAAGGCGTGGAATTTAGCTTTTATTCCTAAAATACTTTTCTACGGAAAGAGTGAATTTTTGTTTTCCTTTTTCAATAAACGAAACAAAACTCTTTAAGATATTCTATTTTTAAATAACATTTCATTTATTTGATAAATATAGCTCAGATACTTCACAGACTGAATTTATCATCTTATAAGATTGTAAACAAGCCGTGTCTGTACATTGAAGCTATTAAAAAACCCCACTGGAATAGACTATATAAACGACCGAGAATACGATGGTTTTTTTTTATTTCTTGTCAGTTGGTTCGGGCTTCACGTAAAAACTACTAGACCGATTTCGATGCGGTTCTCGTTGGTCGACAGCTAATTTTTAGACTTAAAACTTGCACTACTTCTTATCCTGAGAATCCCGAGGCAATTTTTCTGGGCATAATTTAAAATTACCATAAAAAAATCGAATTACAAAGCGATTTTTTTCACTGATCGATAGAAAATTTTATGTTATAAAATATATGATACTTTTTATCACGGGAATCCCGCGGGAATGTCCCCGGGAGCAGTTTGAAGTTGTTCGGATGCTTAAAAGTTACCTTATTCCGACAGCTTCCGCTAAAATAAAAGTTGGCATGTTTTTGTTTTTTATGCTGCAATACTTTGTTTCCCTTGAATTTGAAATCAAGCGTGGACAAAGTCATTACATTATACTACTGTGATATAAGGAATTGCAAATTCACGACTAAAGGAAAAAGTAGGGTCTATCATTAATTATATGACTTGCAGGTTAATTGTAGGAACTGAGTAATTATATTAATGGACATCCTATGAATTCGCGATGCCTTAATAGTCAATATGACAAGTTTGTGATACTAGAAGGTAATAAAGACTATAACAATTTTAATATTCCACTCGGAATCACTTGCAAAATCGTAGGTGCAGATTCTCTTAGAAATCTGTAGATTTCTTATATCAAGAGTACCTCTAGTGTTTAAAGTATAGTGCTGTATATAATTTTCATGAATATGTTTCATAATAAAGATCTTGTTCAAGAAAGAAAGAATAAAACAAAAAAATACTTACTTTTTCGTCCAATCATGAATATCCCTTAAAACGGAACCACCACAGATTTGTTGCCCAAACTGTCACGCATGGCTAATTGAAATTAACGTTGAACTGATGCTTTCTTCCTCTAACTACATAGACTTTGTATTAGAATAAAAGAGACGATATAATTCTCTTGGTTTTGGCGCTGTAATTTTGATGGCACCTGGTAGTTTGTAATAACATTAACATTGGTCCCTCAAAGAGGATAATTATGTAATAAGGGAAAATTAAAACATTGTAAAGAATGTTAAACTGCTGAAAGATTGTTGATTATTAGAGTAAGGGTATGTCAAAAAATGGAAAAATTGTGTATAAGCAAACATATAATTTTTTAATGTGACAGAGCACGTGTGTAAGATAGAATATGGATGGAAAACCTTCAGTTGTAATTAATTTTATGACCATCTTTCTTCTGTTTGATTGACGTTTGTGGTTACACCTTTTTAAGCTGTTGGGTATGACACATTTTGCAATATAAATAAGCCTTAGGTCGATATCATTGGGTTTTCCATAAAGCAGAAAGCCTTGGCTTGATGCCAGAATTACCAATTGAAATGCAATCCATACTGCTGCATATAAAATCATTTCACACACAGCGTGTTTATTTACGGTCTTATTCATAGAGTTAAGAGTAATTTTGAACTTTCTTTATGGTTCTTAAAGGAGCGTTCAAGCTTAGGTACTCTCTATGAATAAGACCGTATATATCGCGCTAGATTTCTATAGACTTCCTCAGATTAAAAACGATGTAAGCAATGCATCGGTTCCGTTGATTTTGTAGATCTTTATAGGTGGTGGTAAAGTACTTACCATCAGGTAGGTCGCCTGTCAACTTACTTACCTGCAAACATAAAAAAAATCTAGCAATAATATTTTGGAAACATAATATTTAATTTCCTGTGAATCTGCAATATGTATATAAAAAAAATTGAGCCTCCGGATGTTTATTTGTAAACTTGAAAGTAGTCAATGGATTGACTTTACTAATAATATCAGACTAAGCCACACTGAAGCTTCACAGGGCTTAGCTAGAAACATCTAAAAATAAGCGGCTAATTGACTCTTCAAGTGACCAGAGTTGGTTTAAGGTTTTAGGCACCTCATTCATTGACATCGACAACCTAGGCTCAGTACTCTACCATTTGTATTTGGTATTTGGCTTTTTTTTCTATGCCTTAGGATGACTATTTTTTTCTGGATGAGGTGTCCTTTTAGTACCACTGATGACATGTATGCAAAACTTCATGATGACCGGTTAATTAATTAAGGTGTAAAAACGTAACAAACAAACTCACATATGCATTAATTATATTGCTTAGACTTATTTATCGTAATTACACTAACATGCTTAACATCGCAGTGTGGTAAAAGCTAAACATGATTGTTATCATTCCAAAGTGTACGAACAATTGGTTTTTTTTTTTCAATAAAAGCAGACCGGTCCAGCACGTTTATAAATGCTCGAACTTAATTGCACTGTTCACCATACATACGCATCAGTAGCATTTTTTTGTTTTCTTGCATACTTATAAGATAATAGGGAAGAATGCCGAAAATTTGTGTAGCTTTGTAGGTATACAGATCTCATATATTGCACGTACACGTTACATCTTATAAAAGTATTAAGTAACTTTAATCTGGTATATAAAAATATTAAATCACTATATTTGATACACACATGAAAATCAAATACGACGGAAGGCATAGTAAGGGATTCTGGAAAATAATTTTCCTTATGAAAAAATATCATTTTGCACACAAAGGCACGTTTGGTATGAATTGGACTATTGTACATAGAAATCGTATATTTTACATAATGTAAAACCACCGTGATTGCTAATATCAATCTACTATGATACCTGTGCCAATGCTCTTACAATAAGGGATACCGAACACCGAGAACGCTGAGAGGAAAGTACAGAAAAGCAGTCCCAGAATTCTTTGAGCGGACGCTTCGAACGTAACCAGGATTTAACTCTAGGAGTAATGATGGTGGAAATCAATAAAAATAATAGGATATATTTGTATCTTGTTACGTGAAAATGATCCCTAGTTTTGAAATTGTTTCATTTAACGTCCCGCGAGCACATGTTACATACATTAAAATGTTGGCAGTGTTGTTTTGTTGTTTGTGACAAACATATTCATTCCACGGCTGTACATAACTATACTAGGTACTATTGTTGTCCAATTGGAAGTTTTAATTACATATAAACAAATTAAAATAGTAATATGAATAATGGCCAGTCTGACAATAGGATTTCTCTGTCGGCGTCAGTACAGGATCTTGTAATTACGTTTTTGTTTGAATTATTCTCATATCAAAGTTCTTACATATAATAATACTTACGAGTATTAATAGATTGACGAAAATATAATGTCACAAATGTAGTGATAAGGTCCTTCCCTAACGCCAACGAATTTTTCACTTATTATTCACGAAGTAATCGTAATATCTCACAATCTCGTTAGGTCTATTTTAATTATATATTTCTTAATTACACCTACTCATTGGTGTCAACGAAAAGATCTTTAATCATTATTCAAACCGTCCCTGTTTGATTTGTAACGTGTCAAAATAAACCTTCCGATTGAATTATTCACAAAGACCGCCACTGACATTACGGTGAGTGGATTCATTAGGTCACGTGACTTGCAATCTCTGCTAAAAGGTTGCTGTCACCTGTCACCGGACACTCCTACCATGCGTTTAATATTGCTTTCTCATATATAGTGCTATCAACTACCTCTATAACCTATGAAGGATTTTAGGAGTACATTTATTAATTAATATAATAAATAAACATAATTAATAGCTTGGGACATAAGTCAATTTATAGAAGAAACTTAAGAGACATGCATTCTTTATCTTGAGTCTTTAAATAATAGATTGCTAAAAAGGCGCTGGAGTCTTCTGCGGCAGTGGAAGCAGATCTACAATACAATAAATTTTACAAGATTCCTGCCAGGTATATACTTAATCGAGCCGCGACAAAAAGCTAATTTCTTTATAAAATTAACTATTATGGAACAAGAGGCAAAACATGTAACGAAATTTTATGTTTTATTTTAAAGGGGCGCTTTAAAAAAAATGAGAATTGGTAGAATAAATAATTAATGGCATTACCTTAATCACTGTTACCGTGACAAGAACTATGAATGTCAAAGAAGCAAGTGAGGTGTGTAAGAATAAGCCTAAATGGCGCTCTGTTGCTCGTGCCTACCCCGCAAGGGACTGGCGTGAAGTTATGTATGTTGTATGTATGTACTGTTACAGTTCTTTACTAATCTTAATAACTAAACTAAAATTATTCTAAAAACTCACAACTTGTACGATTTTAGTAGTAGGTATAAACTCAGATGTTCAAGGGTAAATATTTTTGACAGAGTAGACATTCAAGTAGGTATTTTTTTTTTTTATTGCATGAGTTCCGTCAACCTGATCGAAAACGGTTACCAACGCATATGGACATGTATTACGTCTCTAATGTGGAAGGTTGTTATGGTGGCATACTCTAGACCAGGGGTGGTAGCCATCCAGACAGACAAAGGCCCTACCACCTGGCTGAGGGTTGTTTTGTCGCCTCTTATAACAGGCATCCCGGCCACAGGAAATCGTATTCTTTTTCCGTTCCTGCATTCCTGATGCATAGTTTCTATAGGGGTGTAGTTTCTGAAATCAATAAACCATTATGTATATACCCTGTTGGTGCTAATAGTAATAATCCTGATTGCATCCTAAATTCAAAGCCGGGCCCTTTTCTTACTACTGCTTCTTGATGTAAAAGTAGGTTTTAAAAACAACTTGTTCCTGTAGAAGATGAGTGGAATTGCGATTGAAAAAATAAATAATCATTTTTTTATATTATTTCATTGAAATCCCTGTTGTACTTACAGAACATTCCAAATTATAACAATCATACTTTACAAAATTTGACAATTTAACTTAAATAGCTATTACAAACATATACATAAGTATACATGAAACAACATCTGGGTCTTGCACAATGAGAGCGTTAAGTAAGGAAAAGAATCGCTAGTCTTAATGGGTACTTGTAAACGATTCCCTTAGAATGCTGTATTAATTGTAACATAAAACACCAATAACAGAAGAACTGCTTAGCTGAAATATACTCTTATAGAAGCATTCGAACACACTTTAAATAACACGCGAGTGTCTAAGTACTGAGCCATCACTATTACAGATAATTAATTCGATAGCCATAATTTATAAGGGCACATAATTTAGATCAAGTTACATCCGTCTTACAAAAATAATCCTTAAATAATTCCGGACCCGAAGCCGTTTCCTAGAAACTTAATAGTTTATTTGTTTGCATTTGAAAACTTTATAGCTCCTTATAAACATTTAAACTGCCCAAATTGACTCGATTCGATGTAAAACTTCCATAAAACATCCAGGTTGTAAATTGAAATAAAACTTTTCGCCTAATTAATAACATCGTATAATTTTATAAAATATAAAAGTAAAATAGGCGTTATTACTGTATTTTGTTGTTGGACGGCTTAACGTTATTGTATCTTTTTATCTAGTATATCGATGTTTGAAACCCGCTAATACACCTTAGATATTGATCTAGCTGTAAGTCTTCTATTTTCTAATGTTTTTACAAGTTTTTATTTAACTTACAATTGATGTATGTAGTACCTATGTATGTAAGTTCGGGTGGAATCTTGCAAGTTAAATTTGATCAACTTCCCGGTTTTCGATTGAGCTGAAATTTTGCACGCATATGCATATCGCGTGACAATGCAATAATATGGAGTCGGAAGGTGCCCATAGGAACTCCTGTACTTAACAAGATAGACCCGTCATGTTTGGGCTCGTTTTACTTGTTTTGGTAGCACTCTGCTGCTACATGATATCCATGATCACAAAAGCTTGTATTTAAAAACCGTTTTAAAAAACTAGTTAATTATTATTACTAAAGATCTGATTGTCAGCAAAAGACCCATAAGCGTTCTGATTTGAAATTGAATTTGAAACCACATAATATAGGCGGTTACATTTATACAAACAGTTCAAATGATTAAACCAATTCATATACCTTCAAATAATTACTGTTTATTATACTAGTAACTTTAATTAAGTTCGCCTATATTATGTATTACCGAGAGTGCTATTACAATTTAACAGTATGAAGTCAAACACACATCAGTGCACAGACTGATTGAATACATCTCCGATAACTGTGCAGTAATATCTATCCTCTATCACACCATATTGTAATTTGTGACGTAAGCCTCTAAACACTATAGCAATATAAGCTATTGTTAGCTTGCATCCAACAACAGTCTATATTTTCTTTCATCAGTAAATAATAGTCTGTGTTTGATGGGTGGTAACCCTGTTTTATTTTTAATAGTTCGTAATATTATTAATCTATGTTTGTTACGTATATTAGTAAAAATAGATAATTATGTTCGTAAATATTATAGTTGTTTTTCTATTGCGAACCCATTAAACTTAAAACTGTGAATAACACTATATTATGTAGCACAAAAGCACAGATACTATGTTCACTCTTAATCATGTTATTTGAAATAAGGGCCATCCATAAATTACGTGACACGAATTTTATGACTTTTTACCCCTCCCCCGTCCTTGTCACAGCCAGCCACCATTCATGAGACTCCCCCACCCCAGTATCATATCCATTATTTTACAATTCACATCAATAATTATTGAATAAACACCGTAGTTCCGTAATTAGTTTTAATTTTTTGTATACACTACAGACAGAGTTGGAAATGTTTTGAAATTTTAGTGAATAATTTAAAGCTTTTAAATATATTAGATTTTAAAATGTGACGTCCCAATATTTAGGAGCCTCCCACCCTTGTCACACAATTTTACCCTTCGTTGACCCCTTTAACAAGCAAATAGGTTTAACGTAATAACCGCAGATTATCGATTCTAGCCTATTTAGGTTTATAGTAGAAAGCTTGAGTAAAAATACGACAATATTTTCGTATCGTTTTTACGAATAAAACTATTTGAAACTGACCTGTTAAACGGTACCTTATCAACAAGCGTTGCGCAAATAAGTCTTCATTTTTCGTTGACATTTCCTTTATTTTTTCCAAGACTTTCTTTAGATTCAAGATCCATTAGCTTTGTTATAAAATTTTGCTTAATTTTTACTCTTTTTTCATTGTATTTTATTTATCAAGTTTTTAATTTTATTTAGTAAATACAACAGTATTTGCATAAAGTCGTCAGCTCTGTCACTTAACGGGGACTCAACACCGCGAATGTTGACATCGTTACGGTACGGTGATACACGTGACCGTGTGATAGGAGGTATACCGGCAAACATAATATGTTAACCATAGTTTGAATATATTCAATCTCTATTAATGTATAAAGTCTGCGTACATACATTATCGTTTTGCAAACTGATTGATGTCAAAGGCCGTCGATCAGAATGTTGAACACGATAACAATATCTACATATATGCGATACATTCTCTTATCAAACGTATTTATGAATATCGCTTCTCATTCCGTGTCGGGCAATGAACGGTTTATTGTGTTATTATCTTGACCCATATTTCTGTTTTAAATCAATTATTAATTTTGATCGACTTTATTCTTATAGATCTTTTTATTCCAGTTTCACTCTATAAGTAAGTTTTATATTCTAAAAAGTATGATTTTAATTTTATGTGATTTTTTTATTTAATATAATTTGCATCTGTAGTCTTTAAAGTAAACTGCACAATAAGTAGACCAAATTACATGTAAATGATCGTATACTGATACCGCAGATAAGAAAAAAAGAAGTATATTATTAGTAGTAGATTAATGCCAATTTTCAGGATAAAAAAGTATCATTTCGGTACTTACTGTCTACGTAAATTACACTAAGTCGATTTTGGCGTGCATTTGTGTTGATTTTGTATGGTTTACGCACTTGTTCAGTTGCGTTATTGGAATTATAATTAAGAAGTGACAACGAAACAAACAAACTCCCTTCACATTTGAAAGAAAATGTGAATTAAAAATTAAATTCTTAAATAAATGTCCAGACAATCGAAGAGGCTTGATGGGTTCAGTATCTTGTTATGTCTCAGTTTAATTTAAATATGTAAATTTTATGAAGCATAATACAGACTGAGGACACTTGAATTGCAAATGAATGCGACATTACGTTTTATAGGCTGGTAACCAATTCGCCGGCCCGTTTCCTTAGAGCTGACGGCAAATTTTCACTTAAAGATGTCCCCAATTTTACTGGTGTTTTATTGAAAATGCGTTTAAGAAAAATAAGCAAATTTTTCGAAAATTTGTGTTTATACTCTTCTGCTTGAATTTAATAACGTAGACATTTACAGTAGATACTTTTGAAGATGGACGTAATTAAAGTATCTATATAATATTCTAGGAAATTCTGAAGTATTAGTGATATGACTCAATCTATTAGTAAACAGTAAATAAAAACAAAGAACAAACAACCAGACCATTATTATACCATTAGCTCTTTTCAAAAAAATCTTCGAGAACATTTTATTTCAGAAAGCGAAATTTTCTTGAACTAAATTAAATTTATTTCCCGCAAGAATATTTTCCCTATAGGATAAAACGTTCCTGACACAAATCTTTAAAAATGTGTAATTGTGAGCTCTGTAAGATTATGAAAAGATACATATTATATAGAAACAGAAATGTATGACTTCATTATTTACTTTCTGATAACTTATTTTTTGGTTTATTTCTTTATTACAAAATTTTACATATAAAAACAGTATAAAACAATATTTTATACTAATATAACTTATTATTATTATAAGAGCTATCGAAAGGCTCATCAATTCTTTAGGTCTATATGATCAAAAGTCTGGTGCTTGCCTTCAACAACGGATCAATATGGCAATCCAGCCAAGTAATGTAGCCAGCGTTCTGGAGACCTTACCCATTGAGGATGGTCACTTAGGCTCACTATTCTGCACATAATGTTCGGGATTATATGCAGAATTCAATATATTTATATTAAGTTTCTTTATTATATTGGTTTATAATATTAAAGTTTAATAAATATACAAACTCTTGAAATAACTTAAAGGTACGATAACGTTGCTAGTTTAAAAGCACTTTTTATAGACGTCGTTCTGCCTGGAAAATCTTCAATCGATATGTCGACAGCAGCGCCACCTACCGGGGCCAGTTATGAACCAAATGAGAAACCTTCTCTGGCTCATGCACAACAACTTTGGTAAAGATCATCACACGATGAAATGTATAGTTTACGATTATATAAAGGACAAACAAACATTCATTTTTATATATAAGAAGATTAACTCCATCGCCATGTATGCGTGAAACCGCCACCTGTATCAGTAACACTATCGCAGATGAAGCCGCACCTTAAACAGAGCTTTAAAAAAATAATGCATTTAAGGAAGATTAATTGGCCTAAGATATAACCGGTGGATCAATTGCTTTAGTTTAAAATTTGGTAACTCCTCTAGATATAAGTTCAAAAGACACGTTGTTCTTCGTTACATGATGAGAAGTCATGTGTCTTACCTTATCCAAAGCTCACTCGTTAAATAAACGAATGCCTTCATAACAGTAACCATTACATTCTGTTTATATAGACATATGCTGTGATAAAATAAAATTGGGTTTTATGTAAGTAATCGATATAATCCACATTGGTAATTGGTAACTGGTAACCTTTTTGGTAACCTGCTTTATCATAATTGTGTTGTTCTCAATTTGTAACCGATTTCAAAACGAGGAGTTTCTCAATTCGTCTGTATGTTTTTTTGTATGTATGTCCGTTACTCGATTTCTCTGTCAATAGTGAACCAATTTTCAAAACTTTTCTTTTAATCGAAAGGTTATACTCCCGCATTAGTCCCACTGTCACCATGTCAGGTTCTTATGAGTGGATTTCAAGGAGTTAGAGAAACATACGAAAGTTGATATCAGATTTCTTCGTAACACGAAATCTCCGTCAATCTTAAACCGATTTTCACATTTGTCCTTACCTTCCTAACCTAGTTATATAGCATTCAGGAGCTTTCAGATCAAACGTTTTTCTTGGGTGATGTTCATTTTAAAATTTATCTATGTTACAAAATAGTTTTATGTAGAGTCAAGAGATTGGGGTCAGCGTCAAAAAATGTTGGTGTAATTTTTAAATTTTGTCTCTGGCATATGGCAAAAATTCGAGGCAAGCAAAAAAATTATCTAATTATGAGGACTGTCTGGAAGTCATGATTCTTCTGGTATGATCGAATTAGAAAAAACCAAAACTTAACCTGGAGACCCTAGTTCTATTATATATTTAAATTCAACTAGTATGCGTAATGCCTGTGACTAATGTTAACCACACCACAAGGCCGCTGAGTCATAAAATATTTATTACATTATTAAAACACTTGATAAAAATAGTAAAGGGTCGACTATTCCGTATACAAATGAATACATTTGTTCCACTACGTTTATTACAAAAATTCTAAACAAAACATAGTTGAAGCATGTTTAACATTAGTATAGAACAAACCTATCGATAATACATTAATTCTTATTCATATATGGTAAACTGTGCATGTTTTGCTTATAAATGAAATAAATTATAACATTTTTCATGTGGGCGACCCTATTTGGGTATATGTAAGTTATGGGATCAAACAAACAGAAACAACACAAACTTAAATCAATCAAGAATACTAAATAAACATGAAAACAGAATTCGTATAACAATTACATACTCAATTTCGTTGTTCAAACAATTCAAACACACCAGCATTTCGGGTACATTCGCGATCAGCCGGTGAGCTGTGAGTACATTTTTGAAATCGTGAATAATACATGAAACCTGGGCCCCAATTTTAGTGATACTCGTCAAAATCGCCGTACACTATCGTCTCAAGAGTAAGTTGCTTGATTTCGTTATTCTGTTAATTGCAATGATAATACCATTTTTTTCCACTATTGCTCTACTGCGACGATATCGAGAAGATATTCTGCAACGAAACACAAACCAACTTGACTTATAATTTCTTTATTTTCCGTCCACCCATTTTAATATTATATAAAATTATTAGAGCTAGACATGTTTGCTTAAGAGCTTCTTGCGCTGCTTCTTCTCTTCAAGCCATAACATGTTGCGAAGCGGTGGTAAATTAGATTAGGCTCCCATAGAGTAAATAATAACCATAAACAAAATTAAAACTAAACAATTCAATGAACAAGTTGGCGGTAGGAGAAATAAAACTTTAACATACTCGTTGACACTTGACATCTTTGTCTTGCGTAATCAAGGCCAGTGTAAAGTGGCCGAAACGTCAGAATAACAAAAATCAAATAAATTACCGCGCTTTAAATAGTTAAAACTTAGTTTTATTACATATTCTGGATTTAGTAGAATACGAACTCTACGACACTCTTTTCTTTCACCTTCTCCAATTATTTCGAATCGGCATATATGTCTTTCCTTTCATACTCCTCTATTCTGGCATACGTCCTCTGTCACACATCAAATCATCAATGGAATCTTACTTTGAATATCTTCGTAGCGCCAAGATGTTAAAATAGCAGAGTTTCGTCCCTGGATAAACGTTGGGATAATTGTATGAACGGAGTGAGCCTCTTCGTTTCTAATGTGTTCTTAGCTTTACTGAATTTTAACGATCCTTCGACCCTCTGGAATCTCTTGAGAAATTTGATGTTCTCGATACAAATGGGTACGAGAGTCTGAGACGACAATTCCTTTAAAACTTTTGACGCGCCTGATTTAGCGAGCGCTTTGAGGTGTGTTATTAATATGAATTCTTGATTTTGCATGCGCGACATATTTCAATAAATCTTTATATTAACTTTGATTTCAAGCTTTAAAATTCTTAAAGAAGAAGATATCTCGATGTCTTTTAATAATGTTTTTTTTTAACACATGCAATTATCTATTTTATTCAGGAACATAATACTTTAAAGGATAAACAGATTCCAATTCTAGGAAGATCTCGAGTAATTTCAATAAAGAGAGATCATGAAATAAACTGCAAGCGATTTACCAAACATTCGGATTGCGTGGATTTATATTTAGTACCTAACTAGTTTCTTGGCAGTTGGAAGTAAAACGAGTAGATAGTACAAATCCTTAAGGGCTACTTAAGTTTGGGTTGAGTGTCGTATTAAAACAGATCTATATGGCCCGGAACTAACCGAATCTATTAAAACGTACACATGTTAAGCAATAATTTATTCTCCTCTCTCTTTCTTTTCAACCTTTTTCAATTATTTAGAGTCATCATGTTCTTTGCTTCCATACTGTCTATTTTGTCAAACGTTCTCTGACACATTAGACATTTTCATGCACAGTGTACATTAATATAATAGGAGATGATATCCTCCACATAATCCGTCCATTTTATTTTTGAATTACCTTATTTCCTAAATCAATCATCTAGTATTTAATATTCTTTTTGTTGCGTGAATTTAATCCATCTCAATTACATGTTCATACTATTTTAATCTTCTTCCACTTAATCCCCTTATGTAATTGTTTCTCTCTTAGTTTTTGAAGGCTGACTTATCTATTATTTAAATGTTGGGCACACTTGGATCCATGTAATATAAATGGTCATGTTAAAGATTCTCATATATATTTGGACTTTAAGTTAGATGACATATTACATCGGTTGTTTCTTGTCCGTACTTTAGGTTTGCTATGTTTATTCTTTTACTTATATCCTTTTCCATCATAGACTAAGTAATAACTATTATATTAGGATACACGAAAACGTTAACATAAGACGATATAAAATTATTGCAATTGATTTCTAAAGATGTGTCTGTTATTGTTGTTTCATATTTTATTTACATAATTGTTATAAGAATAAGGAGAAAATTTGACCTACATTAAATTCATAGATTCATTTCTCTTTTCTGCCTATATAGTATTACCAATGATAGACTATGAGTTGAAGTTTATATGAGTAAGTATTTTAAGTTATAAAAATAATTAAGTAATACAAATTTTAATCAGGAATGTGAGACATGTTTACTTCGCTTGTGATTAGTTAATTAGTATTTAAAGCTAGTTGGTTATATCATGGCACTCTACAGTTAAACCTATCTGTGAAACATTCCTGATTCCTACATTGTAATTATAATTACGCCTAATATCATTGTTCTCATTCAATTTATGGACCGAAAGTTAGTATAAGATTTCTGTAATGTTTTTACATGTAGGTATATATTATTGGATATTGGCACAATTGACAATACGCTTTAATAACTTGACATCAACTTGCTTTTAGAATTTCATGATATAGATAATATTATTTGTGTTGAAGCTATTGTAGTCAACTATCTGACCCGTGCCCACTTCGCCTCATTAAGAAATACATAATTATGCATTTACACACACACGAATATCAAGGTTTAATTAAACTTTGTAACCTTTAATTAATTCATAAACGCAGAAAGCACTCGCAGTGCCCTGTACGTGGATGAGCGCCATTCTTGCGTGGACCATCATTGCTGTTCTATATTTGACGGGTGTTCCCGTGCCCACTTTACCGGGGGTCAATAACAAATATTATTAATCACAATAAAATATAGCCTATGTCACTTGGGAATAATATAGCTTTCCATGAGTGAAGTAATTTCCAAAATCCGTTCAGAGATTACCCCGAACATACAAACTCACAAACCTTACCCTTTATAATATTCGTATAGAATAATAAATAGATAACATACTTCACTAGTTACAATCATGACGTCAGAACGCAGTACATCCATATAAAATCAAAGAGGCTATGACTTTTTTTAAGATGTAAAGTCTTGAATTGACTTTCAAGTACCCTATTAAAAGTAAGAAGTATAAAAAGCCATATTTAATCATATTTTCTAAGTCATCAGTTTTAAAAGACGTTTTATGACACCACCATTAAGGTTTCTCTAGATAAAAATTTTCTTTGGGATAATAACATTTTCGGATTTATGTCATGCGTTAAAGTAAACGTAAGACTAATGGGCTTTTACTTAGGTCGTCGAGCTTTTAGTGGGCAGATGGTTGCTACATGCCGTATAAAATAACTAAATAATTAAAGCTTTTTTTACTGCAGCTCTCTTAAGATACTGGAACCTGGCCACTAATGCCGTAACACAACACAAGGTGGTTAAGGCGACATATTTAAGACCAGGGGTGGTAGCCATACTGACGGGCAACTGCCCTACCACCTGGCTGTGGGTTGTTTTGTCGCCTCTTACGACATACCGCCCGGACGCAGGAAATTGTATTCTTTCTCCGTTCCTGCACGAGTAGCTGAAAACTGTTACTATTTCTACATTACTTGTAAATATACAAATAGAAGACTCCCTACTACATTCTTGTAGCAGTTTCAAATTTTACAAAAGTATTGATATGTTGAGCTCAGGAACATAAGTCACACTGAAAAACCATCAATATCCTGGTAATAACAGTGGTCAACAATTTTCAACCTCATGATTTTTTTTCCTAAAATACTGATAGAAATTGTAATTGGAGATTGAATGTTTTCCTAGTAGCTTTAGGTTTTGGGGATATTTTAATTTTACACATTTCGGGAGTAGGTTCATATTTCTCGTTAGTTTAACGTGTCACATATGTCAATTTGCTATTAATTACTAACTAATTAGTAATTCTTATCATTTATTCGTAATCAGAATTCTTTGTCTTTAGAGTTTCGTTACCAAATGTCGACTGTTGGTCCATTTCCATGTTCATATTCGTCACTTCTAAGGAATTTTTCGTTGTGCACTGACTGCCAAGCATTTACCCAATTAATTTAAGAAATTGCTGGGTCTAATGTAGATATTCTATATGAATGCACTACATAATGGTAGAACAGTGAGAAAACTAAAATTAATAGTTAACGCATTACATGAGATTTATTTTTCCATATAAATAAGCGGGATTTAGGAGATATAATAACTAGATATATGATGAAGACAGGTTTATAAAAATTTAGTTGAATTTTTGAATTTACACATTAATAGTAAGTAGACACATATTCACTCCAAAATTGTAAAAGGTGACCCTTAGCCTTACGCTCTCTAACTCCTGAAATATGGCCTAGATATTTTGGAAACATAACAAACAACTTAAATAATTATTATAAAGAAAACTGGTTTAAAGATCCCATGAGTAACAAATAAGCATATTAATAAGTGAAATATATAGGGTTTTACAAAAGATAGTTTTTACATATATCTCGTCGAAAAGCGATAAAATCATAAGACTTGCGCATTGCGGAAAATTAAATAATATGATAGCTGACAGTAGATAAAATTATAACTGGAAAGTCCACGACAAAGGGTGGAAAACAAAATTACCCTAAAAGGCAATACTTATTTATAATTCAAATTTATGACCGGAATATTTGAATTTAATAGTTGTCACATGGCATTTTTCCTTCGTTTATTCTAGCATTTTACAGGAAATCAACTGTGAAATGGATGTATTTAAATATTTTATAAGGTAACCTATATATAGTATCATTATTGGCACCCGACACAGTGCAGTCAATTTATCCAAAATAATAGAAAATTTAATTATTTCTTTCATTTATATCCATACTTGTACAATAATTGTACTCGTGTGCCATTAATAGTATATTATAGTGCACGATACAAGGTTTTGATTCTTATTAGTTATCAGTCTGAAATATGCATATAAGACTTAATCAGTGAATTAATTTTAATGATTTATGAATTTTAATGTTTTGACGATGTTGACTTCAGTATCAAAAATAAATATTACTGGAACTACTCCACATTTCGACAGTAACAGTTTTGAGATAATATGGTAGTTCACACATTTCGCAATAAATTCTAATAATTCTAATGTTCAAACACCATGTTATACCACCACTTATTCGAACAAAGCGGTTTGAGTCCACCATCATTATACGCAAAGGAGTGGAACACACTGCCGGAGTCTGTTTTTCTCGAAACCTACAACCTGGGTACCTTCAAGTCTCATGTGAATAGGTACCTTCTAGGTAAGCGTGTTCTATCTTAGACCATGTCTCCGCTCAAATAGAGCGAGATAGTGGTCAAACGCGAACCTATACGTGATAAAAAAATCATACTATTAAAATATCATCATTAATAATTTTGATCATTTTTTAAATAACAAATACACTATAAGGCTGGTCAAAAGTTCGAGGTCATAACTTGCCACCCTCGTGTAAAATCCCGTTTAGGCGTTTTGTAAGGTGATTAATATATTCGTGAAAAGCTGGCCAGGGAGCCCTATTTCTAATAATAAGAGAATAATATAAATAGATCGTTTTTATCGGATTTAAAACACGCACTTTAAAAACTATTGTGACTACTCAATTTATTCAAAGTTGTAGGTTGGTTCCGGTTTACGTGAACTACGTAAAACTAAGATATATTATTTTGGAGAAAATATACCTTCCAACAAGAGAAGTATACATCATAAAATAATGAACATGCTAGTTAGCTATAAATGACTTAAACTGATAATTTTTATATTGGCTTAATATATCTTTAATAAGTCGCGGAAGGCCACGACACACCTTCCATGATTAAATTGATCGTGTATTAGCAGAAGGTGATGTCAGGAGCCTTAAGAACAGACGAGCGTGCATGACAAGAGCTATGAATGTCAAAGAAGCAAGTGAGGTGTGTAAGAGTAAGCCTGTATGGCGCTCTGTTGTTCGTGCCTACCCCGCAAGGGACCTGGCGTGAAGTTATGTATGTATGTATGTATTTATGTATATCTTTAATAAGGTATCAAGAAACTTTACGAAATGCGTTTACATAACTGTTTATGATTTACAAAAATTTGTTTGTGTATATAATGTGTTTTTTATTGCATGAGCTCAGCAGACAGGCAGATAGCCCACCTGATGGAAAGCGTTCTTACAAATGCTCTGCTGCTCTCTTAAGGGATACTGGAACTGCCGAAACACAACTCAAAGTTATTATGGTGGCATTTTCTAGACCAGGCGTAGTAGCCATCCAGACGGGAATATACTCTACCACCTGGCTGTGGGTTGTCTTTTCGCCTTTGATAGGACACACGGCCGCAGGAAATGGTATTATTTCTAAGTTCTTGCACGGATAAATAACGAATTAATGATTGACCTATCAATTTTAAAAAAATGCTTGTACGCAGTATAATGATATTAAACAGCAACAAAGGCCTACGCAGTGTCCTCAAATATCAATTGTTAGCCACATTAAAAAAACTATTATGTATTATGTTACAGTAATTATCATTTCCTTTTAAAGAAGTGACACTATTTTTAACTAAAACAATTTCTATGTGAGAATTATATTAAACAGGAAATAAATGCTTGGCGTTTTTTTCCAACAAAACCATTAATTACTATAAGGCTACGTGCTTGGTTTAAAAACTCATCTCAATGTATTAGTTAGCTTTGAAGTATAGAATGTGTACTCTTAATTTATGCATTAAAAGTTGTGGTCACGACTTGGGATATCCATGTGGTTGACAGCGTTCTATAATAGCCTTGGCAGTCAATAATGGATTACTTGGGACGTATTGAGACGTGATGTTTCTATTAATTGCTATAGGCCACCTAACTTGCTATAGGTATAGTCTAAATTTGTAAGTATTTGTTCAAAGGAATCAAAATTGGTAAAAATATATAAACACCGGCAATGAATATTTTCAGTGCCTTATATAATTTTGCTAATTGTGTAAGGAGAAAACATGAATTTAGTGGGCAAAATTAATTTTTAACGAGATGAACAATGTCGCATCTCAATTAACAGATTAAACTCTGTCTGTGTGTAAATTATTCCAAGTCTACACCAGGGATAATATAGGTGACTGACAGAGGCATAAAATTAACCAAAAAATATTTTGCAAAACGATTTGAATTTAGTGGTCGAAATAATTTAAAAAAAACTTCGCATGGTGTATAACATGATTCGCATGGACATGTATAGGGAATAATTATTAACCATGAACCCATAGGTGATGTTGCAGATAACTATTTTAAATGTGGCAAAATCATGAAACTAAAAGTAATACACTTCTAATCCATACATTGTATATTGCTCTTACAACAGTTTTTCAACAAGTGACATGGAACATAAAACAATCTCATAACATTACAAAATATGAAAAATAAAATAATTCATTTCTGTATTGTAGTTAAATTGGCTATCATATTCCAAAAACATTCGCCCTAAAGAGATCTAAATACCAACAACGTATACTGAGTTCTTAAACAAATGTTAGCATGGCTGAAATAAATTTCGAAATGAATTAAATAATCAAAAGGAATTTCTTATACAATTTATAGATTCTTTTCATCTAATATTCCCACTATTACAGATGTTCCTACCAATTACTTTCGTACTACTCGGACCACATGTGTCCACAGCAAAAAAAACCTATTATTTATAATGAGACATGATGTGGGGTGCATACAAAATGAAAACGCTTATTATTTTATCGCCCAGTGATGGATGATGATTACAGTAATGGCAGAAAATGGTAGTGAATTTTCTTGCATCAAAATTACTGTAGATTGAATATTCTCGGTATAAGCGACAAAAAGAATAACACTCACTAGGTAAATACACACATTTTATATTAAGCTGTTGTTATTGTTATTAAGATTCCGTAGTCGTTATATCGGAATCTTTATAGTCGTCAAGACCGGTGCGGATCCGTCGGTCTGTGTCACTCAAAAATTGTTGAATCCATATGTATAAAATTTGGTAGGTAGCTGTATTCTATACTAGTATACTCATTGGTGTAATCGCGAAAATACTAAAATTTAGAGCCAACCTTCATACTTCCATCTGGGACATAGTTTTTTCTTCACTGAATTATAATACTTGGATATTTCTTTAGAACTTTTTACTGGCATCTACGTACACTGAATGTTCTTCAAATCATTTCAATGTAGTTAGACGAATTTTTATATGTAGTTTGCACAAAAAAATCTGTCCTTTAAAGTGGAAGTTATTCTTGTTTTGATTAAAATACAATTTTATGTACTAAGGCAAACGAGGCTTTTACAAATCTTAAGTTTTATATAATTATCTAAAATTATCTAAAGTAAAGTAAAATAGTAGTATTATCTAACAGTAATATCATCACAATAGTATCTTGATATAATCAGTATAAATCTTCTATTATAATTGAAATTCATATATATACTGACTCTTCACGATATCTCAGGTAATATAATATCTATAGATTTGAAATTTGGCATGGACCTTCCTTTCTCCAAGTAGAGGTCAGCTAAGAATGGATTTTACGATTTTTATTTCTTACGGCACATGAAGCGGACGGATATCAGCTAGTATTATTACATACAGGTGTAATATAATAGCTGTAACATACCGATACAAAGACATACAACCAGACACTAGAATAAGACTATAAGGAATCCTTTTTCACAATTATTCAAACCTCTTTTACACTACACTAATTTAGGGAGCACTACATGGACTAGAAGCGATTTAACTAAACATAACATAACATAACTTTCTTATTCTTATTGCACCACTCTAATTTTACCTTGATTTCAAGACATTATCCCGAAATCAACATAGCGCAATAACTGCGTTTGCACATCAACCCTTCCGGATTCTTAGCCGCTGTAAAAATTAATATAAATAATTTACATGCGTTACAAAAGTTATGGTAACAATAAATTATGTTGCAATTACGTCACCATTATAACCGTAGCATAATTCTTAACCCTCACAATGCTTAATATTCGTATGCTTACACGAGGGGAACTTTCAAATAGGGGAATAGAAAAATTCGCTGATGTCACGTACCGTACCGAAGTACTCTGTACAGAATTTCACTTTATAGTACCATTACTTTTATTGGTTGCACAAAAATCGTAAATCTGTTTTAGTGATATTATTTTATCCGTAGATAATATTATATTTATTTAAGGAACTAGCTGTGTCAGAAACTTTGTTCGCACAGCATTAAAAATGTGTATGTACATGTATGTTAGTTACCTCTGGATTTAATCCTTAAACTTTTGTCGAAATCCGTTGAGCCATTTTGAAGCCTATTTGAGACAAACTTTAAGTCGACAGATAAAAATGTTTAAAATGGATATTTAATGAGAAGACATCATATAAATATTAGTTTGCGCTTAAATGTTCGTATTAGATTGGAAAGCTCAGACAGACTTTTTTACAGGTAACAGGGAATTTACAACGCTAAGACAATTTTCCAATAAGTTAAGTTATAACGTTGGTCAATATGAATGTTATAAAATTAACAATATTTTAAATCCCACCAATGCGCCTTGGTTAAGCATGACGTGCAAAACTTCTTATAGAAATTACGATTGCTATAAACTAGAGATTATTTCAAATTTAGAACGTAAGTTGCTATGTAAGCTAAGAACTAAAGTCCTCCAATGTTTTCATTTTATTACGAAAATCCAATATTATCTCAAAGTTCTTGGGGTTTGAGTAAGCAGTAAGAATTCCTGGAAGATAGTGTCACAAGTGAGTTCGGATAAAAAAGGGACATCGTTTTTGTTGTTTACGCAATAGAGGCTCACCAAAAACCCAAGGCGATGTGATGGCGGCGGGCATAACAAATTATGGCCGTGGCCGGACGGTCAACGGGCGCTTTACGAGCCGCTTCCCCGCCCTGATGATGATTTAGATGCAAGGAATATCGGGCGGAAGCGGAGCGATAAACCGCGGGAACCCGTCGCCATAGCAACGGCCCTGAGGGTGCCACGCGTTCCGTCAACCGCCCTTGTGAGCTTGCAACACTACTGCACGGACGCTTATCGTTATCGTAATAAATTGGTCTGGAATACTTGCAATAACTATCGAACGAAACGCAATAAAAATGCCGATGATGCCATTTTATTATGGCAACCGAATTTGATGAATCGACTCTGTACATTTACATAACAGATCCATCGCGTGCATGTTCTTGAAAGGGTTTGTCTATGAACTTTACATTTATATTCCAGTTGCATTCATAGCACTTAATTGGTATTCCTAAAAATATACGCGGATTTCTCGTAACTAGAGTAACTATTAATTACAAAATCAATATAGGAAAATTGTTAAAATAGTTAACGATACAGCTGCCAAAATCTGCTATATAAAAAATGTAAACACAAGTCGTGGAGTCCCCGATTTATTACCCGGCGACTGATGATGATATATCGACGTCGGCTGCTGTGTTGATCGTCACTTACCCTACCCTTATTACGGAGCGTGTAATTTCGAATTCATTGCCCTCGGCTCAGGCACACCGCTCGTGTCGAACTACTTTTATTAAAGTTAAAATATTATATATTTTTAACGACATGTGGATTTTTGTCTTCAATAAACTTTTTTTTGTTTACAGGTACTATTGGATATGAAAGGATGAGCCATGGAATCACGAAGTGCGCCGCCGAGCCCCGACGAGCATGGGGAGGCGGTGTTCGATCCTCGTTGCGGATATCCGCATTCTCCGACACTTCAGCGGGCTTTTGCCAGTTGCAGAGAACCGGGCCGACCTCGACCGCATCACCGACACGCTGCCTCCGAGCCGCGCGGCCGGACGACCGTGTACTTACCACCGCCGAAGTTCACGACTATCCTTCTTCGGAATCAGGCATTGCTGCCGACTGTCCACATGCGCACATGAGCAACGCCGACGACAGCCCATGCTACGATCGATCTGATTACGAAGGAAATTCCAGTTACAGCCTTAGACGTACACCAGATTACCATCATACTCTTGATTGCAAACATCGACCAATAGATTATAACCGGAGTCACACACCCGAATACAATCATGGGCATGCAACAGATTGCGATCGTGGGCATGGGCGTGCGCAAACGTCCCGTCGACCACATCGTAAACATCGTCGGGAAGAAGACGATGGCGCGCAATCTCTTGATGAACGATGTGCTCAGGATCTTGACGAAATTTTACCGGCGAGACTCGCTGCTGTTAATTTGTCTAGGGAGCCTCCACCACAAAGCTGGAATAGAAGCAATATTGCAGCTACTATGGAACGATTTGAACCCGTTGATTACGCATATGCTTATTATGACCATCATTTATCAATGCCTTCGTCATCTAGAAAAGCTAACAGACATCGAGGACGAGGTGGAATACCGCGAGATCGTACGGCTCGTCATAATTATGTCACGAGATATGGCACGGAGGAAAATATTTATGAAGAAATTACAGATGGCTCAAGAACCTGTCCTAAACACCGGTACGGCCCACGGCAGTCGCTAGTATCATTGGATCGTAGTGTCGTCGAAGAAGAAGTGCGTCGCGTTGAATCTAGGCATAAACGAATTTTAGGAGAACTGAATCTTAGTGTAGAAGCAATGTTAATGCCAGAGTGTGAATCTCCTGATTCGGAAAGAGCGGAAGATAGAGATAACATTGAAGAGCTATTGCGGGTAGGTCCAACAGACGAATTACTTTCGCCAGCTAGCTGTAATCCTCCTGATTTAGATAGTGGCTTCAGTGGAAGTAGCAGTGGCGCAAGCTATGTAGGCAGCTTACGAAGAAAGCCGACTGGGTCTGTGCCACATTTACCTGCAGTAGCTTATGGAACAAGAGGTGCTGGAGTACGGATTTTAGGCGCAGATGAATGCGCCGCACGATGTCCAAGAGATGCACAATCGCCTCGAAGCTCAAGCTGTGGTGACGCCAAAGCAAGTGGCTTTTGGAACAAAAAAGCATGGAAGAAAATATCAGGCTTTTCTAGTTCTAACAGCATCAATAAAGCTGGTCTTACAGGTACGTTTGTTACAAAATATGTATGTAATATAATTCTAGACAATATTTCCATGCATGGCAGCATGTGAGCATATTTTTTGTATCATTTCATTTTTACATTTTACAATCACTCTGTATTTAGCTCAAACTCAATCTCCATCAAAAGATATCACTATCCTCCAAACATTCGTCACTTAGGTACGACCATCATACATAGCAAACAAAATAAATCTTCCGTAGAAAATAACAAGAAGCATAAAGTTCCATTCTCACATAAAACGCGATGAATCCGAGCGGTATCAAGTCATGAAAATCCTGAGAGTATCATATCTTTTTTTTATTTTCGCCCGCTTTCGTCCGCCCATAGGCGTTTTTCAGATGGACGCGCGCGCGTGGCCCAGTGTTTGCTGTTTTTATTTTGGTTTGTTTTGTTAACGGTGCGGCGTTTTGCATTGCAGGTCTGCTCGTTAGGTACACTTTCCGGCGTAAGTCCGGCTCGCAGGGCTCTCAGGGCAAGAGGCGTGCTGAGCCCCTCAAATGCGATGCGTGCCTCTCGCAACGGTGTTAGCCGCATACCCGCACTATGGTAAGGCTCCCCACACACTACGCAGCCTACTGGCAGAAAGTCCTAAATATGTCATTGTCACATCAAAGATCTCTAAACTTTCTACCAGTAATGCATTTTTACTCCATAATTGGCATGAGCGCGTCCATAGTAATATAATAACATTCATTCCTTCAAGGAGGATATTCAAATCCTTGCTCCATCCTTTTTTATTTTTTCCAATATTTTTATTTTTTTTACTCATTCATCACACGACATCTACGAGTAATGCTATTATAATTAATGATTATAAAAGAATAATTCCAAACTCTTGGGGGAAAGTAGGTAGAAACGCGGAGCGCGGCTGACTCAGAAACGATTAACCAAGTCGATACAAACTTCTCTCATTAAGGTATCGCAGATATTACTTTTGCTAACTTTGACTCAAGATAAGTATTGTTCCGCAAGAACCGAGACAATAGCGTGCGCCATCACTTAATTAATCCTCATCGATAGGGTATAAACTACGAACAAACGGAAAATTTCCGATTAATCCGCTGTGATAATGCTGTTAAAAGCGGGGAGGATACGTCTATCACACTTAACGATAAAGTAAAATGTCTTGGTTGCAGATGAGGCGTGTAGGCCAAGCAGAGCTAAATCCAGAACAACTACTATACCATACAGGTTACTAACATTCCTTATTAACGCTATCAAATTTTCCTACGCAAACTTTTTCTCAACTTCCAGTTTTTTTTATTCTTATATTGTAAACAAAGTGCATAAAGCCCTTTGAAAAATTCTTTGTAAATACGAATTTTTGCTTTGTTACAGCTACTCCAACGGAAAACTGGTGGTGCCGTTGGATTCCATAGCACAGAGCTGAGGGGCCAAACCCCCTCGCAATTCCCGCCTCGAACTCCTCAGAAGGACTCCTAAATATGAAAGGACATCCATAAACACTAAAGTAGTAACTTGAATATACACAGGGATTTTCTGACGAGGTAGACCTAGCGGCACATGTTTAGAAACATTCCATTTTATTTCGACGAAGTGGCAGGACACACCGTAAGTGACAAACGTGTCTGAAAGACCAACTGTTTCCAGGTGTGTGAGAGTGTAAATATGGTGAATGGACATTTGTTAAAAGAAGGAGGAGCGTATACGTCGACGTGATAGAAAAGCCTAATTAATTATTTGTATTGTTAATAACGATCGTTTCATAGAAACGTTATGAGTACGTTGTTGTTATTTATGGATTTTTAGTCGTTAATAATAGATGAATAAGGCTGACATTAAATCAGATTATGTACAGGATAATCAAAACTGCCATTTTTGGAGCTAATGAATTTCCTTTTTGAATACAATTTGATGTTTAATAATAAATAACTTTTTCTATGCGAAAATGATTCGTAAACAATGAAAATAATAAAATTGTTTATTAATGTTTGTAATAATGGTATATTTAGCATTCACATTAATAGATTTGGCTATACAATGGTGCTTGTCAAAAACTTTAAGATCTAAATTTTAATTCCTTACTTGAAAAACCAGGTCCAAAGTTAATTTAAAAGCCTTACAAAATGGTAACATCATTGTTAATACTTGTTAGAATATCGTTGTATATTATGTAAATAAATTAAAAAATAAAACATGGTGCACGTTTTAGTTACTTGTGAACAAAAAATGTATCTATAAAGACTTTTGTTTTCAAAATCTAAATTAGAGAATCACGCATTTTTTGCAAATTGCAAAATGATCAAATATGAATAAATAATCTTTATTGTGTCACTAATTAATTAGAACGGTAATTGTATTGGCTAATATTTATGTATTTTATTTTGTACGACGTTCACATTATTAATTTATTGATATTAATACTGTTATTGCCCTTGTTACCATTTATATTATGATCATCAATATAACACCCATAAACAAAAATTAAAACTAAATAATGAAAATGAACAAGTTGCGGTAGGCTAAATAAAAACTTAACGTAACTCATTCACACTTGACATCTTTGTTACGAAAGCGTGATCAAGTGAACAAGGCTACTGAAAAGTAGCTGAAACGTCGGAATAAAAATCAAATAATATACCGCGCTTAACACTGTTAAATTATTACATCCACTAGTCGCGAAAACTTAATAAAGAACCTAAGTATATTTATAAAATATTCCGAAATTTTCTGGATCGAATATGGAACCAAATAAACTCGATATTAGTTTTTAATAAATTCAAAGTAATGATTTCTTCTAGATTTTAAATGGCATATGTATGACAGCATTGTGCATAGCTCAGTTAAGATATTTTAATTAAAGTCAGATATAAAGCATATCGAGGGCTTCATAACAAATAGGCGTATACGCAAAAATGCCATTTTTTTGTTGTTTACATCGGTTGAATTTTGATATTGTATACACCTTATGTCAAATTTTAACTGATAATAAGTTAAATGAATGGTCAGATATATAAACGGACACACACATAGGAAACACGCATTATATTACGTACATATTGAGGGCTTCATAACAAATGAGCATATAGACAAAACTGCAGTTTTACACAAGGAACAAAATTGTGAATAAAACAAAACTAGTTTGCTTGTATAAGGTTCAAATTTGGAATACCCTTCTTTCTACACTTGTATACTGGTAAGACTTTCTAAATAGTATCATACATAGTTTTTAGTAAAGAACGAAAAAATGGCATTTTTGCATATACGCCTGTATGTTGTGAAGCCTCGATATGTTGCCACAAAATTCAAGAAGTTTTTATTAAATCCATTACTTAGTTCGGTTTAATTTCTGGCAATAACAGTACTAAGGGACTCCATTATGCTGAGTTTAGGCTTGTTCTAGAAGAAAACTCAACTCAAAATCGACAAGTCACGCGCAGTGTTCAATAATACTTCTTTTGGCGCGTTAGGGAAAAATGATGAGAGTATTTTTTTAAGATGCCCGCGCACACCATCATGAAAAACCGACACCCTGAAGTTAGCTATAGTCAACATTTTAGTTTTTCTATTGTTAGTATCGTTTCTTCTACAAACGTAGAATAAGGCGAAAGAAAAAGAAAATTTTGAAAAGATTTTTATGGTGTTACGCCAAAGAAGTATAACTTTTAACGCGTGTACATAAGTACACACACACTTTTTTTTAAATCAGATTAATATGTAAGTGTCGAATTGTTCATGAGTATTGTTCTAAACTGGAATATGGATCTTACTATCGTTTAAATTTAGATCAACTGTCACATAAATAGATTCCTGACCAGACAACGCACTTAAATTAATTAGATACGGAAGCTTTTGGAAGAACTTTATGGCTGATGTTTTCTTCTAGAACATTCGTAATTCCAAACAAAAATCGTGTATTCGTGCAGTAAAACAAAACTATTTAATGAATTGTTATTTTTCGCAGTAACACCAAAACTTGTTTGGCGTCAAGAACCTAAAATTTGGTTGACCTGAGATCGATAATTAAAATACATCCATGTTCTACACACATGGATGTATGGATTGTATGAACTTAGTTTCTTTGCCTGCCATTAAGATGAATTGAATAACAATATGCAACATTAAAATGTATTTATAGGGCAACACCATATTTAAATGTTATCAGTTTTTAGTATTGATTTTCGTTTTAAAGTACAGATCTTAACAGGGACATTGAAACAGGCGATTGAGACTCAAAACATCGGACCGGGATCACACGGCATATCCAATGCATATATTTGGATTGTTTAATATTTTTTGAAGTTTTCCTTTAGAATCGTTATGATTTATGACGAAACGAAAAAGCGACTGTAAAATGAAATAAGTATAAGGGCTAAGCCTGCGAGAGAATGAGATACATATTATATTTAATCATTTTAACACTATGCTATGCTATCGATTACGATTGAATTAGTTGAATGAATGAATGAGTTTAATTTAGTTAAAGCACCAAATAGATATTATTCAACCTTACTTTTAATGTTACCTTGGACACAAAGTTGCCTGGAAGAGATCGCTATAAGCGATAAGGCCGCTCGTTGTTCTAATGGAAATGTATTCATATTAGATGTCTAGGTTTGAGTTATATTATTTCGTGTTTTAAAGGTTAAATATTTTATATCGAAATAATAAATCAAATGTGATGGCACAAAATTTTGAATCCCTCCCACCCCTTGCCACATTTTGTTTGTTTTTTTTCGCTATAACATAAAAAAATGTATTAAATTAAAAAATTGTAGAACATAGCTGATGTAGCTACAATGATTTATTGCGAGAAATTATCATAGTGACCACACGCGTATTCAGGTTTGTTTGGGAATCGTTCGCGTGTTTTCGGTACTCGGGTTCAAAATTTTATTTTTAATTTAATATTTAACTTTCTTAATTATAGCAAAAAAAATGTTTATTATAAAACTTATATACGATCATCTTTTCATTTATGAAAAAAAATCACTCTCTCATTGTATACAAGGCGAATCCGTCTTGTGTCGCAGTCCCCTGCTTTGTGTCTCGGTCGTGAATCTCAATGTCTGAATAGTTAATGAAAAAATAAACAGGTTACATGAATATAAAAATGTAAATATTGTAGTAATAGTGTAATTTTTTATCAGTCAGTGAGAGACGTTGATCTGTAACTATTATGATTGTAAGTATGGGACTGATACATCGTAAATATTCTCAATGTTACATGAAATAATATTTCTTTAATTGTCTGTAATTTAGTGATCGTGTTCAAGTCAAAAGAGATTTTTATTAAATAAATCGATAAAATGGACTGAATTTTTATTTGTCCAATATAATAGACATTAACTGCGGTTGCCACTTTTGACGCAACAGGAGGCTTTATATTTACAAGACGTCTAAATGAAACATAAGAAAATTTAAGATAATATGCACCCATGTTTAAATTCTTAAAATTTTAACTGAAATTCGTTGAACTATATTGAAGGATATTCAAAACATGCTTTCAAACAGACTAAAAGACAAAAATACTAAACACGATAATTTATGATTAAGTATCATATAAATGCAATAACACTTATCTTTTTGGCATTTATATTGAAATAACAGACAAGGCCATGTCAGGACAGGAGTTTTACTATTTTCGCAAAGTACAAGAGTACACTTCGGAGAATATTCTATAGAACTGGTCCCCTGCCCGTTTTACCATCGCATAACCAGATTCACCGGACTGCGCCAGCTTTAGGTGCTGGCAACACCAGCCAGAACGAAACTCTTCGCTTCAACTTCTGATGCAGCGCCGAAGAATGCAATAATTTTCCGGATTCTGTTTTTCCCGACAATTACAATTGGAGTCTTCAAGTCTCCTAGGTAAGCTTGTTTTATCCCACACTGCGTCATCACTTAACATGTAAGACACTGCTCAAACCGAGAACCTAAACGTTGGTAAAAAAATCTTTACAAAAAAATGCTATTGGTAATATTTATTATTAGCCTCATGAAAGGTACCCACAAATAATAAAACAAAAAGAACAAAAGCCTAATTTATCAAGCTATCCCCACAGTACCCAGCTGTGAGACTTCCTTGTGTTTAAATGGCGATGAAGCTCATTCATGCCTTTCATCACGATATGAACAAGCCCTAAATTCACCACAATACCATCAATGAGTATAAAATTTCGCTTCCCAGCAGGGCAGGCAGCTTTTGTGCTAAGTCAGTTAATTGTTTAATTGGCAATAAAACCGAAAAAATACTACTTTTTTAATCAAAGGAATACAGCTGCAACCTTATTGAGTCTCAGTTTTTATTGGATTCTTCGATTAGACATGGATAAATTTATTTAAAAGGTATGCAATAAACATTATTGGTGTATCACAAGTTACTTTTAAAGTCGAGAAAATGCATGTTAAATTGAATTATTAGGGTTATAAGAACGCTGTTTACAAAATACTTAGATTTTTAGAGTTGTGTAGCCATTTAGACAAAAACGAACTTCTTTGTAATCCTCATGTCCGTCCGTCTGTCTGTACTGCCTTCCAAAATCATGAAAATCACCTCCGCCTACTTTTAAAGTATGAAGTGATAAATTTAATGAAAAATGGGGTGGCAAAAGAATATTCTCACCGAAAATAATATCCGTTGAGTAGCTTTCGAGATATGGACTATTTTAGATGAAATTATCTTTAATGGTTATTTGACTAAATTACTAATGACTTATAATTTGTGGACTGTTCAGTACAGAACAGAACATTAACGGCATTAGTGCACAGGTTCCAGTCTCCCTTTAAAGAGCAGCAGCGCAATTGCGGCACCTATGATGTTGCAAATGTTCCTAGGCGATGGTAACCGCTTTCCATCAAGTGGGCCGTCCCTTGAACTCATGCAATAAAAACAAAAACACAAACCTTGCTACATTTTTACCTATAAGTATCTGAAATTCGGTAAATAATAAACTGACTTTGTTTCAAATTAACATGAGCACAGTAGCTACGGGTGAGATTTCATTGCTTAAATATTTTTCAAAAAGTATAATAGAAGTTGTACATTCGCAAAATATCTTGGACACTCCCACACACGTCTGGTGACAACCTCGTCTATTAATAAAGAGGAGCAGCGAGCAACAAATTACAAAATGTACCTCATGATTTAGAATAATTTAAGGCATGTATCTTTTTGAAATTCACAAAGGGAATTCCTACAATCGGGATGTAGCTTTATTAATCTGTTATTTGTTCCCAGCCGAGCTGTTTCTGTGTCGTCCAATTAATATCAATATAGCGTGCAGGGATTTCGGTGTACCGCCCAGATGGCTAACATTACACACCACGTCAGACTATACATACACAACAAAGCGTACATTTTTGTCTGGCTATAATTAATAAACGTATATCGATATCCAAAAATAATAAATAAACTCAACTTCAGTATTTTTTTTATAAAAACAAAACCAAATTCAAACTAAAAAGCAAAAAATAAATATATTCTACTACATCTTGAACTCGGAGCAAAACATTAAAAATAAACAAATTTACATAATATATTTGTATGTGTTACTTCGCATCGACTTCGACGTCATAGAAAATATGCTTATTATTCTTTGCATTTTAATTTGAACTGAGTATTGTAAGAATTATCAAAAAATATTTTCTACATTTTAGTTGCGCAAATATTTGAATAGCTTTTAAAAGAATAAATTAAGCGCCTGTATAAATTGCACTACTGGCACTCGTATACAAGTTTGCCTTTTTATGAGTTTAGGCACCCTCCAACAATGGCTGTTTTCAATTTCCCTGAGGATCATTGATCAATCAATCAGATCATGACTTGGTAACGACGGGACCTCTTTTAGTCTTTCGAATAAATAAAAAAATCTGTCTATAATTGACAGACAAAGCTCGTAACGAACATACGAAAAAAAATATACAGTCGATTTGAATCTTCTCCTTTTTCAAGTCAGTTAAAAAACAGGAGGGTCTCATTTTTCTGTTTTTTTTTTATAAATTATACATTTTTAACTTTTTCCGTTGAGGAAAAATATTTCATTTTTTTATTTGTATTAAATTTACTTTTAAAATTCTACCCCTTCTGTGTGCATGGACTAACACTTGATTGATATTAATTTATTTCTAAAATAGCTTGATTCTTTTACTATAACTAAACCTGTATCTAAAAAACTGTACGTCGTTTGCGTAAAGTATATAGATAGTAAAAGTATATAGATATGAAAAATTATAGTCTAAAATCAATTTATACTCGTAGTAAACAAAGACGGGGAGGCACTTGTATACTAAGTCGGAATGATATAGAATGCATAGAACTTAATTTTCCTAAAGACCTGGGGACGGAAAAATTGTTTGAAATTTGTGGTATTGAACTGACAAAATTTGGAATGTGCATTTTGTGTATTTACAGGACTCCTGATTCCAATATTGACATATTTTTGATAAACTCCATGCAACTATATCTAAACTTGAACAAAAATATAAAAAAGTGATTATTTGTGGTGATTTTAATTTAAATATACTGGTTAAAAATAGATCTACCGTTCAATTCAAAGAAATACTATCAAATTTTGGTTTACAGTTCCACATTCATGAGCCAACTCGCTTGGATACTTGCATAGATAATATAATTAGTAACGTAGCCTATGTAACCGGTACTACACATAATTTTTGTTTATCTGACCACAACACAGCTCAGGTAGCTACTTTTAATAATTTGAAATTTTCTAATCTTCCAGACTACTCTTTTCGATTCGTCAAAGATTTCTGCAAGGAAAATGTCACCAAATTTGTTAATTCTATAGGTAGTTTAAGTTTTTCAGAAGTGTTTTCCATTTCATCGGCTAATAATGCGTTCAATGCTTTTCACGATTTAATAACCTTATTTTTTTCACTTTGTTTTCCTACTGTTAAAATAAAAACGATGTTTACAAATAAACCAAAAAAAATTAGTAAAGGTTTAAAAATTAGCAGCAAACATAAAAGATTATTAAGATTCAAATATTATAAGAATAAAAATTCGAATAACAAAAAAACGTTCCAAATATATTCAAGCATATTAAAAAAATGTTTCAACAAAAACAAAAAACTGTGTAATGACTATTTTATTGCTAATTCTACAAACGTATGCAAAGCAACTTGGAATGTTGTGAATGAAGAGATTGGCAAAAAGAAATGTAGCAATTTTATTGATAAACTATGTCTTGATGGTATGAATGTCACTTCAGGACATCTCCTGGCTGATATTTTTAATGATTTCTTTATAAATCTAACTAATGTTTCACAAGCTAGTCCTATTTCTCATCAATCTGTCAATAATCCCATATTAAATATTAACTCAAATTGCCACAGTCTATATTTAGAACCAGTTACGTCTGGAGAAATTTTAAAAATTATAATGTCTTTGAAGAACACTCATTCAGCAGGTTACGACTGTCTTACAACAAATCTTATCAAATTAACTTCTAATATTATTGCGAAACCTCTTGCTTACATAATTAACCTAACTTTCGAACAAGGTTCTTTTCCTGATCGACTGAAAATTTCAATTATCAAACCTCTCTTCAAGAAAGGATCGAAAACGGATAAAAATAATTATAGACCTATAGCATTAATACCGATTTTGTCTAAGATCTTTGAAAAAGCTATTTATAATAGATTAATTTCATTTTTTACCAAATTTAATATCCTAGCAAAAGAACAATTCGGTTTTCGGAAATTCAAATCTACTTCTTTGGCAACTTATCACCTTATAAATTTAATTCTAAATAATTTAAACAATAAAACTGCCTGCTGTGCTCTATTTCTTGATCTCAGCAAAGCTTTCGATTTTGTCGATCATGCTATTTTGCTCCAAAAATTAGACAAATATGGTGTTAGAGGTCCAGCTCTTAATTTATTAATTAATTATTTAGGTGATCGCCAACAAATAACTAGAGTAACTAAACTTGATAAAGATTTAAACTGTGTTACAAACTACGATTCTACACAAAAAGCTACCCACCGCGGCGTCCCTCAAGGAAGCATACTGGGCCCTTTATTATTTCTGTTATATGTAAACGACATGCCTCTCGCCACTAAACATAACAGTATTTTATTTGCAGACGATACAGCAATAGTTATAAAATGTTCTACTATCTATGACTACGAAAATGATGTTACGACATGTTTATCTGATATTATTAATTGGCTCAACTCTAATAAACTAACTATCAATTTATCCAAAACAAAAATTATTCAATTTAGAACAAAACAAAGTAAATTAAATAATTTAAACATTAACTATAATAATATAAACATAGAACAGGTTAATTGCACAAAATTCCTGGGAATTCAAATTGACGCTCATTTATCATGGAAACAACATATTGACATGATTTGTAGTAAAATTAATAGTTTTGTTTTCGCTATTAAAAAAAATAGAATGTGTACATCCTTGCAAACTGTGTTAATGGCTTATCATGCTCATGTTTGCTCATTAATCCACTACGGAATCATAATATGGGGAAACTCCCCTGATATTGCAAGGGTTTTTCTCGCTCAAAAGAAATGCCTTCGTGCCGTATTTGGAATGAAATGGGCAGAATCGTGCAAGCCGGTTTTTAAATCTCACAATCTCCTTACTGTGGCTAGTATCTACATACTTGAAATCGCTAAGTTTGTCCAATTAAATGGGTCCCTGTTTGAAGAATTTAATAATGTTAACGCGAGACTTGTGACGCAAGTAAAATTAAAGATGCCTGTGCCTTCTCTGGATCTCTTCAGAAGGAACTGTATTTACATGGCTCCTCTTATTTATAACTCTTTGCCAAATAATATTGTAAACGCACCCCCAAGAAAATTCACTGTAGTCTTAAAAAAGTGGCTGATCAAGGAGTGTTTCTATACTGTAGATGAATTTCTTAAAAAAAGTGCTTGTCGCTATTACCTATACGGAAAAGCTTAATGATCTATTTGTAATTATTTCTCTTGACATTCATTACTTGTATTTTATGGAAAATTGACTTTTTTTAATTAGAATATTTATGTAAATTTAATTTTAAACTTGATTTCATTCGTTTTGTACACCACTATGTGGTAGAATGTACTGTGCGTCTACAATGTGTAACACCTGTATAAACTACATTCTCGCAAATAAAGATATTGATTGATTGATTGATTGATTAAAATTTTTACGTCACGGATTGTTTATCTGTTTATACTGCTAGCGACGGCGTAATAAATTATAGACAAATTCGCAGTGAACTGTCAGTATTTCGACATACACAATATGCGTTGACACGCAATTTTGTCTATACGTAGTTCACGTAACATAGCTGTTTACAAAGATTATTGTTTGTTAGTATTAGTAATTGTCTGGTTCCTCCCTGTTAATAGGAACAAGGTTTCATGAGTTTTGAGCGTTCGTATAGATAATATCGTAACTAATATTTATTTATATTTGTATTTATTTAAGATCAAAAATTTTACATTTTTTTTAAAAATATGTAAAGATATTTTTTTATAAAAAAATAAATTACATTATTCTTTTACAAAAATACATCAAAAAATAAAATACATATTCAATAAAAAAATATAAAATCTTGCTGATCACCGTCAGTGGGGCCTGGGGTCCAAACTACCGGTGGTTAGGGCTCCAGAGACAGGAACCTCCTCACAATTCGTGCCGTGTCCAAGAGTGCTGCCTTCTGTATCTGGCCCTTCACCCAGCTTCCCAGCGAAAGCCTCTCTAGATGACGGTCGAGGCTTTTCGCTATAAGACCATTGACGGTTACAACTATCGGCACAATGCTCGTTGACTCCAGCCGCCACATAGCGGTAACCTCGTGAGCAAGATCTAAGTATTTACTTAGTTTTTCTTTTTCTTTCTTCACGAGATTATCGTCATGTGGGATACTGATGTCAACGAGTATTGCTCGTCGCGCAGATCGATCTATTATCACGATATCAGGCTTATTGGCTACAATAGTCCTGTCCGTAATAATTGATCGATCCCAGTAGAGCGTGGCACGACTGTTTTCAAGAACTGGCTCCGGCGAGTACTGGTAATAAGGCACCTCCGTTTCCACAAGACCGTATCGAAGGGCAAGTTGCTGGTGGATAATCCTGGCTACGAGGTTATGTCTGTGCAAGTATTCGCCGTTAGAAAGATGTGAACAGCCGGAAACAATATGCCTGAGGGATTCACCTGGGCGATGACATGCCCGACAGATGTCCAAGGTGCCATCCTTCAGGATATATTTCCGGTAGTTATTCGTCTTAATAACTTCGTCCATAATTGCAAAGACAAAACCTTCGGTTTCTCCGAAGAGGTTACCGAACCGTAGCCAGTTTACCGACGCTGACAGGTCTACATCGGGCCCTGTCAAGGCCCGATAAAACCTGCCATGCAGCGCCTTGCTCTTCCATACGTTGATGCGGTCGGAGGCGCTCAGTACTGCTAGATTGCACCAATTCTCGTTAGCCAACGAGAGCGTGGTAAGACCTTTGTCTACTGCCACAACATCTTTATGCAGGCCCACGTCCATCTTAAGAAAATATGTCCTGAGATTGTTCACCTCGCGATTATGCAGATCCTTGGCATTTAGAAAGCCTCGGCCTCCACATCTTCTCGAGATGTACAATCTCATTACTGATGAACGTGGGTGATGCATACGATGTTTTGTCAGCAGACAACGGACTCTTCGATCTAGGGCGTCCAGCTCCGTTTGAGTCCACCTAAGTATGCCAAAGGAGTATGCTAACACGGGCATAACCCAGCTGTTGAAGGCTCTGACCTTATTTCCACCTGAGAGAAGGCTGGTTAAAACCTTCCTCAATCGGCAAAAGAATCGGTCCTTCACCGTCTGTTTTACGTCCGCGTCAGCTATACCTAAGGACTCTGACATACCTAGGTACTTGTATGTTTCGGTTTCGGAGAGGGATTTAAGAGACATGTTCTCTGAAAGTTGTAAATTCGGTGAATTCACAACTTTCCCTCGCCGCACATGCATGACCGCACACTTTTCTATCCCGAATTCCATATTAATTGACTTACTGAAGCGTTCTGTTGTCTTCAGTAATTCAATCAAGTCTGGTTCGTTGGATGCGAAAAGTTTGAGGTCATCCATATACAGCAAGTGCGACATGATCTCTCCCCCTCTTCGAAACCGATAGCCTAGCTTTGAAGACTCTAGCAAAGTGCTAAGAGGGTTCAATGCTAGGCAAAACCACAAGGGACTCAGGCTGTCACCCTGGAATATTCCACGCTCTATATTTATCGCGCCCTCCGGCAAAGAAGGCCCTCTCCCACCTGGAAGCTTAAGGTGTGTAACCCATTGCCTCATACATGCCTGAAGAAAGGTTCTTAGAGTTGCATCGACTTTATACAGCTCTAAGACTCTCATCAACCATGTATGCGGCACTGAGTCATACGCCTTTTTGTAGTCGATCCAGGCAACGGAAAGATTTCTTCTATTCCGTCGGGCTTGTTGGCTAACAGTTGTGTCAATGAGAAGCAATTCCTTTGTACCACGTGACCCAGCCTTACATCCATTTTGGGTGATTGCCAAAATGTTATTATTATAAAAATAATTTGATAATTTTTTTCCCAAAATGGACGTAAGGAGCTTGTAGATGGTGGGCAAGCATGTGATTGGTCTATAATTTTTGGGTTCAGTGGTACAGCCAGATTTGAAGAGTAAATGGGTGACGCCTGTCGTCATAAAGGTTGGAAGCGAACCACGATCAACAGCTTCTTGGAATTGATTAGCCAAACAACTATGCGAGCTTTTGAACCACTTAATCCAAAAGTTATGCAATCCGTCCGGCCCTGGACTTTTCCAGTTATGTGCCGAACGAATTGCATTACCAACATCAAGTGGTTCAATGGTAATAGGTTCCATATCTGGCACCTGGTCGCATGATTGCTTGACCAGCTCAATCCAGTCGCCCTCCGTGTGGCTTACAGGCATCGACCATATACTGCGCCAGAAAGAAGCCATGGCATCAATATTTGGTATTTGCCTGTCAGCGACACTATCTCTAGATTTCTCCCAACCTCTATAAACCCTTTTCTCTTCACTTTGGAAGGTCCGATTCAAGAAATATCTATCCGCTCGTTCTTTGTACCGGCGGATCCTATTTGCCCATGCATAGACTTTTTGCTTCCAGAAGTCTATACGTTCCGTGGCTCTGGCCATATATTCACTGGGGCTGACATTAGTACCAGTAAATGCTTGAGCCACGAAACGCACAACTCGGGGCCGGCAATTGCCAGCCCGGAAGCAAATTAATTTGGCTATGAGAACTCTGGCCCTGTCGATACGCTGTTCAATCCGTATTTGCCAGGCAGGTTTGCCGCTTGCAGGTCGGGTAGGCTGTGTATTTGGAAACTTAACACCAGCCACCCGACATACAGCTACGGCCCCGCAATATAGGATTGAGTGCGTATCGACAAGGTCTGCGCTAGACCCGAAATAAGGCGCTAGCAAGCAATCCAGAGCCCCCATAAGCAACAAATTATTTCTATGCAGGGGCAATTTTGGAACGCGTGGCCTATTTAAAATAGGCTGATCTCGGAATTCTTGAATCGAATGTTCCAAAGTCCTTCTCAACTGCTCATTAATCTGGATACTTACGTTATCTACCGCTATACTATCTGACACGTCGTCTATAGTAAAGTTCACCGTCCCCTGCGAGTCCGCAGGCGTTGCCGGTGACGTAGGTTGCGGCGTGTCAGTACTTTCGCGGTTGATCCGTACAGCATTGCGTAGACGATCAAGTGTCGACTCGTCCAGCAGGTGTAACCGCTGGATAGCGCGCACTTGATCCGAAAGTCGTTGCGCCGTCACGGCGGATGCTGGTTGAAAGGTCTGAAACAAAGACAGCAAACGGCCACGATACGAAGTGAGGTTCGTTCCTCCCTCTGTCGCCTCATAGTACGCGCGCATGACGCACTCATTTAACTCTTGAGTCCATCTCATGCGGCGCACTACACCACCGGTAGCGGGGGCCGGGCGCGGGATACGTCCCGCAGGCCCCAAGCGTGCCGACGGTGGCCGCCCACGGCCCCGCACAGGTCTTGGCGGCGGGGCGGGCGGCGCTGGCTCCTCCTCGTCTTCGCTCGATGTCCCGCTTTTTTCATACGACGTTGATGACCGAGACGTAGAACCCGGCGAGGCGGGCACAGCTGATGGTGGGTGTGCGCATCTTTGTCGTGCTGCAATCTCGTTTGTCTCCTTATTGGTTCGTGTTGGATATAATTTTGTGTTTTTCTAAAGTATTTGTGTAGAATTTTTCATTTTCGTCCGGGTGATTGACATTACACTTGTCATAGTAATAAATTTTTCTCTATTGAATATTAATGAAGGAGATTTCTTGTAAATAAATTATAAATACCGGTAAACTGTTCTTGTGAATTTGGAAGACTATTGTATCGCTTAGAATCACTGTTTTATTTAAATTTATATACAAAATATACGGGACAAACGTTTACGTGACAGTTTATTTATATTATTATTGTTACGTACGCATTTGTGATTAAAAGAAAACCCCCGTTTTTTTTCAATTTCACGCTTTTACTACCTTACACAGCTCATTTCCGGATCTCCTATTAAATTGCACTAAACTCCTACACTTAACTGCCCGCTAAACTCTTCACTAAACGTTCCACTAAACTCGTCACTATCTTGTACTAAACTTCTTTTCCAATTGTGTAAACTCGTTACATCTTCTGTTAAACTTCTTTTTCTGCTCTCTCGTTTCGCACTTGTCTCTTTGCTGTCTTCAACTGAACTCCCCGGTAGGCGCGCCTTACGCTGCTTATATAGTAGATGAAGATTTTTTTTGAACCCATGACTTCGTTATTCTTTTATGTACTATCGGTCCGGACCTATCTATCTCTGTCTTGTCTTTCCTAAACTTTCTATTTTAGAATTCCAATCTTTTCAGTTCGTTATTCTTTTGTGCATCATCTAACCCTTTCTAAAATGTGTCTGTCTGTATCTTTTCTTTTCAGAATCACTCATCTTATTCTGAAAGTCTTGAGGCCGGCTTACTCTGCTAGAACGTTTTACCCTCGATCGCTACAATATATTACAAGTGCCAATGTGAGTTTGCTTGTTTGTGAAGGTCTCACGTCTTAACTATCCATAAGATCGTCATGAAATTTTGCATACATCTTAAAGTGGTTAGTTCCCGACCGTCAGGTTAGACGAATACAGCCGAAATAACAAATAAATCATCATAGCACCAACGATGATAACCCAATTTTATTGTGTTGTTGTCACACTTAGTTACACCTCCGATAGATGGCGTTATAGACATTTTTCTCATCTTTTTAACTTAGATTCATTACTTTTTATCTCTGGACATGGGATAGTTTGCAAAGATTTTACGTAATAATATTGTTACGAGTTTAGCGGAACTCGAATTAAAATGCCGTTGGAATTATTATAGAGTTTATTAGAACTATACAAACACGTATAACACAGGTACAAATATAACTGAACACAATAAATACAAACGTAATGCAGAAAGTCGTAATCCAATAAAACCTCCAAAGTCCGCCACTAATAGATTACCGAATGTAGTACACACGTCTTGCTTCGATCGTAGTTGTCGCTTCTCCAATGGGCCCTGGTTTTATGCCTCACAAATACAAATGTGCCTGTATTGTAGTTGACCTCATCCGTGACACCTGGCTAATGATTTGACCGCAACTTTGACTGTTTTCTAGAATAATAAGTAAACGCATACCAATAAATAAGTAAACAAAAGAAGACGATCATAAAATAATTAATAGTAATAAAATGTGTTTTTACAGATATGCAAGTGTGAATTTGTGTTTGTCGGCCCTAGGTTGTAACAATATTTAATACTCTTTAACTAAAAAACATTTTTCAAAGCAATACTTATAAGTTTAAAATTAAATCTTCTCCCTATGTGCACCGCTTCGCAACATGTTGTCCCTGTTAAGCAGAGGAAGCGTCATGAAACATCTCCGAAATATGTTTAACTAAAACCCATTTTTGTTTTATTTTTATCTGCCTCATTTTTTTCATTATTAACTTGAATAACAAAATTATTGTTTTAGTAGGCGTTATATGGTAATTTTAGGGTATACAAATCCAAGGCCCTTTATAAGAAAAATATTTGTATACCAGTTGCCGACATGTTTAGTAAACTACGGCATAGTGTAGTGTTAACATTAAACTGCTCAACTCTACCCCGAAAACCGCAACGCGTAATTAATATAACAAAGTAAAGATAACTATGTATAACAAATGGGCTTATAACAATAAACGCCTCCGGGTGTTGTTTTTGTTCTCGAATATTCAAAGCACAGTTCTATCAGAGCGGGAAGCCGACTTAAGTGAGCAATAAGCCTTCCTCGCTGGAAGATAGGATTGGGATCTGTTTGAAGCTAGCATGAGACTTACTTACTGTCCTTTTAGTATAAATTCAAGGTTAAATGGTAATATACCTATATAATATCTCTGCATAGCAAAGAGAACGAGTAATTTGATATGCAAAATGTTAAGTTATTTTAAACAAACTGCTGTAAGTAGGACATCCTAAATTTGTACCAGTTATTTCATATATAACACAAGCCGTCGCCAGGATTAAGATTGTTTAATAATGAGCAGTACAAGACGAAGCAAGAGAGAATTCTTGCGGTTTCTGTGGTATAAACTTAGAATACTCACAATGTAAGTAATCTTCATTGTAATTCATGAAAATTACTTCACTTAGACAGCTATGTTAGATTCTAAGGAGTATTAACTTGCAGTACATTTATGTGAAGAGCAGGAACTAACATAAAAAAACAAACTTATTTACTTGTATAATACTTGATTTGGCCCCGTTGCTACACTGCTGGCCAAACCCTAAGAAGTAGTTTTATTCTACGAGTACTTAAATAAATTAATTGGGTTCTTTTATATACCAACCTTCAGTGAAAAATCATGTAAGTAATGATGAAAAGTCGTGCGTTGCGTGGTTAAGGAGGAGATAGCAGATATGTAAGTATGTTATGTAACAGAAAGATCCTAATGAAATGTTATTAGGCCATGAAATACAGAAGTTGTCAAAATGATTAGAATACATACCTAAATAATTACAATCCGGTGTGGTCCAATGGTTGTAAGTCAAATTAATTAACAACAATTTCAATAGTACCGATTACAATTGTCACGTGTATACAGACGTGTAAAATATTATGTCTTATGTAATACTACAAACATACAAATAAATAGTAAAAAATACAAAAACAACTGAGTGTATTAGTGTAACATCTAAACTTTTGTGTACTTCCAACTCGCGTAAAAGTTTGTCCCTTGCTCTGAGGACTTTTTTGGTCCGTTTTTGTATTGGTAGTAAGAAGACAGAATTATCCCCGAACTTCAATACTATTAGATAACACATGGAACAGTCATTTTACTCATAAACTACTGGGTTGTCTACATATATGAAATGTAACAGATAGGTTTAACTTCGTACAATGATGCAAAATTTTGTAGTCAAGTTTCTTTTTTCTTTTACCTTCTCCCAATGATTTAGGATCGGCATAATCTATTTCTTCCTTTCATACTCCTCTATTCTGACATACGTCCTCTGTCAAACCACAAATCATCATATCATCCTTGACACAATCCATCCATCTCTTCTTTGATCTACATTTACATTTGTACCCATACATCTTATAGTTTAACATTCTTTTTGTCACGTGACTTCATCGTTCCTTACATGTCTATACCACCTTTAAATTCTACTTTTCAATTTTTCAGCTACGGGTGCAACTTTCAAAGATTTCCTTACGTATATACTTATTTGTTACCTTATCCATTCTTGTAACACCACACATCCATCTCAACATAACGTAACTAAGAGCTATTTTTTTGTTTTTTTTGTCATATATATACATATATTGTAAACATTCCTGTTCGTTAGTCTCAATTAAACTTGAGAACGGCAGGACTGATTTGGCTAATGTTGATTTTGAATTATTTGTGGAAGTCCAAGGAAGGTTTAAAAGCTGAGTAAATATGATAAATATGCTTGGAATATAGTAAAAACCACAATTTCGCTTAACGGCCTTACAAACTATTACTACCTGTCAAACATTTGATGTTCGTCCCGTCGTTTACAAATCAATAAATTAGTATAAGTTCGCGTTTGACCATGATCTCGCCCGCTGTGGAGCGAAAATATGGTCTAAGAAAAAGTACGCTTACTTAGAAGGTCCCTATTCACAGAGACTTGAAGACAACCAAGTTGTAATGTTCGCGAAAGATAGACTGGCGATGAGTTTCCACTCTTTTGCGGTGCATGATGAAAGTAGACGCCAAGCGCTTCGTTCCGATACGTAAGATATTCCCCGCATATCGGTGCCGCATGTCGGTGATGATGAGGCAAGGTAAAGAAAGGTACGTGAAATCCACACTTAAACGTACCTTATTAAAATGCAAAGAGTGAATGTTGTTAAAAGCTTATTCGAAATCATATTTTTGCTAAAATCGACGTTCTTCGCAGCATTGCCATGAATACGCAATCTTGTGGAACATAATGGAAAAGTTTTTAGTTCAAAGGAGGGGTACGCGGCGGGGCGAGTTATTCGCCCTCTTAATAATGCAGTCACGTAATGTGCGCTAATGAAAATTGTTTCGTGACGACTGTATTCGGGGCTATTTTATTTCGTGTTAGGTACATCGAATAGTACCAATCTAATTGTAACTTATGCTTATTTTATCACAGATCGAATTTGCGTTATAAAGTTCTCTTAAAGGAGGTGGGCCAAAGAAATTGTTACACAATTGCTACTAGTGAACTTCTCACATCAGTGTGCTAATTAATTAGCTTACACTTCGCACGCATCCTGTTATCGAATGTAACAGTCGCGACGAGAATGGGACGCGTGCTAGCTAGCGGACTCTCCGGAGAGCGTGTCCGATAGAACACACAAAAATAAAAATGGAAAAACAAAAGATAAAAGCTTTTTTCAAAAAATTAAATTTATGCAAAATTAATGTAATGTAACAAAATGAGTATGAAAATAGAATCAACTATAGCAAGTAAGATGAATAGCTGGATTGAATCCGTTGGTGAGATCTGCCAACAAAACAGGATAAATCATGATACTTGGATAGTTTTTTTTTTTTTTATTCCCTTTAACGGGCGGTTATTAAAGTGCGATGTGACAGGCAGTTATTAGCATACTTTAGTGAGATGTTGAGTTGAGATATTGCTTAAAAAAGTGTTAATATTTCTACTACAATATGGCAAACATTCGCCCTAAATTCTATTGTAAGACGAAAAACCTTAAAAATAAGTCCACAATTGAAATGAGTTATAATTACCGCGATCGATTTATGTAAATGAATTTCAACGATTAATATAATATAATAATACATTTACACCGTACTATTAATTCATTCAAAATAACTAAATTCACAACAATAATAATAAATATCAACATAATAAAAAGAAATCTAAAAGTCACTCTCGTTTTTTGCAATCGGGGCCCAAGAATGTATGAAAGCATATACGTCTCCTTTACATAATATCTGAGCGCATTGTCATTTAATATCAGGTTTAGTTATCTTGGAAATAAAGTGGGCGATAGCTTTTCTACAGTTTGAATAAAGCGGATAAACAACTCAAGTTAAGCAAGTTAGTTTTATGTTATGTCCTCGTATACCTCATACCTACCCATATAACCGGGACAAATACAAGTGATGCTTAGACAGAGCAAACAGTTGACAGGTGAGCCAAGTGTCCAACGCTTAAACCATTTTCAACATTTTAACTTTCAAACCTGCTAAGAAAAGTAGGAAGTGAACCTGGTGCATTGTAAACCCAAGGCCACTTCCTACTTTTCTTCTTTAGATACTTCGCACAGCCTTAAGCATCATTAATAGTGAGGCAGGCATGGAAGCTTTTTAAAATTGCACCTATCCTATGTTCATCCCGGTAACCTTCTGTGATTAATAAGTGCAGTTCACTGGAATGTAAGAGTCCTGGGTGTGATTTCCAGTTGGGTATACGTATACGAAATTGACGTTATTTACTCCGGCGACGTGCTTGGCATGAGAATATATATTCTAACACTATTTTCGTATTAAAAAACCGGCATTAAAAAATCCCCAACATCCAAATATTACAATTTTCGTTGAAAAGCGGATAATAGCCACATCAAAATATTGATGGTTCAAAGGTCCAAGCATTCAATCTTACATTCATATGTAAGTAAAGATTTCTTCAGTTTCCCGATTATATACGGTGAACATGTAATAATGTGCCAAAAACCCGATTTCATCGTTCGCACAGAAAGCACTTGGGTAAGCCGAAAAGCTTTCATATGAAATTTTAATTGTACCGCAAAGAGCCATAGCGGGGCAGCCCACAAAACCTACTGGAACCGCCCAGACAGTTTGGATTTCGACAATAAATTAAACAGCCACTCTTATTAAGGAACTTTAAGGACACCACTAAAATGTTGACACTATTTTTCTGCAACTAATTTTAAAGCTCCATAGGCAAATGTGAATTATATAATAAAAAATAGTCCTTCCTGTTTATTGTCTCAGCCATAACTTTCGATAATTACAGGTCCCCGGGAAGTTTATTGCGTAGCTTCTTCTCCTTTATAATTGCTTCGGAAACGGTGGTAGACTCGTGATTTTTAATCTGGTAAATTCCACTACAAAATAAATATATTCATTTTCATTTATTTGAATAACGTTCAAATAATTCTACAGGGTGCGCCAGAGAAACTTACTTATTTGAAAGGTCAATAAAAAAAAAGTACTTCAGTTATTGTTTTAAAAAAAAATTATTTGAGAATACAATATCCCAATTTTTTTTTATGCAGTCTTAAAAATGACATCGGATAAATGGCGACCCCCATTGCGCATACACTGATGAAGTCGATTTTTGAAATTCGTATCCACTCTTCGCAGCATATCAATCGGTATGTTGGCAATGGCGTCGCGAATGTTGTTCTTGTTGCTATGGTCCGTGGTCGATCGACATAAACCAGGGATTTCAAATAACCCCATAAAAAGAAATCGCATGGAGTCAAATCTGGAGAGCGTGCCGGCCATTGGAGATCGCCTCTGAGAGAGATGAGGCGGTCGGGGAAATGTTGTCGCAACAAATTCATTGAGTCTCGTGCTGTGTGTGCTGTGGCTCCATCTTGCTGAAACCACACGTTCCTAACGTTCATTTCTTCGAGTCTTGGAAGAAAAAATCCTCGATCATGTTCCTGTAACGAGCTCCATTCACGGTAACTGCGCGTTCGTTTTCTTCAAAAAAATAAGGACCAATTATTCCCATTACCGACACCGCACACCAGACAGTAACTCGCTCACAATTAAGTGGCTTCTGGTGAAGCTCACGCGGATTTACATCACACCAATAACGCATGTTTTGCTTGTTGACGCAGCCGGAAATGTGGAAGTGAGCCTCGTCACTGAAAAAAACGACCGCGTCTTCAGGCAGGTTGTCAATCAGCATTTCACATGCATTTTGACGGGCAACAAAATCGCGTTCAGTTAATTCTTGCACAACAGCCAATTTATAGGGATGACATTGAAGGTCTTCATGGAGAATTCGTCGAACAGTGGTATCAGAAATTCCCATAGCAGCTGCGTGTTTGCGAGCCGAACGCCGGGGAGAACGCACAACTGACTGCCTCACTCTTTCGATATTTTCCGGAGTTCTGATGGTCCGTTGAAGTCCATTTCTGGGTTTAGCGACACTTCCACACTCCCGAAATGAGTTAACCCACGACAGAATGGAATTACGGCCAGGAACGTATCTGTGAGGAGGAATTTCAAAGCGAGCGCGGAAGGCACGTTGCGTAGCAACAAGTGAGCGACCGTTAGAAAAGAAGCTCTCAACTGCGAAGGCCCGCTGCTCTCTAGACCAGAGCATGATGGCAACTGACTGGAGGGAGAAACAAACTTGGGAACTTCCCCCTCCAGATGCGCCCCCTCTTGCCCCTCTACCCGCCCAACTCACCGCGCGGGAATTTTTTCAAATAAGTAAGTTTCTCTGGCGCACCCCGTATATTCGAATATACTATAGTATATTTTTTTTATTGAGATTAGTAGTCATATGTAACACTAAGGAACAAATGTAAAATTACAACGTAAGTAGGGCACTTGGGATCTCATTAGACCAATTCTTTTCTATCACAGAAAAAAATCTCTTTACGGACACTGCACGAGGACTAGGTAAAAGTCAGTACAACTTTTAGTAATCTAAACATATTGTTAAAAATAAATCCATCCAATCCTAGACCTGTCACAATAACGCCTAGTTATTGTGGCAGGCAGCTACTTAAATCTTCTTTAAACTCATTAAATACATTTAAATAATTATCACTCTCAATATGCCATAAAAGAGCTGTAAATACACTCATTAGATGACAAGGTAAAATTGCATACTAAATCTTGCGAACGCCGAAGTAAATTGCAGCAGCAGAAAATTACCCAGTATATATAGGTCTGCGAGTTACGACGTTCATCTGTGCCACCTGCAGGCTGATTGCAGTGCCGTGGGATACGATTATTGTAGCAACCGCCTAGCTACGTTCGTTGTTAGAAATGAGATAATTTTACACATGTTATTATATTTGTGGAATAGCAATGTACGTAACATAGAATAAATTATTTACTTATGTTTAAATGTCAGATGTCAAGTCTGTAATTGTTATTAATTGATATTATATAATAAGCAATATACATGTAATTTCAATAATGCCTTATTTCATATTATCTATTTACTTCAAAGTTTTGTATGTGTTTGTTACTAATAGGAAGCGGGTTTTGATCACCTTTTTTTACATATTATTTTTATACTATAACTATGGAAGAAGACACAGTATTCTTTTTACAACTTTTTATTTAACTTGCAATGGATGTGTGCATGTAAGTTCGGGTGGAATCTTGCAAGTTAAATTTTACCTACTTCCCGGTTTCTGATTGAGCTGAAATTTTGCACGCATATGTATATCGCGTGACAATGCAATAATATGGTACCATGGAGGTGATCTGATTATAGCGTCGGAAGGTAGTCATAGGAACTCCTGTACTAAACAAGATAGACCCGTTGTGTTTGGGCTCGTTTTACTTGTCTTGGCTAACACTCTGCTGCTAAATGATATCCAGGATCTCAAAAGCTTGTATTTAAAAACTTTAAAAAATTATTTCATCCTATAACTTACTTTTGTGTATAATACTGTAAGTTTGTCTAATTTTTTTTTAAAGATGATATTTTGACGTTGCATTTTCTAAAAACATTTTGTTAAATAAAAATTTAAAGTGTCGCACCACGTCTCTGGGCTTTCCATCCAAGTCGAAGCTGGCATTTGATCTGGCAACGGTCCAACAATATGGCTAGGCGAGCGGCGAAAAACTATCCATCCAGCCACCGAATTTTGGTAACCTAGATACCTTGCTTTACCCGTAAACGTTATTCTATACTAGCTGTGTCCACGACTTCGTTTGCGCAGTTTCAATTTATATTCGTACGTTCTGAATCCTGTAAGATAAATTGTTACATTTATCTTTGAAACCCAGAGAGACAGTTCATTTTTATGCTTTGGTATAGATAAAGAAATATTGATCGGATTGACGGGTTTTCTTCATCGATTATCTTAATATCCAGGTTTCATCATTACCTAAATGGTACATGCTCCCCAAATTGGATTCGAATCTACGTGATTTAATGAGATGCTAGTGCGTTAATCACTCAGCTATCTTGACTCGACTAATTCTTGAACTAGTCTAAAATTTTATGCATTTTTCAAACGGAACTACATAACATATTTTTACACATGGCAAACCAGATAGTTAGAGGTACTTTGTTCAAATATAGGCACATTTCGAAAATGGTAAATTACAGAAATACCAACTCAGTAAATATACAAGATGATATTTAGTTGTTATTTCCGTTTTTGGTAACGATATGTTTAACTTCATATTTGCTTGTTAATGTGAGAAATTTAAAGACTGTAACATGTTTTGCTTAGTACCATCCTCTTTATTAACCTCAGTCATGTTACTAAAGCCTTTTTGGTTAGATTTCCAAATCTAAAATTCAGTTCTGGGTACTTCATTCAAAATTTATAATCAAAATAATTTATTCTGTGTATGCAGGTTAATATTATGATACCAATATAAACAATTAATAATAATAGTATCATTTTTCTGCCACATAATTTGTTACAAAATATTTTAATCTATATATACTACATAATCTATCTTTTACCAATCTATTAGTATAAAAAATTAATATGAATAAAAAATATCAGGGTGTGTAATTTAGACCAGCAAAATCTAAAAATACATCTTTTAGATTTTTTGTCTGTCTGGCTGTCTGTTAGAGCATCACGTCAAAACTACTGAACTGATTCAAATGTAAAATCGACACAGAGATAACTTATAACTTTATCGGGGTAAACATTTTGACCCATGATATATACGGGGATAACACTTAGTGTATATCATTTGATGCTGAACAATGGTTTTGAGTCATGGTAAGCCTATCTCTTAGTCATACTTCAGAACATATTCTTGATGCATGCATATTTCCTTTTCTATTGTTTACTGGTACATATGTATTTCTATCTCTGTCTCTCCCAATTATGGTTGACTTCACGGAGATGCAGCCATTGTCTTGACGTCAGATTTCGTTTACGGTGTTAAGTATATAGACATGTAAGAAATAATGGATTTTTTGCAAGTGCAGTGAGTTGGTGAACATATATAAATGGCGACCGCCCTAAAAAATACTGAATTGGTGAAAGTGATTGGGCTAGTTTCAAGATATGTACAAGATATACTTATGAAGCCAAGGTGGACGTTCTTAGTCGATGGAGTTTGGATGAGCGTATATAATTTCTGTACTTATTTATTATAATTCAACAAACATTTACACAACAATTTAGGCAACAAAATTATACAATTATTTTCAGCAGTTTCGTGTGTATGGAATATCCGGAGGATGTTTTAACTTTAGATCCGTGCATACACATAAAACACTTTTTACCCGGATAAATTATGTTATTTCTGTGAGATAGACCAATAAACACAAAAAGGTGGCGTTGCCGTCACTTTTTTCTTTTGCGCGGCGCCGTTGCAATTTACTGAAAAACATGAGTCGTCGTGGCAACACGAACAAAATTTCACTCTCACATGCTAGTAATCAAAAAAGACATTTTACTATTCAATACATTTTAGGCTATATATACGTGTATGTTTATATATACATGTTTGAGTAAAAAGGTCGTTTTGATTGCAATATAAGTTTCAACCTTCTAATCGCCAATGGCCAAAATTAGCCATTTTTATAGTCTTAAAAAATGTGAGTACGTGCTTAATTCCCACAAAATTTCCACTCAAATGGTTCAATAACACGTGAAGCCAGTTTCAAGTGTATTATTGTGTATATATAATTATACAAGCAAATAAATGTTAGACAACACACAAACCTTATTTTATATTCATAATTCCAAATCAAGTCTTTAATAATTAAACAGTATAGAATACAATGAATACAATGACTACGGTTTCTACGAAAACAGTCGTAGGTGGAATATTTATTTTATTATGTTCCCTAACAAAACCAATATAGTTTATTTTAATAGCTGAGGGGATTGTCTGGAGGTCGCCACATAATAACATTGCCAGATTATTATTTTAATTTAGATTTAGAACGTTCTGTTATTTCAATGAATTTATTATAATAATCCTTTTACATATAATTTTGTATAAAATTTATCAAACTCGTACTATTCGCAAGATGTATATTACGATTATGATTTTATACTTAAACCTATTCACTAACATTATAAACAAAAGAGTTCGTGAAAATGGATGGACGTTGCAACAATACATAATATAGTTTAATTTTATCGATATAAGCATTTATAACATACTAGCTGACCCGGAAAACTTCGTACCTCCTTAGAATCAATATATAAAAAAGTTGAATGATAAGTGCAGAATGTTTCAACTTTAGTAAAAAATGTGGTCAAAACTTCACCGTTGTTCATACACATCAAATGTTTGACATTCGAAACCAAAGAAATGAAAAAAAAAAACTTCACTTTAAGTTTAATTTGATTTCTAAACGACTTTTAAATTTGAATTATTTCTAAACAACGGAACGGACATCAAATGTTTAACAGGTAAGAATAGTTTCTAAGGGAAAGCGAAATTGTTGTTTTTACTATTCTTCTAGACTTCCATAAATAATTCGAAACTAAAATTAGCCGAATCAGTCCAGCCCTTCATGAGTTTTAGCGAGACTAACGAACAGCAATTGATTTATATATATATATATATATATATATATTTTTTTTTTTTTTTTTTTTATATATATATATATATATATATATATATATATATATATAGATGATTAAAAATTAAACTTAATGGAGTATTGCATTGGTTAATAGCAGTTAATAATAAGTTAATGAAGATGTTGAAGAGATTAAATGTATACAAAATTTCATAATTTCGTATTAATCTGTTAAAACCTAAATATATGACGAAAAAATAAAATCAAACAAATTTTAAATTGACATTTCAAGTCTAAATATCCTGTGTAATTTAAATGTTGAGAATTATTTACTCAAAATTAAAATCTAGAGCATTGCTAAGGCTCAAACAAAGCCTAGTCAATCCAAAATTAAGATTTCAAAGAAACGTTTACGATGGCAAGAATCTGGGTCAACCGATCTTCTGTATCGCCAGACGCTTTACCAAGTGTCGCACCTAATTTTCTGTCACTTAGCGTCACATTGGTACGCCAACTCAACAAGACTATACCTACTACAATACCTTCTAACTTGAACCTTAAATCGATGTAGATAACGTTCCAAATCCGCAATAATTTGTCATACGATACAACGTACCATCTTGAGGCACTTTCTTTGATCGTTCAGTTTTGATGAGTAGCTGCAAAGAACTGTTTTAAGAACCCTTAATACCTACGGGCGACATATGAAAAATTCTCAAAGGCATTCAAGCCTTGTTAAATACTTTAAAAGTCTGGCCCTTCTAATACGGGTCGACCGGATTCACACTCAAAACACTTTGATCCAATGGTCATTATTGACAACAATGAAAATACAAGTGGGATTTTAAAAGTATTTCACACTTCCCGGGAGTCAAGTGAAGCATTTATTTGAAGAGTTTAAACATGTAGTCACATGGAATCAAATAAATGTCTACGTAATTTTCAGTTCGCCACAATCTCAGACCAAAGAACTAAATGGAAACAGTCTTCTCAGGTATATTAATTGTCAGCAACTATTAGCTTAATCAAACTGAAAATCTTTAATTGATACTAAACCACGGCATTCTTTTGGCAATTTAATTTGCCACATGTCACTACACAATTCACTTTCTCTATTACTAGAGATACAAATACGGCCTACAAAGAAACAAAACCCCCTACATTTTATTTTTATTATTCGAAAGCTTTCATTTCTAGCACCCGCGAAAATTTTCATATATCTACGTAGAATAAATGAGAAAAGACATAATTATATAATATGAAAAACTGGTAGATCGCGGCTGTGTTACGGTTTGGAATTATATCAAAATTTACTCATCATACAAATTATAAGTTATTCCAATACTAGCAGTCCGGGCAGACGATGTCGTGCCCTGAAAAAATAAAAATCTAGGACCCGACTCTAGTGCCTTCTATGGGTTCAAATTGTGAATTTCAAATACACAGAAACAAAATCATCACAATCAATCCAGGAGATTAGGAGAATCCTAGAGCAATTGGGAATCTAAACCATCGGGTACCCATTCAAACACATACAAAAACAAAATCAGTCTAAGAAATTAGGAAGAACCTAGAACCCCATTCCACTACCACCTACCTGTTCCAATTGTGAATTTAAACCATCTGGATACCCATTCATAAACACACACAAAAAATGAAAATCGGTATAGTCTTTCTCAAGTTACACACCTACATTCATTTCTAGGATTCATTATTATTTATATAAATTTCCACATAATTTATCCCTGGTAGTTACTCGATACATTAGTTACGAAAGCAAATAGCTAAGGCTCTTAAGTCGGGAAGTAGTTCACTACCCCTGTGGGATGTGAGTAAAATGTTTATTCAGTCGGTCAGTCTGGAGATACCCTAAGAAAATATCCACTAATGGAGACATCGTCACGAAGTTGCTAGAACAAATACGCCGTTAGCAAACCACCCTAGAAACTGCATTTGATACATTGACACGATCCTATCATTATTATTCTCTTTATACTTATTGAATACTTTCGATTTTATTTAAACATCAATTCATAAAACACTTGGATAACCCAGGCTCCAGTATTCTACTTATAGCCTTAAGTGCTATAAGTACAATATAATTTCTGCCAGATGAGAGGGTATATTGCCCGACTGGATGGCTACCACCCCTGGTCCAGTCCGGTTCCGGCATCAGTGGCCAGGTTCCAGTCTCCTTTAAGAGAGCAGCACCGCATTGATAGCACCTATGTGTTGCAAATGTCTATAGGTGATGGTACGTCTGCCTGTCTGCTGAACTCAAGGTATAAAAAAACACAAAGAACAAAAATGCTTGAAATATGTAAAAGCTATGATTTCAAATAAACACCCCTGTCATTCAAAAAATGAATTCGCTGTCAACAAGTATCAGTGCTTCCGGTCCGTGCCAGCGAGCGACTTCCGGCATCGATCGCCGACGGATACTGCTATTGACCCCCCCATAATAGTGGCGGCGAGGGTTGATAAATAAAATATGGTATAATACATTATTCTGCTATATCTTGACGAATAACCTCCGGAGGAATTTTTGTGTACATCCAATAATATAAATAAAATGTTAATATGTATCATGTTTGCAGTAACATCTATCAGGCAAGACGTTAATAAAATATGTATATAGCGTGTCAAACACAACAAATATGCGGATATTAAAAATTCTATGGACAGTTCATCAGAAAAATGCCTCTATATAAAACGAGATATTGGAGTACATACTAGTAAAATGTTACCCTCAATTTGCCGTAATGATTTTTTTATTAAAGTAAACCATACCGCCTTTGTCGACTCAAATTTTCAAATTGAACACAAATATTTTGAAGGCTAAATAAACACAGCGCAGCACATTGGAAAACCCGAGAAAGACATTTATTTCAGTAAGTAAACCACTATCCAAATATACTACGAATTAGTATTGTAGCTTATTTATTTTAGAGTATCATCAGGAATCATGCCGTGCTAAGAAAGAAGAGAGAAAGAACTTATTTATTTGCAATTGCGATTTGTGACACACACAATAGAAACAGATTAGAAAATATATTATATAGAAAAATAGGTATTTAACTTTCAAACCATTTTTTTATTATAGCACAAAATTTCAAGCATCCCTGATTTTGGATGAGAATTCTAGCTTATGACATCACAAACTTAACGAGTCAAAAAGTGTATTCTTTATATCAAAAATGAATTCTAACTATATACATCTTTCGGGTATAAAATCATTTCTTAATAAGTTTTATTTTTACAAAAAACCACTGACATCCCTATTGGTCGCAGCTATTATTAAACCAATATCATGTTACGTTTTGCAAGCAATAAGTAAAGCAACCGTATCACAGGACAATAGAATTCATTATTGCTGATCAAACAGAATTAGAATGAAAACAATTATGTTGTTCAAACAAGAAACGCGTCGGAAAACTTTCATAATTTTGTTGGTACTCCTGTGTGTTACTACGAGGAGCTATGATTCTCAAAGCGGTTTATACTGACGCCCGTGAATTTAATTCATTAGGGCCCTTAAAAAGTATAAGATTACTAACTAATTACAATCTACAATCTCATTTTGAAAGATAACATTACTCAACAATTTAAATTTCGTTGCCTTTAAAAAAATCTCCTTAGATATTTCCACATTTTAAAAGCCATCGAAACAGTTTATTTTATAGTTATAAAACATTTAGGCTGGTGTGCATAGACACTTAACCGATGGTTAAAATATAGTAATCGCTTGTTAACCCTATAGTTTTAAAATATAAACATAGATACATAACTTCACGCCAGGTCCCTTGCGGGGTAGGCACAAACAACAGAGCGCCATTTAGGCTTATTCTTACACACCTCCCTTGCTTCTTTGACAGCCATAGCTCTAGTCATAGACGCTCGTCTGTTCTTAAGGCTCCTGACATCACCTTCTTTAACATAGTTTTAACATTTATTTTATTCTAACCATCGGTTTGTTCACGAACACAAGCCTTATTGTTACTATAAAACTACATGATGAATATGATAGGGTTAAAATGGTGACATTGGTGCCAAAAGTCCCTAAATCAATTAGGAAAAATCATTGACATAACCTCTGACTAAATTCTGTTCAACATTTTTTCAAAAAATGTATGTGATAAATTGGAAATATAACTAGTCAAGGGGTTATTATGTTTCAAACTTCCATTTGTCGCTTACAATTTAATTTGAACGTCACTTCAATGTATGGGTTATAAAGTTTGGAAACTTCTGCCGTACATGCTGGTTTTGTATAAAGTTGCTTCACGGGCAAGATTTTGTTGACAATACGAAACGATGACTTTTTATATGAGAAGTTTTGTGATATCAACGGCTTTATTAAATAACACACAAAAATATCTTAACTTATACAAAAAATATCATATATAACAGTGAAGTACACTTATAAGTTGAAATGTATAACTGTGTTTTTAAAATAATATTGTAATACTTGTAATTTGTAATAGCTAATCACAAATTATCGTTTTTAGAATTTAAATCATTCAGTCTCTGTGAAACTTTCTCTCGAATAGATTCCTCTGGATAATGATACTAGTTTTAGAAATCAAAACAGGTTTTTTTATAATATTTTCTTAATTTATCTCGACGCAAATTTAACGGTTTTAAGAGCGGTTTGAAAGTGGCCGCTAGGTCTTAATAAAAATCAAGTCAAGTATCGCGCTTAAAGCCGTTAAAACGTAGCTTTTAATTACAAGCTTTTATTTAACTTGCAATGGATATATGTATGTACGTAAGTTCGGGTGGAATCTTGCAAGTTAAATTTGGTTTCGGTTTTCGGTTTCTGATTGAGCTGAAACTTTGCACATATATGTATATTGCGTGACAATGCAATGATCTGGTACCATGGAGCTGATCTGATGATGGAGTCGGAAGGTGGCCATAGGAACTCCTGTACTAAACAAGATAGACCCGTCGTGTTTGAGCTCGTTTTACTTGTCTTGGCTAGCGCTCTGCTGCTATATGACAGTCAGGATCTCAAAAGCTTGTATTTAAAACCTTTTTAAAAAGCTTATTTATTTCGTAAGGTCGTCGGCGCCTCAGGGGCTGAATGAGGAAGGCTGGAGACCCGGATATGTAACGCAGACTTGGGGTAGCTTACATTCAGTCATTAATTTTCTAAAGATTTTTCGTGCATGTTTCATTTAATAATAATAAATTAAATGTCTTTTAGGATTTAGAACATTTATACATATTTTGATCCAGCACAAATAACTTTGAACGTTACTTACTACTTATAAAACACTTGTTGATATTGATTATTTAAGTTTAGGGTCATTTTAGTTACCTGAGCTCGTTTTCCAAAAATAGTCAACATCAACATCAGAATAAATGTACTGCTGGGCTCCATATAAACACAGTAAAATAAATTTAAATATACTTACATTGTGAATAATGTTAAAATAAACTGTGTTCTTCTCAGAGCCTAATTAGTAATTAAAACACCCCTTTAGGGAACTAAATCTTCTCAAATCATTCAACACTTCCATAGAATTTATAGCTTAGCAAAAAAGGAAAGCCATATGACATGACAGATATAATTTATTCCTTTCGTAGCATATATATGCATCCGGTGGCCTTTTATAGGGCGTTAATGAATACTCAGATAGCAACTTGACAACATTATTTTTATATTTGCAAAACTACTTCTATTTCATTCTTTCTCATAGGAAGCTAATCATCCCTTTTCTCGTTAGACTAAATTTCAATGGTAAAATAAATTTAGTTTGACTTTTACCACAGTATAAATAATCATATAATAGGTACAGCTTTGATGTCACCAGAATAGCCGACAAAGCCTCGATTTAATTTGCCACTGAATGACTTGATGCATGACGGTGCCAAGAGGCAAGACGGTTTGTCACTTATTATATCCTTGTAGTACGATGCGGACGTTCATGTGGGACGCGACATAATTCTGTCTGCACTCTGGCATCTTCATATTGCTTCTTTGCTTCAATAATGTGTTATCTAGAAAATTGAAACATTAGAACTCTTTTTAAAAGTTGAAAAAATAATTGTACTGAAACAAATGCTTTGGTATCTCCGAAAATTAATTCTAGATTGACAGAAAAAAGTTAAGGATACGCTTCGATAAAATTACTTCTTATAGGCCTAAAATGCTGTTTTCAAAAATTTCTATTAACAAGATAACACATTATTGAAGCAAAAATGTCATTTTCCAATGACAATTCAGGGGCTTGCAGCGCTGCTTTGAAAACTAATGATCTCAAACGGTGTAAATATGGAACCTTATGTCAAATTCAAATGAGTTGAAATATTAGGTCCGTTATGCATCAGGAAAAAAATCGTTAAAGAAATTTGCAGTAAAATCTTGGATACCACCCGTGATCAAAAGTCTAGTTCATATTGACCTAACGAATCAGCATTGCTATACAGCATAGCTAGCAGGCAGCTTTCCGGGCGTGCTGCTCTCTGGCAGCGGTTTCATACATAGGCTACAATCACTTAATTGTAACTTATTTTGTTTATAACTTTTAATTGTTCTTGGCAAAGTACAATTAAAAGTTATAAATAAAATAAGTTAGCTTAAGTGGCAACTTAAGGTTAGAATATTTAATATTAAATTTGATTATTATTATAGGCATGTAAAAAGCAGCGAAATCCTTGCATGCATTGATTTTAACATTTTTAATAAGTCATCCTGCCGCACAGAGACAGTGAAAGCCTTTTAGACACTGGTGTTGTTGTAAAGCTAACTAATGCCTAATTACTTATATATTAATGTGAAACGACCATTAAATATATAGATGAGACTAGAATAGGAGCCACTCGCCTGCTTTTCAGTCCTCAATTTTAGCTCTGTTTTGACAGCGCCCTTGAACTACTGTTAGTATAATCTATACTGTGCCCTACCCACGTGTGCGGCGCACGCGGTCGTTCGTTCACGGCTTATTAGCAGGGGAAATTAGTCCATGTAGCCGCCACCCAGAGACACACAGATCAGAAAATAGACAGTTGACTAATAAGTAACATTTATCCCGGTAAAATCTTGTATTTTGCTTTTAAATTTGGGGCACTGGGGGTTAAAAGCTACGAATATTTCTTAACTTATTAAAGGATATATATAATTATTTTTACCGACAAACGTAAATTATCACTATTTAACTACAAATTAGCACTAATCAACTTATGTTTTCGAAATAAGTTAACCGAGTCATTATATTTACAATCCGTACTCATACAAAACCGAAAGCCTTGTGGTCTATTTTTTATTTATTAATATCTACTTTTGTATATTTTGTAAGTAGAAATAATTTGATACGTAATTTAATGCGAAAGTGACTTTGTTTGTTACATTTTTACAACTAAACAACAGAAAAAAATCAAATTGGCAAATAGATAGACAGTATGGAAATTAGAAGAGATTTAAGCTATCTTTTATTTCAAAAAGCAAGATTAAAAGGGAGTGAAATTAAATAAGAAAATCCTAAATAACCCGACTTAGAGATAATTGGGCTCTTACTAAAAAATATATAGATACGTCTCTCAGCCTTACAATAATGAATTTATTTCACTCAGAAACTGAAGAAATAAATGCAAACTACGCCAAGGATAACAGCAATTATCTTACTTTGGTTTAAAGGCCTAGTTGCCAAGCCATAAATGCATTTCAAAAAATTATCTTACTTTTTTATTGCACGAGTTCAGCAGACAGACAGACGATCGCACCGAATGGAAATAATGCGATTGCTACTAGCCTCTTTTAGTATTATTCGTACAAATTGCTTTGTTAAACCTTGTATTAGTTCAAAATATATTATGTGAAACTTCAGAGAATATACTCACAAATAATTCTTCTCTAACTTTTATTATTATTATTAATATAATTCCTTTAGCCTACATATTAATTCAAAATAAACTTGTCATCACTTTCAATTGTTCACTGTTTTAATCCAAAAAATGTTATTATGAACTTTATTTCGGTTCAAATTGGACCTATGTTTAAACATAGGTCTTATTGACTCTCTAATCAGTGCTGCATAAAGTAAAACTCGATCTCATTCTACCGCAGACTTAATCCTATAGATTTGGGTTTATCTGTTTTTAGTGTCACTTTTTCGTTTCATCCAGTTTCAAATCACAACGATTCTAAACAAGTCTCACTTCAATATTAATAAAGTTAAGACATGTTTCTGGGGAATTCGTTGCGCCTCTTCTTTTTAACTGTAACAAAAATTGCGTTGAAAGCGGTGATAGACTCATGGCTTTCAATAAGTAAGTTGTTAGATTTCAATAAGAAACGTTAAGTTTAAATAAGTAACCAGTAAGCTTCCATTTTAAATCACTACATTCAGTTTAATTTCCCTACTTCAAATGTTTTTTTTTCTTTTTATATTCTTCTTTCATTCTATTATAAGTCAGTACACGCTTCGTGTCAATTTTGCCAATTTCGTTTCCATTCCACCACCGAATTGGACGCACCAGACGAATCGAAAAGGCTTGTTCTAAATTTACATATGTTGACAAATATATAGTTTCCGAGCCTATGTCGAATAGAGGCAATCAACGTGACGCAAACATCGGCGGATACCGTCCTTTTATTTACATTGCAGATAAAAATAAAATGTAATTGAGCGCTATTTACATGTAGACGAATCATTGGAATGTCACTGTCCAAAGTGATATGTTGTCAATGTCACTCTAGCAAAGCGTCGTCGAGGTGGCCATATCTGAAAGGAGGAAACATAACCTCTTCTTGGGAATGGTCGCCGGCGCATCAAGTTTTCGACGAATTCCTATCACTTGCCTTAATCAAAGTGAATAAAACGTTATGAGTGTTAATGTCAAGAGTGATAATAATAATTGTTATTTACGTAATAGAAACATTATCGTATTGGATTAGAAAAATAAAGTTGTTGGACGATATAAAAGATGTTAATTTCATAAATGTATCGTATGCCATGTCATGATGAGTTGATAAAACTAATAAAAAATTGGAGCCTTTTCATTCAAAGCCCACTCCAGGATGTCGAAATTACAATTTTAGCCTTTGAATTACGTTAATACGTTAATGAAATTTCGAGATTGTTAATGTTGTTAAATATCACAAAATATGATGTGTGTATATAGAGTTGTACAAGTACACTAATGTGGCTAGGTATACGTTAACAATGTTTTTTCTTAACGCTTTAAATAAGATGTATTCGGCCAACGTTTTACGGACTCATTCGTACTGAGTTATTAATTAATGTGAATAAGACCGTAAATCTTTAAAGTTATCGCACAAGAAGCCGCACCATTAAATACCGAACCCTAATATCATTCGAGAGTTTACAGTTCCAAATTCATTTAAACGAACAATACAAAAACAAATAAACATTTGTATTGTTTCGCTGTAATATTAAGTAACAGTGATTGTGCTCTCCCATTGACAGTAACAAGTTGTGTAACACGAGCCATTTAGCAATTACGAATGAGAAAGAGTAACGTTCGCGTCGGGAACATAACAAAAAGCCGATTGCTCATACACCCATATATTAAGTTAATGGGTTCTGGCACTAAGCACGCCCTTGACTTTAACGAGGCAGCAGTGGCACAAAATAAATTTAAATTGGTTGGGAAGCGGTCAGTCGTTCGGGGAGCGGTGCGACGCGCCAAGCAGACCGTTTGCAACTCATTGCAGTCTTGCATATTTGCACAACAATCATGCCTTGCAATTTCATTAAAGCGCTTAAAATGTATTCCATAAACACAGAATACATTTTAAGCGCTTTCGATTTTTATCACGTTATATTATTTGCATTGACTATCATAGATAATGCCTCATTATTAAGAATGTGTAAACTTATGTCACTTTTTCGTGTGGAACTTTGTAGCTATGCAATAGACGGATTCATACTCATATACGAAGACTATTACTGCGGAGGCTTCTGTAAGTAATAAACAGGTAATCCAGAGATGCTATTTATTTTAATGCATGATATATCTCTGGTATGCTGGGTAAGATATTATGTATTTCAAACGACGTTATATTGAATTTTGACAGAAGGCATGGTCCAAGTTGACGAGTTTTCCTTGGACTGATATGCATTTTTTTGTAATAAACACGTACTGACCGCAAAGGAAAACATCACACGAAAACCTAAACATGGATATTACAGACGCGTGAGGCCTGACAAACGGCCAGCCTGCCAGTGATTGAATGGGTTACAAAGGAAACTAGAGCAATGCCTTAAAGGAAGAAACTTTCCTTTATAGTTTTTAGAAAAAACAACTCTTGCAAAAAAAAATTACAATACTGACTTTCTAAGAATTGCCAATATAAACACCGCATAATCTAGACAGTTAAAGAATAATTTATATTTCGAATATGAAAAGTGTAGAATTACCGACATGGAAAATACGGTTATCTTATCTACAGCGTGGCCGTAGGTGCACTACAAATTTTCAACATTTTGCTGTCAGCGGAAAATACGATTGATAAAAATACGAAGAACGAATTTAGCTACATTACATACTAGGGTTCCATACATATCAGGCTTGATCGTACAATGTAGGTTGAAAAAATAAAAATTTAGGTCATGAAACAAAAGAAAAACATCTCAAACAGATTGAAAACTAGAGATTAGAGAGAAGTGTTTACATGCTTAGATAACTTTTTACTATTACAAATAATATTATTAATGCTAAAGTGTATCCTTCCAGTGTACTTATAGATAGTTCTATAAAACAAATTAAGTATAAAAAGTAATACGCATATGGACGATCAATTACATCTTGGATGTGACGTAGATTTCAGTACTGCTTGACAGTTCTAAAAAGTATTTTAATTTTTATAAACTAACTTTTTTGAACTGTTGTAAATTGTGAGATATAGTATTCTCCGTTTTAATCGAGTATACGCGAATTGCTTCTGCATAATACAATTCACCGTCTACGGGATATCTACATTTTAGCCTAAATAATATACCTAAACTTTAACAAGGATACATTTCTGCTCTACAATAAACAATTATTAACTAACTCCGTGAGCTAAATGACCGAATGAGCAATAGTGAATCTTGGCCTCCGAATTGAGAGCACGCTACTTACCTCTGTCCTGCACAGTGTGTAGTCAGTTGTAGGCTTGCAGTTCGGTAAGGTGAGCTTTCACTCTATCTTTCCAGCGATACTCAGGACGGCCAAAGTCTGGTGTTCCTAAATTTGCTTATTTCAAAGCCCGATCCTCCTTCATCCATTCTACGTGACCAAGCCTGCGGAGACGGTGAGAATAAATAAACCATCAATATAAATTAAAATTAGAATAGAAAATATAGAACGGTTTTTGCTCCTTGCCTCCGATACCCTAAAACCGAGTATTCAGAACCGCAGAGTTCATGCACATTCAAGAGGGTGCCGGGAATCGAATCGAAGATTGGCTACGAATTGACATTGAGTTTATCTTGGATTGCAAATGTGGGGAGTGTGGTTATGAGACTTGTTGTTAAAGGTGTACCTGCCTCGTATATTGGTAAAATAAAACGAATAATAAAGTCAAGTACTTAGAGGATACATTCATTATTGGTACATGATTACCTAGTGACACAAGGCACGAAAGGATAACTTTGGAAAGAGCATACTGTGAATCAGATGGGGCTATAAGTAATTATATTTTCGCTTTCTCTCGACATTGCAAGCCAAATCAGCACAAAAAGTATTTACATATATGTACGCTTGTTTTTCAGACTAAGATACTTTTAAGGAAATGGATGTCTTATGCCTTTATAGTAGTACTTCAATGTGGGTGGTCCGAAACGCCCTTGGCCGATTTGGTAGACACAAAACTCTACAACAATTTACTTCTTTTTTCTAGGCAAAGACAACATATAACTGTCATATTGATGCAAATTTCTATAGTACAAGTGAAACTTTCACCGAGCTAATGATCGCGCGCTAATTTGCTCTTAAGTCTCCATTATGCGGAGCAGGCCGCTTTATCTGCGGCTTTCCGAGCTCCAGCTGATTTTTGCTCTATCTGAAACTGCCAGGTACCGTAATTAACCAATGCGCGCTCCTTCAATTTATTACGGCGAAATTATCTTTGTTGACCCACGCGCCTCTGTGAAGGCGCTTAATTTTTTCCCACTTTGTAAGCTTTTTCAGAGTGCCACCCATACATTCCGGCTTTGTTAGCCGAGTGCGCTTGTTAATTTGTTACTAGAGAACTTTTTGAACAAAATTCAAAATACCTTAATGTAAATGAAAATTATTACGTAAATTAGAATTTCATCTTAATCCTTTATTATTAAACTAAATTAAACCGAGTATATTCGGTATCATATCCTAACGAAATGGTTGACATTTTTGAAACAAAAAATTGTCAGAATGTGTCAGTTAAGGCACAGTGAAGAGTTCCTTATAAGTGCACCGGCTTTGTATATTTGGCTTTAAAACCTGTAAAAAAGAAACAAATTAAAAAATAATAATATATTTAGCTTTACTAGCCCTAAACTTAACCTTGAATTTTTAATTAAGTCAACATCAATGACTAACTAACCGTAAGAAAAGAGTAAATACAAGTAAATTTAATTCCTATGTAAGGTTAATATACTATTACGACCAACAGGCAGATTCACACCTGCATACCATAAAAGCACACTTATTACCTTCCGAAATTGAACTTCTTTTGTTTACTTTATGTTTAAAATGTGTAATTAGAAAACAGGCCATTGTGTATTGTAATGTTTATGATAGTCATTAACCAGGTGCGATTCTTGGAATTATTGTTACGCGGTCGAGTATTGTGTCGAGATATATTGCATCGATATAGTATAAAGGAAGACCCCAACTGAGAGGTGAGGCATTAAGCGAAAAGCGCAAGCGAGGCAAGACGTGTGCACATTCAATAAAGCTATATAGTGACGGACTTTGCGCGTGTTATTGGATCGTGGATTACGTTTGTACTGGTTTTGTCCAGTTATATTAGTACCTGTGTTATACGTGTTTGTATTTTTCTAATAAATTCTAAGTAATTCCAACGGCATTTTATTTCGAGTCCTGTAACTCGTTACAATATCATAATTTACTTTTCATATTAGTTGTACGAAAATTAAGTTCTCAACTATAACTACTTAAGCAAACATAATCTCTAACTAAAAGCGTTATACTATAATAGATATTTGGGTTACCTGATGCAAAACAAAACCCAGTACAACAAGTTTCACAATATTAAAGCTAGATCCAAGTAAGGTACTTAACCACTTAGTTCATTACTCGTTACTTGGTCAGAACTATGCCTGTGAGATATCTTGTTTACTGAATAATTCTAAGTATGACTTTAGACCACAATCTTGGTTAGTACTTAGAGATTATTTATACATACATACATAACTTCACGCCAGGTCCCTTGCGGGGTAGGCACGAACAGTATATATTTGCATATCATTATTTCCAATCTCAAGTATTAAAGTTTTCCAAAATATTTTATGTTGATTTTTAAGGTTCCGAAGCCATTTTTTAAAATACAACCCTTATAACATCGTTATGTCTGTCATTCCGTCTATCCTTCTGTCCGTCGGTTCGTTTGTTTTTGTATATGCCTATGTCAAAATTATTTTGCTCAGAACTGGGCCTATATTTGTGACAGAAATGTGTAGTCCGTATGACGCTATAAAGTTATGTAATGAAATACTAAAAAAGTAAATATTGAAAAATAAAATTAATTGTCCATAGTCGTGTGATGTTTTGTTAGTCAGATCTTGAAAAAACATAACCTGTCCTTTAATAACTTCTTAAGTCAATAGATAGTGAAATATTTGTTTATAAATTCTTGAAAATAGACCCCCCCTAACTTTTAAACTGTCTATAAGCAAACTAATTAATTTGAAATATATTTTAACGGTTTAAGCGCGACGTTTCGGCCACATTCAAATAGACATGATCACATTACTTATCACTAGAGAAGCAAAACCAATAGAAAATACTTTCAAATTTTACGAGTGTTCATTAAATCACATTAAAAGTGAAATAGGAACAATAAACAAACTCACATTCTTAGCTTTTTATTTCCTTGTAAATAAGATTGTCATGTAAATTTTTAAACAATTTTTGAAGTGTTAAAAAGTAGGTAACGTTAAGTTTTCTTAGTCGCCATAATATTTATTAATTAGAATTGTTCAAATCTAAGGCTATGAAGTAAGCCAGAAACAGTCTAGCTTTTGTTAATATAGATGCTTGGTAAATACGTGCTCAAACTGTGTGAATATTTAAAGCACTAAGAATATGAATTTTTAGGGTTACTCTTATATTGCATCATAGATTGCATAAAACAGTATAAAATGGTGCATCCACTTGATGACGTGCAGCATGAAACATGACACGACATTGAGTAGCTTCGAGCACCGAGTCCCATTTCACATCTGCGCCGCGCTGGAGGCCATCGGAGCACTAATGCAGCGTGCATTTTTAATTTATGTCAAGAGTCCCAAGGCGGCCGCGGTCGGTCTAAGTGCACGGTGACCGGCCATGTTGCTGGCATGCCAACAGATAACTGTCGTTTAGGATCCGTGATACGGACGATGACCACAAACAACAAATTAGTACTAATTAGTGATGAAAGAATGTAAACACTAATGTTAAGCATAAATAAAAACTAGATTCTTAAAAACTAGGGTGCAATTTGGTTGAATTTAGGCTGAGTTTAATGACATTTTACAGTACCTTTCTGAAACCTCGTAGCCTGTTTAAAAAGTAACTTTAGCGAAAATTACATATTTAGAACAAAATTTGTTTGTTGTTTTTGAGTATGGAATATTTTCGATTAGGGTTAGGCAGACGCATAACAAAAAAATAATGGCTGTTGTTCGCCTTTACGGAACTGAACATCAGTCTATTATTGAAAATATAAAATTAGAAAGGCGACCAACAAACATTATTTTTAAACCAAACGGAATATGTTCTAAGTATGTAATTTTCAATGCAGTTATTTTCGAGCTGTGCCTCCTTTGAATTTATTCCTTATGTCCACCACGCCATAGATCCAAAGTAAGCGGAATTATTAATACTGTGGGTGCGAATATACTGCCATAAGTTAATTGCCTATGAAGTTATTGAATAAAAAGTTTATATGTCATGAAAAATGATGATCCCTAAGTTATTGTCCATTACTTTTAATTTGTGGCGCGACCAAAATAGATCATAATATGAATATCAAATTTCTACTCAGTGGATTTGATAGTTTAAAAAAATGTACCTTTGTAACATACATAGATAATCTCACAACAGGTGTGGTGTCACTGAGAGAGTTTTATCTTATATATATAACATTTATATCGGTCCAGTGGTTTCGGAGATTGGCCGGTACAAACAGACAGACACACAGATAAACCGACAAACAGACAAACAGAGAAATAAAAAAAATTCGAATAAAATCTAAATTAGTTCTATTTCACTTCTTACGTCCCCCTGACTCGGTTTTTAGCATTTTTTTTCATTGTAAAGAAATTACATTGTACAGACGTCTACAATTTTATTATATGTATAGATTACAAATAGTGTTGGGTAGGACATGATTTTAAAATGAGTTTGTAAGAGTAACATGACATTTTGTACTGAACCAGTACAATGTACCGTTTCAAATGAGGCGAGGAGATTTATTTTGTTCGGTTCGTACCACATTTGAAGTGATGAAGGCGGTGAGCGCCATTCTCTCATTTGTACCGTTCAAAACTTCTAGTTCGGAAATTTTCTTTAAGAATCGGATATGAATCGCCGTCTGTCAGTTCATTTTACTAGTACTTACTCGTACTATGATTATGACGTACTTATGATGTACTTATGATATGTCATGTCCCTCTTTGTTATGTGCATATTCGGAGAGGCGTTATTGTACTGTTGTAGTATGAGCCTCGTTCCGTCTTCCTCTTACGTTAAGGCGTGAATAGTAGTAGAGCAACAAAAATTGTGAAGTTTACATTTGCACATTTTGAGCCGTACAAATGTATGTTGTACTGGACAAATGTACTGGCTCACAAGTGTAACTACTCATCACTAATTATAAATCTCTTATTTCTATGTTACATTTAAAAGACTAATATTTTACAACATTTTATAAAATAGGTAATGCTAAGTATTTTAATTTACAATGAAATTACTACTGGTGCTTAAAACTACCCTAAGGCTACAATTACTAATGATTCTTCAATGCTTCCATTCAAGTATACAAATATACTTGTGAAACATTAATTACTGACCTTATTCCGTTTTTTTACTACATTTACTAATATTAGTCATCGTATAGTTTTCATTTTATTTATTTCTAAATCGTAGACAGGCACTTCGATTATTATATAGTCGATTTTAAGCATTAACATATTTACTCTGTACTAAATCTAAAATGTTTTTTTATGTTACCTAGCTGTTTTTTTATGAAATAAAGTTGATTATTATTTAAAGTCAGGTAAAAGAGACCTGATATTGATAACGTATAAATATTAAAATTTTAATTAACAGCAGTATCGGTATATTGGTAAATAAGTTTACAGTTTACACACATAAATGTAGAATGTTTTAAAATGCTTTTGCAGGTCGAAAATACTGGGCTCGTACGCTATTTCATTGTCTTTTATTGCCGATATTTTTTTAAAGATAAAACGCACGTGGAAAACATATTAACACTATTGGACGTATATCTGACATATTAAATGTGAAATTTTGGGACGAATTTTAAAAGTTTTTAATGGCGAATGTTCTTTTGAGTGTATTGTAAAACATCATGGGTTAGACCTAAGAATGTTTAAAAGGATGTATGGTGTCATGAGAACGAATAAGGTAAGAAACAAGAAGCATGACATACATAGTGAAGAGGTAAGATAATCAAATAAAATAAAGTATTAAACGTTTTGATTGATATAAGAATAAAGACAGTCAATTTTTTTTAACAAAAACAAAACTGACTTCACAACAAGAACCAGACAATAAATATTTAACTAACTTCTTTCTACAATATTTTGAAGTCAGTGCCAAGTAAACCGCAAAAGATCAATAAGAATATAAAATATAGTAATTTTTATGTTTTATTTGACACCGAATTCAAGATGTAGAAAGATGTCAGTTAAATATTTAATTTATAGTTTTTAATGTGCAATCGGTTTAGTTTTTGTTTTAAAAAAATAACTTTTTAGTTGAGCAAATGCTTCAATAGATTTAGAAATAGTATATTAAGCACCTGTAGAAATTGTACAACTGTAGAAAGTATACAAATTGCGATCTCACTCTTCGGTGTACACGTTCATCAACAAGGGCTGCTCTCGATTTCCTTGCGATCCACAAATCAGATCCTGACTTGGCGACTATGAGAACATCTCGGGAGTTAAAAAAACAACTTGAAAATCGGTCAACAATTGACGGAGAAATCGCGTAACACACCCACAAAAAATTAATGCTTGTAGAAAGTAGAATTACTAGCACGCGTGTATAAGTTTTATTTTTGAAAAATGTAACCTCTCGGCGTTTATTCATAATTACTATCGATTTCACTGAGATCCGACCAATCGTCAGATCCTGACTACCAAGTCAGGGACTATGGGACTACTTCGGGAATATACACTTACGACTACAGAAAAAAAATGAAAATTGTTTTACGTTTGACAAAGATATCGTATTAAGAAGAAGTTGGTTGACAAATTTTCGTTAGTTTTTCTAATACCTTGGAATCCGTTCATCAAATCCTAACATGGTGATAATAGAAACAATTCGAGAGCATAAACTTCGATTAATAGAAAAATTTTGAACACCGGTTCACAGTTGACGGAAAAATCGAATTACGAACATACAAAAAAATTACATACAAAAGATTTGAGAACATTCTCCTTTTTAAGTCAGTTAAAAATGGATGAATTGTGTTACAGATGACATGAAGAATTGAGTTTATATAGAGAGCGAAGCTGGATTAGAAACTACAAAATATTGAGATACAGTTCCGATCTCAACAGTAGAAACGAAAGACAGAGAAGTAAAGGTATAAAAATATTCTTAAAAGTAAGAAAGATCTTACGTATACGTCGTGCTTAAGCATTACAGTGTTAACAGAGGAAATTAAGTACAGAAACAACGAACCGTAGCCATATCATCAGCGAAAGCGTGAGACCAAACACATACGATGAATTATTGCACGTCATCAATTACCGAACAGACATGATGACAAAGAATACTAATCAGACTGACTGGATATGACTAACTGCTTCTAAAGTTACCTATAGTTAATTACGAGAATAAAGGTGGTGTGTTCTTATCTGATATACTTACAAGATTCAAAACCTTTGTAAAATTTAATATTTTCTTAAGTTTTCGCGACTTGTATACATAATAAAACTACGTTTTAACGGTTTTAAGCGCGGTATTTATTTGATTTTGGTTTACCCGAATTTCGGCCGCTTTTCAGTGGCCGTGGTCACGGACGCCAAAGATGACATTTGTCTAACGTGTATTGTCAAAGTTTTATTAGCCTACCACCAACTTGTTCATTTTAATTATTCAGTTTTAATTTTGTTTATGGATATTATTTACTCTATGGGAGCCTAATCTAATTACCACCGCTTCACAACATGTTGTGGCTTGAAGAGAAGAAGCGGCGCAAGAAATTTTCAGCAAACATGCCTAGTTCTAAAAAAAAGTTATATAATATTAAAATGGGTGGAAGGAAAGGCCACTGAAAAGCGGCCGAAACGTCGGATAAACCAAAATCAAATAAATTACAGCGCTTAAAACCGTTAAAACGTAGTTTTACTTTATAAAATATATTTAAAGAAAGAATAGGACTATCCGATTTCCCCGCCAAAAGTAGGCTTTGAGTGTTAATATTATTAACAGATTCTTATGTGATAAGGAATTGATTACAACTTAGAAAATATATCATTGTTACTTATAAACGTGTAAGAACAACGTTACAAATGACCAGTAAAAAACGTAACTGTCAAAAAACTCCAAAACGCCACATGATTATATGGCGCTAATTCTACTCTACTTTTTTGCGGTGTTATTATTAAAAAAATTTTTTGGACCGTATCAGTATATTATTCTATGACTGGGTATATTTTTTTATATTATAACGTAGACAGGCAAACGTTCATATAATGAAAAGTCATTATCCTGCCTGTGGGCGATTGCAATACTAAAGATGCTGCCAATGGGTTAGAAGAAGGGCCGCTAGTGCCGGAACACAACTCAAAATTGTTATGGTGGTACAATCTAGACTAGAGGTTGTATTGATCAAGACAAGCCGTAGAATTTGTATCTCTCTCAGTTCCTGCACGAATAAAAACTAAAAAATCATCCTCCTTTACTCATTTTTAACCGACTTCGAAAAAGGAGGAGGTTCTCAATTCGTCGGGATCTTTTTTTTTGTTGCTTTTTTTATGTATGTTCGCCGATTACTCCGTGATTTATGATCCGATTTACGTGATTCTTTTTTGTTCGACCCGGAATAGCTTCCAATTGGTCCCCTAAAAATTTGACATAGTTTGGCCCAGTAGTTTTCATTTTACGATCATTTTTTTGTTCTCGTTTCTTGGGAGCTATATTTTTTAAGAAGCGCGGCACCATTCGTAAGTCCACCCATACATAGCTAGACACTAAATAGTAACAAATAAAAACTTCGTTTAAAAAAATCGACTTCAAAAACCAAAATTGATAAAATAACTTATTTCTAAAGCTATTATTATTAATATATATTATCTAAACATCTTGAAGTCGGTGCAAAGTAAAACATAATAAAAATTACTATATTTTGCAAATTACTAAGCATCGACTTTAAGATGTTTTAGATAATATATATTAATAATAATAGCTTTAGAAATAAGTTATTTAATACATTTTAGTTTTTTAGTTTTTGAAGTCGGTTTTTTTAAACGAAGTTATTATTTTTCTTCATTCTTGAGGGTCGTGAGCTTCCCTGCTACTTTTTTTGGACTATTTTTCGGAGACGATCGGTGGCAATATACAGTGCGTCATACATGTAATCGATGAGCGGTGTGCTGATTTGGGCGGACCAACGCATAAGACTACGGCCTAGTGATCTTTTTCCTTCTATTTTGCTGACGATTATTTTTCTAAACAAAAATTAAAAAATAGTGTTTGTAAATGTATCTCTTCCAGATTCTAGCTTTCTACGATAAATAATGTAAAGCAGTGTTTACACCAGGCCGCTTTATAGAACGTTAACTGCTTTGCCACGCAAACAGGCCTCCTTTGTCTGTCCCATTGTATGAGTATGTCCGATACGCGTTGACTAGAGACGCTATTAATATTAACCCGAGAATTGTCGAACGGAGATGTTCGATATAGTACCCATTTAGTTTATAGGTCATCATTAATTTGGGGTTAATGGTTTCTTGTTGTATAGAAATTAATCGACGATAATTATACCTCTACGCCTCCGATATCATTTTAAAATTTTAGGTTTGGATATCCATTGTTTCTGTCTTTCTTTTTTGTATTGGATTTAGTTCCGCTTCAAAATAATTTCTTATATAATTCATCGTTATTAAATATGATACACACCTTAAAGGTGAACACTTAAAAAAAACTAGTAAAAAAGAAACCGACTTCAAAGTAACTAAAAAGCAAAAATAAATTTTTCTGCCACATCTTGAAGTTAAAATGCCAGTCAAAACATAAAAATATTATATTTTGCTATATTCTGTTGTTATAACAATGTATACATGGTTATTTTTATGCTTTTCTTGGCACTGAAATCAAAATGTAGAAAACTCAATATTTTGCTTTTTAGTTACTCTTGAAATCGATTTATTTTCGTAAAATATATATATAAATAAATATATATATATATATATTATAGTATCTTCGGTACTCAAGATTTAAACCAATTAAATTTATGAGATCATTTTGAAACTATAATGAATCAAACGCAAAAAGAATCCTCAACATCGCTTCAGAAACAACAGTTATGGCTGAGCATACAAACAAATAGATAAAATATTTGACAGAATAGCAACAAATTTGCAAAATATTGTAATTTTTGGAACTGAGCTGAACGGAACTTTTATAAAACCGTAAGTAATGTCATCTGTATGTGGTTTTTTTGTATGATTGTTACTCGAGTTCTACGTCGATTGTGGACGGATATACAAAAAAATAATGCAAAGTATACTCTCCTGAGTTGATCCCATAGCGACCATGTCAGGATCTGATGAGTGGATAAAGAATGCCGAACACCAACATTCTGCGGAAAAAAACTTGTATACGCGTACTAGTATTACATTTTGTAAAGGAATTTATTTGTATGCATGTTGTGTGAATTCTCTGTCAATTGTGAACCACTTTCCAATATTTTTTATTCGAAAGAGTGTACTCCGTAAATAGTTCTGTAGTCACTAAGTCAAGATCTAATGAGTGGTTCCTGGTTCCCAGGAAATTCGAGAGAAACACTAGAAAATTGTAACCGACTTCTTTGTTACATGATATCTCAATTGTTGAGCGATAACAATGTTTTTTTATTCGTATGTGTATACTCCCGAGGTAGCCCCATGGTTACCACGTCACGATCTGATCAGTGCGTCCCAGAAAAATAGGGAGAAACTCTCAAAAATTAGCAATAAATCAGATAGCAACCTTGTATACGCGTACCAACCAGTAGTATATTTTCCACAGGCACTTGATATTTATTATTTATAAAGCTCTTATAGTATTTGCGCAACATATATATTTTTTTTAAATAATTATAATTAATCCTACTTTAAACTAAAAAGTAAAAAATAAATAACAAAAATATACGTAAAATTACACTAATATTCATGTTAAAATTCCATACTTTGAACCCCCAAAACCCCTCTCTAGCTATGCCCTTCATAAGGATCACTTTGGTTGATTCCTCCAAATTGAAAAACAACCGTGACTTACACACCATGATCAAATTGCAGATATTTTGAATAAAAAGCAAAAGATTAATGAAAGTTGATGAAGCGAAAAGTGTTTGTCAGAATCGTAGCAGGTGGAGAACCATTGTCTCTGCGCACACCAATGGTAGACAGGCACGACGACAATATGTATTTATGTATGAAAAACAAAAATAAATCATGTAATATCAGCTTAACTAAATAACGAGAACAATAGACGCCCATCATAATGCCCTTTCAAATCCTTAACCAGGAAACATAAATAATATAAACACTTATCACGAATAGGTGACTTTTACTACCAGTATAATTATTACTACAGTTAAATACGGACGGACAAAATGACGTCATTTCGTCAGATGCCTGCAATATTCCAAACATTAATCATCAGCCCACCAGAGATCTGTGTGAAAGAGTTTTCCACAGTGACATGGCCTTTTATGCCCAAAAATTAAAGCTGTCCAAAACATTTCCCGTTTGTTGACAGCCTAACGTTTATAATTTCATTGCCAACGTCTTCCGTGTTCCGAATAGGAAATCGATTTCAATACTTTAATATTAATTTGCAATGTAACGAAATAAAGCATGCAAAATATTTAATAATATTTATAATGTACACTAATAAATAAACATTTTTGTTGTTTTTAGATCTCTGTACCCGTTTAGACAAAAATAGGTACATAATTCTTACATGTCCTTACATTTATTCACAGTAATTTACGAAACTACTGGGTTATATGAAATTTCGTTGGGAAATAAAAATCTATGTATTGCTACACAATGTTAAAGTAAAAATACAAATAACGTACAAATTACGTGATAAACACTTTTCCCAGTGTTGTCGTTAGTCGGATTTTGAAAAATCATAATAATGTTTTATTTTTATGAATTAACATACAAAGTTGTTAACATACATGTAACACCGTGTGCGTGTTTGCAGTTCACAGCAATAGTTTTGTAACAAAGTGTGACAAGTAGTAGTGTAGCAAAATGTACAATATTTTGTGAAGACACATTTTATATATTATAATGGTATAATAATGGTTATAATATATTTAAGCTTTGAAATAGGCAATCTGTAGTATAAACGAAAAGCTTCCAAAAATTTCACATGTTTGTCATCATATTTAAATTATTAAATACAATGTAGTCTATCTCATTGTCTCGCAGTCTTAGTCGTATCGATTTATCTCTTTTTGTTTCTCTGCGCTTCAAATCAAAACGATTCTAAAGAAGTTTCACTTCAAAAGAAAATTGAAACTTAAAAAATACAAAAAAAAAATTGGTTTGAATTGTATCCGTAGAAAAGTTTTGATAAATTTTAGATAAAGTATTTTGTATGGTTTTGTAAACAAACAAGGAATAAAGTGTACACTTGTCAGCTCTACAGGAACCTTCATTGTGTGTCTACTGCTACGTCTTGTCAGATATTTTTATTTTCTTTCGTTATGTAAATTTTTATATATAATGAAAATTTTTAAAAAATGATTTTATAAATTTATCCTATTATTGTAACCGATTTCAAAATAAAGGAAGTTCTTAATTCGTATGTATGGATTTAGAATATTCGTTACTCGATTTTTACATCAATTGTGAACCAATTTTAATTTTTTACTTGTTTTTAATCGAACAGTACCCCTGATTCTGTCCCATTGTCATCATGTCAGGATCTGATGAGTGGATTCCAAGGATATCAAGAGCATCCCTTATTGAAGAGCATATACACCGAAGAGTGAGATGGCAAATTTGTATACGCATGCTATTTGTACAATTTCTACAGATTCTTAATATATTATTTGTAAAGCTATTGAAGTATTTGCGCCACTAAAAAGTAAATAATAACAAAAACAAAACCAACTACACACTAAAAAACAAAACAAATATTTAACCGACTTTTTTCTACAACATCTTGAAGTCGGTGTGGACTAAAACATAAAAATTACTATATATTGCAAATAATTTTTGACTTAAGATGTTGTAGAAAGAAGTCGGTAAAATAATTATTTTATGGTTTTTAGCAACAAGCCGGTTTTGTTTTTATTTAAAAAAAATTTGCAAGCGCCAGTTTGTAAAGGTAAAATGCTCTTTGAAGACAAACAGTGAAATAATGTGCCCACTGAAACACCCTGATATTCTTACAATTGCTAAAAGCAACTTGCAAGGACTGAACGCGAACTGTAAATCGAGTTCAGTGTATGTCTTGGAATATTGTTATGTCCAGAGGTTGACTTCAATAGACGACGACGATCAATAAAACTGGCAAAGGCACCAAAATTAAATAACATTTTACACCTCAGATTTTCTTCAATTTGTACATAGCAAGTCATGTATACATAGTATAGGTACAACGTACAACTCATTTGTAGATGAAAGAACCAATTTAGCAGTTCAGCGAAATATGAAGGGCTTTGCAGGAAAAGTTGAGCACAAATTTCACGTGTATTTTCTAAATTAAATCCAAATCAAATACTTCGCAAAAAAGAACATAAGTGATCTCAAACTTCCGAACGGTAAGCATTTAAGTTATATAAATATGCATTATTGTTTTCCAGTATTTATTACTGTGAAAGCTATTTATTTGAATGTTTACTTCTTTCTTCTTTACAGCCTTATAAGTAAACGGATTATCATGAAATTTTATACCATAATAACAGCGAGGAACATGAATATTATTATCCGAGGAATACAAGAGTTTCCGCGGGATATAAATAGAGACATTAAACTGAAAACTATATTGGATATATATGTACTATAAAGTCAACATAAATTTAAGTGCAAGTGCCAATGCTAGTAAATAATACCTACTTGGACCTAGTTCACATACCTAATCACGCAAACGTGGCAGCCTTTATCTCCGTGACACAGCAGATATACCACAAGAGAATCGCTTACGATATTACGACTACATTTGATTGAAACCAGCTAGTCATGTGCCTAGCCACAACATCCCAATGGAAGGGGTAGGCCCAAAACATACTGCTTCAACTTTGTGAGTAATGATATAGATGTTAACGATCTTACAAGGGATACCAAAAACCACGCGGATTGGTGAAGATAAAGTAGAACGCTGACCCCAAACTCCAAAGCGGATACTCCGATGTAACCGGGATTTAACACTAGGATTATGATGACGATCATTTACTATAATCAAATGCTTAGAGTTACAGAAAAATAGAATATTTTAAATTTTAAGAGCCTCGTAAAATTTGTTTTAGGTCCAGGACCGCCAAAACAACTTGAAACTTAAAGCAGAATTAAGTGAAGGAAACTTTTGCCGAAAAACAAAGAATACATAAAGTATCGATCGATCGTCTTTTACGGGATTGCGGGATGGTAATAACGTAACATTATTGCCTAAATAAGGAGCCGTGGGCCTCGTAAAATTCAACTTCCCCGAATCTGAGAAATAATCAAAGTATTATTGAGTAATAAATCTGTATCGTCGCTTCGTCGGCAACGCGACATATCGTATCAAGAGTACGTGAATATTTGTTAAGTTTTCCGTTCACTTTTATGGTAAACAACTATTTTAAGACGGTGTTAAAATGCCATATATTGTAGATAAACACTGCATACAGGAATTTAGTATCAGTAGGTGAAATTCTGGAGTCATAAAAATAATCTCTAGCATTATGTATTAATTTGACTCAAATCTTCATAAATCAGTTGTAATAGTAGTAATAACAGCCAATAAATGTCCCACTGCTGGGCTCGGGCCTCTCACTATAGGAGGAACGGAGAGTATACTCCCGCCACGCTTGTCCAAGACGGCTTGACATGCTTGACACATCAGTTATTTCGATATGCAGGTTGCATCACGATGTTTTCCTTCACCGTTATTAACATGTGGTAATTGTAGCAATATGCACATTAGGTCAGAAAACTGCCTAACTGGTGCATGCGTTCCGGCGAGTATCTAATCTGCACCCTTTGAGTTTGGGACGCGTGCGCTAGCCATTACGCTACCACGACTTCTAAATAATAATATAATAAATCCGTTGTATGTATAATTAATTAACTATTTAAAATAAATCTAACTTATCTATATCAATAAATTAAATTAAGGCGATTTCCATTAAATTACCAAAATGTAATTGAAAACTACTATTTATATGATGTCCAGTTTTAAAGTCTTTAAAACTTTTGTCTGCCAGTTAGTCATGAAGTTTGCATTGAATAGACTCTGAAACGGCTCATCAAAAATTTTAGTTCATATTTTCGTTTATCGTTCATTGCGATCTCTTGTAGGTTTCAAAAGTAATATGCCTAGAGATACCTGTTACGTATTTCCCCTAAAGTAAGCGTATTTGTGTAGCTGTATTTGTCTACGCATTTCAAATTAAAACTCAAACTTTAAACACCAACTTTTCAAAATCAATTTAATATTAGTACATTTTGGCATAACAGAATCCTCATCCTATCTTATAAGCATTTAGGATCGATGTTTAGTATTCTCGAACCACTAAAGGCTGAAAAGGGTCATATTACATAAGATTTCGATTAATCTTCAGCAAAGACTTCAATAAAGACGAGTGGAAGCACAATTCCAATACACAGGAGCGAGGTTTACACGGACGTATTCAGTTTCTTTTTAAATACTCTCTGCGGTAACGTTGTCCCTAATGAAATTTATGTAGACCGAAACATCTCAATTTTGTGCGGGTCTCCCGGCCGACCCTCCGGCGAGCTTTTCATCTTGCAGATTAATTTTAAATTAGATTAGATTAACATCATCCTAATCTGTATTGCTGTCATTCTTATTCAATCGCTTCTTGACTTTTGTATGTTGGATAATACTCTTATCCGAGTCAACATACAAAGTAGGGCAAGTGAAGCTTTTGAAATTGGCTGATATTGCTTATTTATATTTGAAACGAAGTTGTATTCGATACAGAGTTTTTCTAAAAGTTGACCAGGCTTCTATATAATAACAAACAAAGTTAGTAATTTCATGACAAAATAGCCGAATGGATCTTAATTAAATTTTTAAGGCGATAGATTATGTTTGAGAAAGAATATAGGCGGCCTCCTCTCCTCCAATCATCGTCTCAAAAAACAATTTTGAAAGGAGTGAAACTTTCTATGACCTATGGTTCCTCTAATTGGCGATATTGTATACTTAGGTCTTTAGTAAAAAATTAAGAAATAGATATTTTAGCGTTACAGTCGCGTTTTCAATTCGGAATTTCAGAAATTTAAAAAATGAACGGAGATAAAGTCTCGGTTAAAATTTATGCACTGGTAGTATTTTTTATATAAAAGACCGAAACATAATTTTCTATATCCCTAACATAAGGAATTATAGATCGTCTAATACAAATTTTAATGCCCTATTTCTCATCCTTTAAAAATATTTTTGAGATAACATTTAGCGTATGTTCTTTCCTCAGGATATAATTTATTTGTACGCCAGAATTTGCGAAACACCCTTCATCTGTTTACTCATGAAAAGTTAACAAACATACACAGTTACTTTCGAATTTATATACATGGACAGATTTTTTAATATGCGAGCTCTCGCAGTTCTCTTGTTTCCACGATGCGACGGGACGGTAAAGCCTTTGTAAACTCTGCGAATACGGCTTGGGTAGCCCAAATATAGGATTACAAACCGATCAAAAATTCCACGGACACAGAAAATTTCAAATTGAATGGAAACTGAATTCAGAGTTGTGTTTTGTGAGCATTGTGTTTTAAGCTTTATTTCCAGTACTTTTGTCAATGGGATAGTTCCCTCAAAAAAGGTTTGAATGATTCAATGTCTTTTATTTCCTTTCAAACGTAATGGTTGCAGCAAATTTACTCGTACTATTTTCGTTGACGCACAATTATTCAGGATTTGTGATTTTTCAAACAGAATAGATAATATGTTTTTTGCAGAAGTTAGATTGCAATTGAAATCCTGTAAACAATATGAAAATATATTTACACTATTATAATCAACTTAGTAAACATGAAAAACAATAGTAGCACCAGTCCCTAAAAGTAATACCAATTATTTGGTTCAAAACGTAATTTAAAAGTCTCCTAAACCGTACAGGACTTAATGGAATCACTGATCATTTTTCTCTGGTTTTTTGTTACTTTATTAGTAAATAACTGCTAGTAATGTAGTTTTGGAGCTTTTCCAAGTAAAGTCTTTACCATGCCTAGGCTAGGCATAGGTTATAGCTCATATTCAAACAGATATATGATATGTAGAAGAATTGATATGTAAAAGTAAAAACGATTAAGACATCAAAACTAGTACATTTGTAAATACTTTTTAATTTGGACAAATTAGCATGGCTAGCTTCAGTTTACCTAAAATATGGACCTTTGCCTTTTGCGTGTTTTCTAGTTATATACTACAAACTAAACTTATATATATATATATATGTGTGTGTGTCGGAGGGAAGCTATAATTGGATGTATTGTTGACTGGATGTATAACGCACAATATCATTTGTTTACATTTTAATTACTTCTAAAATTCTTAATTTAATTTAATTTTTTAAATGTTTCTATAACTTAAAGATCGTTCTAACCTAATAAAAGTTGTGAATATTGTAATTAAACAAACGACCAATCAGAGCAGAGCATATGGCGGAGCGGGGTCAGACGCCCTCTATACTTTGAGTAGTATCTACTTGGGTAGACGGAGGAGTTTTTGTGGCACATTCGGTTGATGGCAATAGGTCGAGTTGGACCTTTGAGAATATTAAAGAAAGTTTTGAAGCTTGGAAGTATGAGCGGTGCCCTGAACCCGCTGCTCGGTCTAAACTATGTTAAAATGTCTTTTAAATCTAAATTAAAAGTGTATAAACCGTGGCCTTATGTTTTATGCTCGTATTTTACCCTGATGACGCCCACTAAACCTGCAATAACTAAAGGGGATGTCGTGAGAACGAGGCCGTTCTGCGACATATATATAATATACACACATACTTATATAAGATGTCGTCGTAGTTCGTTAACCAGTACTAATACCGTCCTGATATTTTATAAAATATATTATCAAAGCCATTATCCTAAGAATTTTTTGTTTTAACCTTTTTAAAGTCAAACAGGATTTTCTCATTATCCACAAGACATGATCCGATCTAGTAATATCAGGAATAATGAATCCGCTATGAATAATGTTTTTATTGAAAATTGAGATCTGAGCTTATTTTTGCGAAAAATATTTTTAAACGTGAATTTTATTAAAGTTTTATGATGTTTTATACATAATTTGTAATTCAAATTCAAAGGCGCCTATTCAATCTAAGTTTTGCTAAAGAATATTTTTCAAAGTTAAAAGTTTAGTTTAGATCGTACTCTATGTACACCGTTTCGAAATAATTATGTTATTGCTGTATTAAAGAGAAGAAGCGGTAACATACTTCCCAGCAATATACCTAAGATTTTTTGATTTAGATATTTGTTTTTGCTTATTTAATAACAATTGTCGATAAAAAATTTAATAATGTTGATAGATAAATTGGTATTTATATTTGTTATTAGCAAATTTTGTTACACTGGTTTAATTGTTTGTTAATAAGCTACTGGAAGGGACTCCTATGAAAGAGACGAGCTTAACCATGATTAGATACTAGTGCCTAAACATTCTAAGTTGACGGATGATTAACAACTAAAAAAAATAATAATGTTGATAGATAAATTGGTATTTTAATTTGTTATTAGTAAATTTTGTTACACTGGTTTAATTGTTTGTTAATAAGCTACTGGAAGGGACTCCTATGAAAGAGACGAGCTTAACCAAGATTAGATACTAGTGCCTAAACATTCTAAGTTGACGGATGATTAACAACTAAAAAAAATAATAATGTTGATAGATAAATTGGTATTTTAATTTGTTATTAGTAAATTTTGTTACACTGGTTTAATTGTTTGTTAATAAGCTACTGGAAGGGACTCCTATGAAAGAGACGAGCTTAACCAAGATTAGATACTAGTGCCTAAACATTCTAAGTTGACGGATGATTAACAACTAATATTGTGATTAGTGTTAAGAAAATATAATCATTGTAATTTTATAAACTATCAAAAATAATAAATTCGCAGACTATTACTTTCTAAATAGTCTCTAAGGGCAATTTTGACTAAAACGGATTACTTAAATTACAGAAATTAAACTGGAATATATAACTGCAATATGTAACTTGTTGCAATTTTCTATTTCGAAATTTTAATGTTTGAACAAACATGGCAATGAATTTATGTACGTATTATACACAACCCTTTTTATATATTAATTTTTGGTTATACATTTATTTATTCAAATATTCTGTTCTAAAAAGTATCAATATGAAAACTTCTTCATTGCCTACACTGGGTCCAAACAAGACATAACATTCTGTCATAAGGGATTTCGAAACTGCAATCTGTAGGGTCATTACTTCCCATCTGCAAACAAGCACCTTAATCCGACCATTTCGTGAGGGGCGACATAAAGCCGAACGTCACGCGACAAGGTGAAGCGACAACTTATCGCTTAGATTACAGTCATAGCTAGCTATCCGCAATCTGACATGATAGAGCATGTGTAGGTAGCCTCTTCAGGATTGTTACGACTAGAGGATACGACTTACGTTGCCAAGATAAACAGTAAAGGGACTTTGATAAGGCGGTAAAATGGCATTCGCGCAAAAAAAACCAATTAGATTTGCAAATCTGGGTCACACATTTTGGTGTTGACACTTTTGCTTTTCAGGTCTTTGACAGCAAATATTTTGTTAAAACATAGGTGTTGTATATGAAAGTGAGCTTGAAGCTACTAGTTTTTTAAAATTCATATTGTGGATGGTATGTGTCTAGTCTAGATATAGTGTTAGTCAGTGTTAGTCGCTAAATATTGAATGCGTTCAGTGTCTTATAGCACTTGGCAGATTCGTTATAAAAAAATTCTTAAGTATTCTATTTGATTCTGTAGGAGTTACCTAGAATACGGGCTCCAATATGTTTTGTTATTCACATATCGTGCAAATTGCTATGAAGCATAGCATAAATTTTTACACATTTTTTTTTTTTTTTATTGCAGGAGATCAGCAGACAGGCAGACGGCCCACTTGATGGACAGCGGTTACCATCGCCTATGGACATTTGCAACACCAAAGGTGCTACGAATGCGCTGCTGCTCTCTTTAGGGAGCCTGGAACCTGGTCACTGATGCCGGAACACAACACAGGGTTATTATGGCGGCATACTCTAGACCAGGGGTGGTCGCCATCCAGTCGGGCAAATGCCCTACCACCTGGCTGACGGTTGTTTTGTCGCCTCTTACGACAGGCCGCCGGGCCGCAGGAAATTGTATTCTTTCTCCGTTCCTGCACGGATATTACATTGACGTTCATCTACACTTCCTCGACATTTAGCAGTTGTTCAAGGACGCTCGCTTATGTCATATGTATATATGTATATGTATACTTATAATTAGCTTCGTAGTTTTCCTAAAGCAACATAATTTGGGGTGTTTCATAAAGTGCACAAACTTTTTTTTTAAATCCCAAGGAAGTAGGTATAAGCTTTCTTGGTCTGGCAGATATGCATTGCCAAAGCTAGCCTAAGCCACCTAGCATCAGATGGACCGTTTATCAGATTACTTACCTTACTAACTTTACTTGTTTACCTTACTACTTACTTTTTATTTTGCTTACCTGCTGTTGTGCACGACGGCCTCTTCATAGGTTTTGTATTAGTTTAAAAGGTTTTTAATATTTTGTCATACTCTCGGTTGCTAAGTCGCAAGCTACAACGAAATATACTCTCCAGCAAAGACCATTGCACCATCCACTTTTATTTCGCAATCTTAAGAATTCTTCTTCCTAGTATTTATACCTGTAGAATTACATACAATCCGTTCAGCCGTTTCGCTTACAAACCTCAAAAAATTTATTTGAGAAACAGAATATGACCACATTGATATTTTTGTCTAAAGGACATAACAGAAAAGTTTCCACGGCATTCGGAACGGATGTTCTAGTTCGATATAAATATATTATTCTTCCAAACATGTCGTCTGCTGACAAAAGAAGACAGCGTCGATCTTTCTCCTTTAGCATTACGTAAATCTGAACAAATTCCACACCTTACCATTTCGTAACACAAACACGTCTACGCAATATTTCTTTCTTATACGACAGAACTAAAATTTTCCTTTTAGATAACAAACAAATTTAGGAAGTTGTCACAGTTTTGGAATTTAGGTCATTTGGCCCAGCTTGGACATAACTCACGAAAAAAGCTCTCGTCGAAGACTTTCAAGATAGCTTCCAAGAGAACACGTGTTAAAACGTATATATTATAGTACTTTTATGTATGACATATATTTTTTTAGTTTAGTCTCTGTAATTAATTCACGCGTAAACAGTTACCAACGATATAATGGTGGTATTCCAAGCTGATGGAAAGGAGGACAGGGTGTTATACCTATCCCAGATATCTATGTGGTGCCAAAATTAAACGTCGGTAAAACCCCAGATATAATATCTAGAACTTACATATTTATTCGACATAATTTTGTATGCGACAATACAATATCCTCCGGTAGTAATGTTCATTGTTCAAAGCACCGAATCTAAGCTGAGTGTATGGACTTTGAACTAACTTTGTTGATAACTTACTCGCTTTGAACACTCAGTTTACTAACCTATAGATTCGTAGTTACCTAATACACCGGCTAAATTGTTTTGGTACTTCACTAGTGCCTTAAGCTTAATATCAGAAGTTTTGATGAGAACTGAAGTTGAATTTTATGTTGGTTAAGACAAACAATATTCATAAAATACATATGTAATTTCCAAAGTCATATAAATATGTAAAAGTTACTTTGTTTGGATATTTGTATCTATGTATGTTTGTTTGTTTCTTCTTTACGATCTTGATAATTATTATACTTATAATGTATTATGTAGTTTATTTAGATAAGGAAGATAAACCCCAAAAATTGGTATAATTTCAGCGGGTAGGGATAAAAATTTATGAGGGTAAATGGGGTATTAATGTGATTTTATGTAATAAATTCAATCTAACTACGGTTTTTAAATTGTTCTATGAATATATAAAGGTAAATAGGAAAATCACGTCAATACAACGAAGGTATTCAATCAAAAAATCATCAAGAAATAACTGACTTTAAATTCATATAATTAAGAGAATTAAAAAAAAAATAACCCCAATAAGTGCTGACTCGTTCTGCCACTCGCTATGAGTGAATTAAAATTTTCGGGGACTATAAATAGTATACTGAATAATTTGTAGCCTAGTGATCCTACAAATTTTGCAGTGTATTTTTTACACTTGCAATTTGAAGAATTTAGGGGCATTTTTACTTCTTATCGTTTTGTTTAGCTTTAGCGACCAATACTACATTGGCAAAAGGTTAAAGCTAGAATTACATTAGGCACACGTCGGCTACGTATGCTGGTATCTGTGCACGTCAGAGCCCGTATTTTTTTATATGGGGGCTAGTTGCTTGAAGTTACATTATATGACTGCGATGCACGCAGGTAGGTTCCCGTCGCAATGGAAAGAGGGGCGTTTGTGCCTTCTTCCCAAGGGAGGTCGGCCTTCCGACGATCCGTCCGCCTACAGGCCCATAGTGCTGCTGAACGAGGTCGCCAAGGTCTTCGAGAAGATCTTGGTGGAGCGGCTCGTGAAGCATCTAGACACTGTGGAGCCGGGGCTATTAGATACGCAGTTCGGGTTTCGGAGGAGGCGCTCCACGATGGACGCCTTCGAGACGCTGCGAACGGTGACGGACGAAGCCGTCCAAGCGAAGGACGTCGTTCTTGCAGTGTCGCTAGACATAGCGAACGCCTTTAACAGCCTCCCTCATGAGACGATCAGGGAGGGGCTCCGTGCACACGGAGTCCCCCCGTACCTCACGAGGCTGTTGGGCGAGTACCTGCGAGATCGACACATCCTTTGGGAGGGCGGTGAGTCTGTCAATCACGAGTTAGGTCGGCGACGTGTCGCGTGCGGCGTTCCACAGGGGTCGGTCCTCGGGCCGATTCTTTGGAACGTAGGCTATGACTGGATCCTTCGGGTGACGGTCCGGCCCGGGGTAGGGCTGATCTACTTTGCGGACGACACCCTACTCACGGCACGCGCCGCGTCATTCGCGGAGTCCGTGGACGTCGCCAACGATGGGTTGGCGATAGTCGTAGATCGTATAGCTAGGCTGGGCTTGAGGGTCTCCCCCGCGAAAACGGAGGCTATCATGTTCCATAGGAAGTTCCGTAATCCCCCCCCCCCCGGACTTGTCCGTTACGGTCCAGGGGATGACGATCAGAGTAGGACCCAAGATGAAATATCTTGGGCTAGTCTTAGACGGGAAATGGCTGTTCAAAGCGCACTTTGAGCAGCTAGTTCCCAAACTGGTGAATTCCGCGGACGCGCTCTCAAGGCTTCTTCCCAACGTGGGGGGGCCGGGGGGTGCGACGCGGAAACATTATTCTGGCATCCTGAGGAGTATGGCCCTTTACGGTGCCCCCATCTGGTTCGATGTGCTTCACCGCCACAACCGAACCCTGCTGCACCGGGCGCAGCGGGTTCTGGCCATGAGAACCATACGGGGGCAACGTATCGTACAGTGTCTTGGACGGCGGCGACACTCTTGGCAGGCGAGCTGCCCTGGCCTTTCCAGGCAGACGTCCTATCCAGGGTTCGTCGTACCCAGCAGGATGCCCTAGCTAGAGGACTGACCTTCTGTCAAGTCGAGATAGAGACGGTCAGGAAGCGGGAAACCGCTTGCTGCCTCGTCGACTGGTCTCGTGACCTCGAACACCCTGCGGCCGGCGGCTTTACGGTGGATGCAATCAAGCCACAACTGGAGGAATGGGTCAACCGCACTAGCGGTACCCTCACCTTCAGGATGACACAGATACTGACCGGACACGGTTGTTTCGATCAGTATCTGTTTCGCATTGTGGGCTGCTTTCCTTCTCCGGATTGCCGACAGTGTGGCGCACCCGATACGGCGTTTCATACGCTTGTCGAGTGCGCTGCCTGGGCGCCGCAGCGTTTCGAGCTCGAGACAAAATTAGAAGCCGTCGGATCGCTCGGCGACTTGGTAACGGCCATGTTGCAGAGCGACGACCGCTGGGATGCTGCGGTTTCTTTTCGTGAGGCAGTAATGTCTCTGAAAGAGGCCGCAAAAAGGTATAGGGAGCGAAGTCCTTCGGCGCGTACTACGGTCTGTTCTCGAGGTCGCCGGCCTTCAGCCGGCACCCGGAGAGGCAGGTACGCGCATTACTTCCCTCCCTGAGTTAGGATCCGGAACGATGGGGGCCCTTAGCTACTAGGTAAAGCAAGGGATTTAACAACTACCCCCGTTTCGTAGTGGAGTGTGTTCTCCCAGGGCACACTTCAAGCACTTTATTGCGCTGGATCGACTGTTGCGTAACTATGTTCTATATCTCAGTCTTTCCAACACACAAAAGCGCAGGGCCGCGTAGGGAGGAGGGGGTTTTTAGTGGGTATTGAGGTTGCTCGCCCCTGCGGCATCACTCGGAGTCTCCACACTCCTCTGTGTAGTCCATAGCGGACGGAACGCAAAATAAAGCATACAATTGCTAGCGTTACCGCCCCCCGTGGATTCGTGCCGTTTCCTAGTGACGGCCCAGAGAGTGCGTAAATCGGTTAGTCATTTTCCCTCGCCTCAAAAAAAAAAACAAAAATATGACTGCGATGCAACGCAAAATGCGCGACGCCATTTTTTTATTGCGAAGTTACTAAGCATGCAGCCGGCCCAGCTCATGATAAGTAGTTACTGCTGCCTACATTTGCAACACCAAATGTGCAACTAACTTATTGGCAACCTTTAGGATAGGATAAAGAGGAAGGGATAGAAAAATGATATAGAGGGATCAGACTAGAGGAATGGAAGAGAAAAGATGGGATATAGGATTAAAATTCGGAATATAAAAGTTTTTATTCAAAATAAATTCCACTGGAGAACACTTTTTTAAGGTCATATATATAATTTAAAATTGAATTATACTTCGTACACCGTTTCGCAAAGTTTTATTGCTGTTAAGGATAAGAAACGGCAAGAAACTCCCCAGCAACAGGTCTAGTTTAAAATTGTTTTTCTTTAGATTCCTTATTCTATTTATATCTTAAGCTTTTTTTTCCAAGTTTTAGACAGAATTATGTTACACAATCAACTTTTGAGAAATTAATAGAGTTGTAGCGAACAAACTCAATAAGACAAAGACATGATAAAAGGAAAGAAAAATATTATTATAGTTATAATGACGTACTAAAATTTGGATGAGACTAAGGTGAAGGCATAGGGAGAGAGGGAAGTGAGCCATCGCTCAAAACACGATTAGCTCAAGGCTAACCGTATCAGTCCAATAGCTGTGAAAGCATGATATCACATCAACCGAGTCAGCCCTTAGAACTGTAATCAACATAATAATTCCAGCACGGCTCTATCGCGCTGTCAAACAATCACAGATTCTCGTCGGATCGTGAAGGCGTATGACAGTCAAATACGTCGGTACCTGAACACCACATGTCAAATTTAGTTCCTGACGAAAAAATTTGCTACAATCAGCTTGAAATATGCGATGCACGTCTTAGATGTGCGTGGCTTTGGTTGGCAAACTAACCTACTACGCGCACGACGTCTCAGACGTATGCGTTGGCCTAATGAAATTCTAGCGTAAGAGAATATGTCTAATGTTTAACTTCCTTTCACCATTCTTATGCGCACAGCCGTGTTTGAGACAACTATTAACGATTAGCACAGTCTAGAGGTCTTCAATTTACGAATGAATAACAAATTCACCTATATAGCGTGGTACATACACGTGTAAAAATCTCTACCCGTCTAGCCTTAACAATTCTTAAGATATTTCTGATACACTTACAGACAAATATAAGTATGATAACACCGCAAGGGTAAATGAACATTTCTTAGGTATTGGAACTCTAATAATGCCAGCATGCACAGAGAATAACTATTGTTAGAAATGTACATTGAAAATTACCCCGAATTATTGTAAGAATAAATACATGATCCTTTATAATTTAATAAAAGGAGTGCCTTGAATATCATTCGTGTAGACATATTTCTTTTCTAATTTTTCAAGAAATATTTCCAAAGGTGAATCCGCAGTTTCCTCCAGTTATATACGGGGTATTGTCGGGTAGCGCGACGGCAACACATTTGTTATTCTATTATTACCCTTATTTAATACAACTGTGATAAATATCACCGCATTTCCGAGGGTTGGATTAAAATACACTGGTTATAAGAAAGAGTTGAGCTTTACAAAAGAAAATTGTTCGTTTGATGTGAATTATTTATATTAAATATTTTATTAAAGCATTTTAAATAAGTAACGTTGTTCAGTTTCGAGCTTATAAATAGGCCAAGTGCATGTTGTCCTCTACGCACAATGAAGTATTTCATAAATGTTATTTGATTAAAAAACCCGAAAGAATATTTCATCGAAATAACCTGTGGAAATAACGTTATTTATTCGTGGTAGCGTAATGGCTAGCGCACGCGTCCCTTACTCAAAGGGCGCGATTCGATCCTGACCGGAACGCATGCACCTCTTAGGCAGTTTTTGATTTAATGTGCATATTGTTACTATTACCACGTGCTAATGACGGTAAAGGAAAACATCGTGATGCAACCTGCACTTCGAGATAACCGATGTGTCAAACCTGCCAAGCCGCCTTGGACTAACGTGGAGGGTATACTGTCCGTTCACCTATAGTGGGGGGCCCGAGCCCAGCAGTGGGACATTAATAAGCTGTTATTACATTAATATTACCAACGTTATTTATCAACATCTACTCAATAAATTTTATTGAAATTATTTTTAAATTCTTGATTTTTTTTCAAATTTCTCACATTATATTTCAAAAGTTAAGATATTTACACTTTTCTTTGAATTGTGAATTTGACATATTTCTCCTTATCTATAACTAGTAATAAGAATATCGTTATGGATCATAGTTCTTATTTTCAAGAACTGTCTTAACGATACCCCACATGCCAATGCAACAATGTAAACATTTCGTATCATATATGACGATCACTCCTAATTGGAATGAAGTTCCTTATCGCTCGTTACTCGGTAGATGAGAGCTAGACCAAATAAAGTGTAACCGAAACGAAAAATGCTGACCGTTATTACGATTTATTATACGATTTTGAACTTTAACGCAAGGAGATAAGATCTAAAATTATGTGCATTATTATATTACAAGCTGTTTTGCAATTAGAAGAACTTGTAATGGTCCTTAATACTATACTGCTATACATGTCTTTTACATTTTACTACGCCATTATGTAGAGATACATATACAACTTCTTACCCAATTTTATCTGTACAATTTAGTAGCAATAAAGTAGTTTCTGAGAACAATATACGAAAAATGAAACGTACAAGACGATTACATAAACATTCCGTTTCTACCGATATTGCTACGAAACCCTAAAAATTCATAAATATGAACATTGAGATTTAAAGTATACAAAATATGATGTGTATATGCTTCAGTATAGTTTATTTTACTAAGCAACAATAAATGGTTTTTACAGAAAAATACACGTAATAACCCGCAACGTTCCCCGTTGGTTGCACACGCTCCACTTGATATCACATAATACGTATCAATCGAAACAAACACCCCTCGGGGCGTCCCATGTAGTGGAAGAGATAAAACGAACCCCCAACTCAAATTTCAGACATGTATCTTCACATTTGATAAAACAACGAGCGCAATAACACGGAAAAATATTACGGGAAATGTAGCACTCTAAGTATAACTCATAATTTATATTTATGCCAAATACGGTAAAAACTATATAATCGTTGGCAGCCCTCTCAATAATAAGCACTCTATTAATTTATTTAAAATTTTAAGAAATATTGGTGTCTATTATTTTGTGGCCATTATAGTCATAATAATAATAGTATTTCGAGCCTTTACCGCCATTTTCAGAGCACGATTTGCCTGGAGAGGTACACACTGGTGCCGGGTTGAAATCATTACCTCGCGCCGGTGTGTACGCGCAATATTAACATTAGTCTATGAGAAACATTCGTAGTCTATGGCCAACCGCCAATATGCGAAACGAAAAACTAACTATTCCGCGCAACCCAGTTTTTATTATAAAAATTGTAAATTATTAAAGTATATGCAAAAGTTGCTTTATTGAAGGCTCGCTTCAGCCATTTTACCATAAGCTTGTATCGAAATAATTTTTTTGTTGCATTATTATATATTTAGTATTTCGTTTTATGACATTCAATTTTTGATTCAGTAGGGTCTAACTAATCTAATTTAAATTTAAAGTCTTAAAACAAAATAATTATTTAAAATACCTTTTGCAACAAAAAACATATGAAACTAAGTATGAATGTTTTCTTTGGGACGCTACTTGGTGGAAATATAAAAACGATTCTTTTAGACTACGTATTGATTTCACGATAAGATATTTATGCTGAGATGGTAAACGAGTGCGCAATGTGGATTCTGCTGGTGCACTGAGGTCGCGCGCGGTAAGTCGACTCTCATGACTACGGTAAGTAAACGCCACATCAGCATCATGTTCAGTATGCATCGAATATATCCCTTTCAATAAATCGGTGGCAATAATTCGATTTTATGGTTCCAAATTAAAAGAAATGATTAATATTTTTTATTTTCTTTATACATTGACAATTGTGGGTACCGACCATTGTGAAACCTGTGCAGGGTGAAACCTGCTAGTCCACTGAAGCGGAACGAGGCTGCAAAGCGGAGAATAAGAGCCATATTAACCAATAGCATTGCATAAAAATTGCGTCAATAGACAGGCGGCCAATTCTATTGGTGAATATATCTCCGATTCTCCGCTCCGCAGCTTCGCTCTGCTTCAATGGAATAGTTTACCCTAGATGACCGAAATTATAAGTGTATTAGTATATTAGCTATAGACATTAGTGTCAGGCAAAACACTCACAAGAGCTCAGTCGGATGAGGCTCGCGGGTCTAATCTAAACTATAATAAACATGTCTGGGATGTCTGGAAAAAATCAGAGTCGCTAATTTAGAAAAGCAGATTCCGAATGAACTTTAGATTTTTGTCTGTCTATTGAACATCACGTGCAAACTGCTCACCGTAATTAAATGAAAATCGACACGGAGATTATAACCTGTATCAACATAGAATGCTTTGCAATTCACTACCAAATACTTCATTAGAAACACGCGAACGGAGTGTCGCTCCTAGTAAACCATAAAATTATACCGATAATAATTTGCGTTATAATATGTAAAAATTAATTTGATTTTGATCGCCAAATAAGTATAAATCGAACTTTACATCCGATCGGAAAAAGTATAACCGTTAAAAAGTGTGTAGTATGCTTTAATTCCAATAAATAAACACTTGAAAATTATGGCCGGCGGTTCACTCAAAGAAATGAATTTCATTTTATTGCGGCGACTGTGGCTTTCACTCAAATACAATTTAGCTAATGTAATTGCCGCAGGGTGATTCTATTTCATGAGGATCTCTGAAATAATATCAATATTTCGTTTAAATTGAATAAAAAAATAAAACAGGTATGATATTTCAATATTACATATCTTTTCTTTTGTCGAAGAGTTAATAGAAAAGGTTCGTGTTTTATGTATAAGTTTTAATAATATTACAAAATTAAAACTTACATTGTACATCTTTTCATAAGTGATATTTTAATTACATATTCAAGAGGGGACGTCGTCTCTTCTTGAAAACATACAAAATGTTTTAAAATTATTGTTTTGATATTCTATTCTTACAGTGGACTGCGAATCGCTGACAACGCCGAATGAAAATATTGCAATGTAAGTAAATTATTTACGAGAATAATTTAAATTATTATTATATTTTAACGTTTTATATTTATCTTTCTTACGGATGCTCACGGTATAATATTATATTTTTTAATAACTGTAATTAGTAGTTTGGAAACTAAATTTTAAGATAGTACGTTAATTTAGCACTAAGCTTCACTTTAGTAATGTTTTTAATCTTATGAAGTTATAATTAAATGCGGTTCATAAACAAAAAAGTTTGGCTAAACATATATAAAAAATGTGTGTGTGTGTGTGTGTGTGTGTGTGTGTGTGTGTGTGTGTGTGTGAAGTTCACACGCAGTAGTGTCACAAAGTCAGGCAAGGCGTGGAAGGATTTCTAAATTTCCTGACGTCACAATGCACACATTATATCGTTATAATATATTATTTATTTAACTTTAAAACATGAAATTTTAAATATTAAAGAAAAGCTTCATAACATTCCCGCCTCTATCTGTATAAAAATAGTGTTTAAATGATTAAATATAATATATTCTATCTCATTCTCTCGCATCCTTCGTCCTACAGATTTATGCGTTTATCTCTTTTTAGTGTCCCTTTTTCGTATCATCGAGTTTCAAATCACAAAGACTAATAATAAAGAAGTTTTACTTCAAAAAAAATACATACGAATTGAGAAACTCCTCTTTTTTTCTTAATGTCTGTTAAAAGCGAGAGTTTTTTTCTGTCGATATCAGAAACTTTAGAAAAACGATTTACCCTGAGGCCGTAATTCATCGAACTGAAGTCTAGATGGATGGGGGGGCCTCTATTATTCGCTCGCCAAATCAGTTTAAAGCTAATTTCGCCGAGCTAGCCCGAATAAAGCCATAGATTTCACGGTCTGCTTCTCGCCTTCAATTTACTTTAATTCATATGGGACAGGTAAATTATGCCTTTACGAGCGCGCATAATATTTGACTAGGAAACGTAGCATCCTCGTAATGTTATGCAAAGGTTGACACCGCATATTACACCTCTTTTTGTGTGAGAGCATAATAAATATTAAATGAATGGTATGCATGCATTAAACACACATCCATGAGTGATAGTAATATTTTACTAAAAACATTTATCAACTGACAGTTGCCCGCTACTTTGTCCATGTTGGACAGTAACAAAGATTACAGTTATTTTTCTAAATAAAGAATCAAAAATAAAGGTTGCCTGGAAAAGATTGCTTTTAGCAATAAGGCCGCCCATTGCACTACCTTTTAGGAAGTAAGTTTTTTGTGTTTTTTTCTATGTAATGTTGGTGTACAATAAAGATAAATATTGTATTGTATCAAAAGTTATTTTTAGAAGAGTAAATGTTGTTCATGAAACTACATGAATACAAGTAAAAACTTGGGATAAATAATGTAACTACATGCATACATAACTACAATGGTTTTATTAAAAATTTCGCATTTGTATAAACAAAATTGAAACTGGCCAGTTTAAATGTTTCGGAATATAAAGTACCTCATTTTCAGGGAATTTACTATTGATCACCAAAAATTGCATCGAAATCGGCCCAGTAGTTTTTCCGTGAATTCAGAACAAACAAACACAAAAAATTTAAAAAAAGTCAAAATATTTAAAAAACTTCAATATTATAGATTTTACAGCTATTTTTTATTTGAATATTACTTTTATAATACCTACCGCTGAGAAGTATAACTTCACCATCGTCTAGTTTTCCTGGAACATACAACACAGACGTCTTCATGTCTCGCGTGAATAGTTATCTCCTACTCCACCTTAGACTGTATGTATCTCTACGTCACATTAGGTGCAATGACGGTCAAACCCGAACCTATCCAATATAAAAAATAACATTAGTTTTTAGCTTCGGGAATGCAAGTATACCTAGCCTAACCTAACCCAAACCTTTTCTTTAGAGAAGTTTTTACAGATTCTCAGAGTTTCTTTTTGCCAAACAAGTTAAGGAAACCTAAAAAACTATAATATGATGATAATCAATACACGGAAGAATTTTCAAGAACCCATCTATCTACATCTGTCTCTTCCTTCCCGAACCTTCTGTTCGGAAACTTTCGTTTATACATCTATCCCTTTCTAACATCTATCTATCTCTTTCTTTCGTTCATCGTCTATCCCTTTCTAAATATATGCGTCCTTGTCTTTTCCTTCTCGAATGTTCTAGTTATTTCTAAAAGTTCTAAAACTAACTAGAAGGTTCCACCATCACTCCCCACAGTATATACTACAATAATTGTTTTATTCATTAATTTTAGATGGGACCAACCAACCAGTACTGACGCTTTTAAAAACGAGCACTATATACAAGACCTATCAAACCTAAATAGCAACAACTCTCATGAATGTGACTTTGGGGCTATAAGTAGAGCAGGCACCGCCATAACCACACCAAAATATAGCTAAGATCATATCACGTACCAGCGGAACATGTAAGTTCCATTTAACACCTCGAAACGGTACGAATGGCACAGTAAACTCGAATAGTAGTCACGAAATGGTATCATTAGCTAAATTACACACGTGACCGCATAATTGAAAGGGACTTCAAGCCGGGTCAATGCGGCCTCAAGACTGATGTGAATAATTTGTAAAACGATTCCCAGGTGAAGTGAGATTCATCCAAAATGAAGACATAATTTATGTTCGAAGTTTTGCTAGAAACAATTGCTTTAACAACTTTATATCTGAGATTCTGAAATATTTGTCTGCAATGTAAATGTGTCATACACGTGACATTAACTGGGTTCTATATTATGTAGGTAGACTTGCATACAAAATTTTCGATGCACTGAAAATAGAAACATTAATTTGCGTAATTGTGTATACAATATTCTACATGTCTGGATAGTGCTCCAAGCCATTTTCTTAATATATCTTGGATTCACATACGTTCATTATGTAGTTTTGTCAAAGTAAGCAAATACATAATATGAGGTGCTTACATGATCCCAAGGAGTAAATATAAATTTGTTGTCAACTAAGATGCTAGGGTCGCCAGATGGTAGGTTCTTTGCCAGTATAGCTACCACCCCTGGTCTACAGTATGCCGCCATAACAACCTTGAATTATGTTCCGGAATTATTGGCCAGGTTCCATTCTCCCTTTAGAGAGCGGCAGCATATTGGAAGCACCTTTGGTGTTTATAATTTTCGTAGGCGACTAATTTTTATAGACGATAGTAATCACTTTCTATCAGGTGGGCCGGCTGCCTGTCTGCTGAACTCATGCAATATAAAAAGTTCTACCACTAATTTTATTTCGGACTCTACCACGTGTAAACAGTGGAGCAAGTTATTTATTTATTTATTATACTCTACTACAAACAAAATTATGAAAAACAAGTTAGTATTTAAACAATAGATGCTAGGTACCAAATTCGTATAAAAGCGTATGAACATTCCACAATGTTTAAAATAGTATAAATAAACATAGTTGGTAAATTTTTGAATAAATATTTTGCAAGCTTAATTCCAAAGCAAAACTATGAAACCTGTAGGTAATTATGTAGCAATGTTTTCAAAGGAAAGCACTTGCTTTGAGGTCTGTTTCAAGCCTGCCTACCGTCTTAATTAGTGTTAGTCTTAAGACAATAAGCTACAAGTAACTTTAATTAGTGCGGATTGAAAAGTGCTGTAAATTTAATTAAACAAATTTCCTTTCATATATTAACAAGACGTAACAGGCAGATATTATAATAACAATGGAAAGATCAACTTAATGAATATTCTAAGAATATTTCTCGAGCATTTTCCTAGCTAGACTCTAATTAAGCAGCTACTCGAGTGTAGATATTTCTATTCAAAAATAATAATTAAATAATTCCAGCTTTTCACTCCGTACAAAAGGCCAAGTACTTTGTTTTTATTTCTTTTGTGAAAAGAATACGCTTTCGGTAATAATCAAAAAATAATTTATTTTGGCTTTGTTACTTACGAGTAGAAAAAGCAGGTTAAAACGAATTAATAATATCTACCCGAGTAGCTACGAAAAAAATATGATTATCCTCTTAATTAAATTAAAAAAGCTGCCGAGCTTGTTTGGCCTTAGGCACATATTTAATACAGTACACTGACAACTGAAACCGGCAGGATAACAAATCTTATTTCTTTTATAAAATTCTCTAAAAGTATTTCTTTAATTTAACTGTAATTTTCTAATATAATAGTGATTTAATATTTGGTGCTTATCTACAATTATATTGTCATATCTCAAACAACCTCATACGAGTATATATATCACTGGTTTTCAATACTCAAAACAGTCACCGTACCCGAAAGCGGTTTACTCTATTATTATCTGAATTTCCGTATTCTATCTAGCATCCCATGAGTCTGTACCATGAGCAATGTAAAATACATTCAAACAATTCATAATAACTGAGAATATCTGATATTCAGTATATATTTGCAATTTAGGAAAAAATATCTCATAGACATACAAAGAAGATTAAAGTCGTTTTGCGAATATTTAGAACGAAGGACAATAGGTTTTTTAATATGAAAATATATTAATCTTGTGAATTCCTGAAAAACCCTGAAATGAGTCGTGTAGTAGTGAAAAATGTCATGTAGTAACCAAATCACCTCTTAATAAGAGCCACTTTTTATGTTATTTTTTAACCTTATAATCGATTTTAAGGAATTGCAGGAACCTCCGGGATAAAAGAGAATATTTAAGAAAATGAAGCAATCGTTCCAGTGAAACAAGTATTGATAACAGCTAATTTTTATACATCTTAACCACTGTAAACAACTCACGGGAAAAGTTTGGCAGGATTCCCGGGATAGTATACCACAAATTTTTAATACAGAAATTTACCATCGATCAGAAAATCACAAAAACAAAAAATTACACGAATCAGTAACATAGTCTTATATATTTTTAAATTATATATTTTTGATTTTTTTTTTAAAGTTTATTTTTCTCTAGGTATAATTGAATAAGAAATAAATTGAAATTACTTAAATCTAACAACTATTAACAAAAACTAAAATATCCTATAAATAAACCTAACTTAAAAATATAAAACCTAACTCAAAATTATAAATAAAATATTGGTCCCAAACCACTGTCACTTACCGGGAACGTTCCCAAAAGGCTGGCGGCGTTACCACGCTGAATAGCCATGCTTATCCTTTGAGCAAAATAGAAATTGAATTTGAAAAAATTCAAAAAAAAAATTTTTAAATTGTATATTTGGTGATCAATAAAGTATTATCTATCTATCTATAGTCTATCCCATTTTTAAATAGCTTCGGTATATAGACACGGTACCTTTGCAATTTTATAATATTGGATTTAACAAAGCTTCAATAAACTGTAAAGAATCAATAACATATGGTAGTTACAATTGATAGTTTTGAAATGGTTACTTTTCAAATCGCGTGAGACTAACTTCTTCAGTTGCAAGAATCCCAAGTAAAAATTTTGAACCATATATCAAATATTTGCTACGTATCAATGTGACAGCTGCCAACATGAACCGTCAGAAACAAAGCGTCGTATAGGGAGATGGTTTGATGTAGCGGAAACTGATAGAATGAGCCGACGCGCTCCGTACTATTTGTACGACGAATAATATCGACACGCGCCGCCCCCCGAGACAACGACAAAATGCGCAATTTGTTGAAGCACTTGTGACGGTCTCATATATGATATTCAATAACATATAAGACAACGTATTGTTTGTTAATGATGCATTATTATTTTTGTGATATTTAATTTTTTATTGCAAAGCTAATTTAAAGTTGTGGTGGCGTAATGGCTGGCGCATGCTTTCCGAACTTGAAAGGACGTGGGCTCGAATTCTGGCTGGAACGTATACATCACCTAGACATTTTTCTGACCTAATGTACATATTGCTACAATCACCACCTGTTAACAACGGAAGGAAACATCGTGATAAACCCTAAGCATCGAGGAAATGTGTCAAACCTGCAAAGACACCTTGGATAAGAGTGATGGGTAAACTGTCCATTCCCCATTACTATGAAGCCCGAGCCCACAAGTGGGATGGTATGAGCTATTATTAATTTTACTAAGCTAGCAAACGGGCAGACTGCCCGCATACTGGAAAGTGGTTACCGTCGCCTATAGACATTTGCAACACCAGGTGCGAAGCCATTGTGTTGGGATAGAAAAAGGAATAGAAGGGGTGGATTGGGATAAAGCACTAGGACAAAGGAGATAGGATGGAAGCTTCAAGCTGGAAGAATATAGAATGGATAAGGATAGTTTGGCACTCCCCTTTCCCCTATCTATACGAATAGGGGAAAGGGGGAGTGGGTCATAGGAATTCTAACTTATCGCATGAAACACGATTAGCACAAGACTGAATATTTCACGCTGATATACTGTGTAGTTTTTGAAATTTGATTTTATCGTTATTTTATAGTAGGTTATATTATATTATATCGTTATTTTATATAAATCTATAATATTTCTATCAGCGTGTGTCAGTTGGTAAATATCTCTAGCAATACTAATCTTCTTGATTTATAAAAATGAATATTTGTCTGTATGTACTTTATAGAATCATAAAGTATACATTTATTTGATCATGTGACGACCTTTAACAAAGTTGTTGTGCATAAGCCAAAGAAGGTTTCTGAGTTGGTTCACAATTGAACCCGGCAGGTGGCGCTGCTGTCGGCATATCGGTTGAAGCTTTTCCGGGCAGGACGACGTTTGCCGGGACAGCTAGTAAAATATAATTTGTGTTTGTATTTATAATTCGCCGGATTCCTCCCGAAAGTAGATTGAATTTTGACATAAGATAATACAGGAATATTATTTTTGACAAAATTTTTTGATCTCTAAAATGTCCACTTAAATCCTTTGAATTGCAGAGCATATTTGAGACAAATTTTCAGACAAACTGACAGATAGTAATTCTGAAAACGGCCAATTGTGATTAAGCAACGTATAAATATTAAGTTTCTTTTAAATTTTAAAATTTACCTCGAAACCACAATCAGTTGAGACAAACACTCAAATTTATTGGTACAAAATAATTGTTATAATGTTCTAGTCGGTGCGTTTCGAAATTTTGTAAGTTGATAGTAGGGGCGGAATGAGATTTATTACCTCGATTAGTAGACTAAGAGATACTTTAGAGGACTAATCCCATTTCAAGTCCATGCCAATACTATTAAATTGTTTGAGATGGGTTCAAACCACACTTAATAGAGAATCAACCAGACTAGATTATACAAATAAAGTGATTCTAGGTACACTCAGAAAATAGGAGATAACGGCATTAAAGGGTTTAATTAAATAAAATAATGAAACTACAAACGGTTTTGTGCATGTACTAATAATACAAAATTTACAAGTCTACCTGACACTCGTATAACTACACAAATATATCTACCCATAGTCATTTTACTGTATTATAAATCCGGGTTTGATCGCGACATTGCCCGAATTATTCACATTTATCTAAAAGATAAAATAGATACTATGCACTTAAAATTTGGACACCCAGCATATAAAGTAATGGAAGGTACAGACCCTAGTAAAGCGTCTTACTTATTTTACGGTTCGCATAATAAAGGACACTTGTAACATCAAAGGTGCTACAAATGCATTGCTATTATCTTAAAGGAAACTAGAACCTGGCTAGTAATGTAGGAACACAACTCAAAGTTGTTATGGCGGCATACTCTACACTAGGGGTGGTAGCCATCCAGACTGGCAAATACCCTATCATCTAGCTGTGGGCTGTTTTTTCGCCTCTTACGACATGTCAAGCCTCTTACGAATGAGTAATTATACAATCTTCTTTTATTATATGAGGAGCATCACACAGGTGAATATATAATTCCTTAAATACAGCTGACTAGGTACTTACAACATTTTATACTCCATCAATACGGTAGAATATTGACAATAGTACCACAATCTGTACAACTCGGATGGAATGTAGTAAGATCTGGATATGTTGATATCCGTATCCGGTAGGAAACCAACAACCTAACAACATTGCGTCAATGATTCATTCTTTCTCTGTAACATTGAACATTTTATATTTAACTATCAGGATCTTGATTCTTCTCTATATGATTCTAATGCAACTACTAAAGGTAGTATTTTGCTGAGCTTTTAATCTAAAAACGTTAATTTTATAAACAAACGTTGCCAAAGAATTTACATCAAATTCATAAAACATGTTTATTACACCCTATGTACACCGTGTAATGCACTGATATATAAGATGTATCAAACAGTAAATTAATGCCGTAGCTTATACCATTTCATCCCTATCCATTCAGCTTTTACAAGTTTGTGTCAAACTTATACAGTAGCAAACATCAAGTAAATTGCATGCGAGTAGACAGTGTTACGTGACGTCGTTATACTGTCTGCAGCGGATCTAAGCTAAAAATAAGACAATATCAAAGACCACGGAATTACTGTAAACATAGCTTTCACAGCGGTTTGTAAAATTATATCTTTTTCTTCTTTTTTGCGGCTTTACTCGATAGAACTTCAATTTTGAATCAAAAGTAAACTTTTACTTTTTTTAAATAGCTGGAGTACAGCAAACAGGCTGATGGCTCACCTGGTGGAAAGAGGTTACCGTCGCCAATGGACATTTGCAACATCAGATATGTCACCAACGCGCTGCCGGCGTCGAAGAAAATTTATGACACCCTTTTGAAAAACTCCATTTCGTAGCGCTGTGGGAAAACCTCGGCTGAAAGCTAATTCCAACTCCCCACGGTACGCAAGAGAAACGTTCTAAAGAACCGTTGCGTACATAAGAAAAGCGGCTCAAGGAAGTGGGCTGCTCATCTTTTGGTTTTAAAAATATCTACACGCGTAAAATCGAATCTTTAGCAAAGCCGTGTATAGAAGAATTATCAAAAATGACCAAAAATGCCACTCTCATATTTAAAGATCTCAGAAATCAATCTTCACTATGTTGAGATACTTTTTGTACTTTAGTGAAATAAAATTTTTCTTTAATTACATTGTATTGTACAGAATGAACTAATTCCACTGTATTAAATTATTAGTAGTAGATAGATAGTATTTCCAATGCAAACATTATCTTGAACAATGAGAAAATATAAAGATAGAAAAGGAATTTGATTAATTCGCCTTAATTGCTTGCTTGCAAAATGTTATATTACAAAATTAAATGCAATGCAATATTTATATAAATTAATTTAAATTAATTAATCATATTTTGCACCTACATAATTATTATGTAGAATTTTGAAATTGAATGCAAGATTTGAACAACATTAAATATGTGTGAAAAAGTATATTTACTCAATACAACGTCATAAAAATGAAGTATAAAATTCAACAGACTCCCTCAATGTATATAATTCTAAATTAAATTCCACCTACAACGTTATATTTCCAACGTGAATCGCCATGACGTCGTCTGCGCCGGAACCGCACTAAAGACGTTCAAACCTCATTGAATCGTATGCGCAATTTGCCGATCGAATCGAATATCGAAAGGGGAACCCCTTTGTTAAATGGCTTCTCCAGTCCACCCAGACTGATCTAATGGCACCAATGAAATATAACGCGCCCTATCGCGAACCCTATTTTAATGACTTGCTAGTATCCACGTCGAAACATTTTTATTAAGAATAAAAAAAGTGAAAACGGGCTATCACCACTATCGTTTGAGCATATTTAAAATTGTTTGATAAATAGTACTTATAAGTACCTTATGTAAATTTTTAACTCATTAGAGCTTTAACCCTCAGCTTCTTTCTCGTTTGTTTGAGTTACATTACATGGCACTGCTAACACTTTAAGGACTAACAGAGGATCTCTCTTGTTGGTCACCTGAGACAATTTTGTGCGGTAATTTAGTTTGTTATTGTTTCCCATGTAAAACGCTTGTAAAACGCTTAATAAATGTAGGTATTAAAATTTATAAAATTGTATTGCCCAAAATAATAAATATAAATTTCGATGGAGTATGAAATTGTAAAACTACATTGTGTCGCAAATCAAAAGGTACCAATACGTTGCGCTGTACTGAAATATTTTCTCTCAGTTGTTAAAACGTAACGATCCGTACGTTGGTATATTTTCAATCAGATTTATATCGGAGAGGATTAAAATTTTAACGAGTTGTCGTCACATAGGCTTTGCCCCATCTTTGTGTACGGTACCTTTGTTGAAAACTATACAAATTTACAATAAAGAGGAAAAGAGAAGATACGCTACTTTTTACGTTAGACTTTGTTCGATTACTAAAGAAAATGTAATAAAAATAATTATTTAGAACTGTTAAAAGAGTAAAATATAAAGCGTAAGCCACACCTAATAGGCTTAACGAGAGTTCGGGGCTCTGACGCGTTTAATCATTGTATATTGACTTTGATTGAGGTTATATAATCAAAGTATATTGATTTTTACCTATAACGGTGGTCATGTACCAAAAGAATCCACGAGTAATGTAGCAGATTTGAGCATTTAGTTCACGTTGGACACATTACATCAGTTAATGTGTCCAACGCTTTACATGCGATGATACAATTTATAACATTGCATTGTACATACAAGCACGTGAATGCCCCCAAAAATGTCCAAGCTATAGAATAAAGGACATATGCATTACGATACATAAGCGTCTTATTTGCTCCCCTTTTTCCCATGTCTTGTATATTGAAATTCTGTAATATAACATACTCTGTTCCTCGTATTATATTTTGTGAACACTTTTGACTGGACTGTACTCTTTTGGGTGTCTTTTTATTGTCGCGTTGCGTGTTTTCGAATGATATAAAGCAAAGTCACTTTCCGCGCCTGTCTGTCTGTCTGTATATCCACTAACTCCTTCTAAGCCACAGAAAATTTTTTAAACGGTGTTCACTGTCAGTTAGATAATTTATTCAAGGAAAGTTTATATCCTTATCTGTGCTGAAATGGAGAAAGAGTACAATTTCCTGCGGCCGGGCGGCCTGTCGTAGAAGGCGACTTAACAGCCCACAGCCAGGTGTTAGGGTATTTTCCTGTCTGAATGGCTACCACTTCTGGTGTAAAGTATGCCTCCATAACAACCTTAAGTTTTGTTGCGGTATTAGTGACCAGATTCCAGTCTCCCTTAAGATCATGGCATTTGTAGCATCTTTGGTGTTGCAATGGTAAGCGCTTTCCAGCAATCAGTGGATGCTAATTGTGCCTGCGGCCTCGCTTTATATAAATATGTAATTACATTTTATTTATCTACTTATTGGGATTTTACCCGCGACATAGCCACGGAGAAAATACTTATCAAATACAAATCTAGTTTGATTAAAAACGTTATAAATATTTATTCCGAAACTGAAAGAGATTTGTTTGTCCTTCTTCCAGTATGTGGAATTAACCGATTGTAATATCGTTTACATAAATCTTATTTAACAATGTGGAATACTTATCTTGAAAAACGGGAAGATTTACGCAGAGTATGGATGAGAAAAGCGGATTTCTAGGGTATATGGCACAAAGAGACTTACGTTTAGAAATGAATTGTAATTTACTTATGACTAAAAGCTTCAAAAAATTACACGAGGAAAGAAATGTGTAAAGATTTAGTAATACAATACAATACTATTTATTATACACCAACATTACATAGAAAAAAATACACAAAAAACTTACTTTCTAAAAGGTAGTACAATGGGCAGCCTTATTGCTAAAAGCAATCTTTTCCAGGCAACCTTTGGATGGTCAAGATCTTATTACATAGATAGCGTTGGCGTGCTATTGAAATAGATGATAATACATACATTAAATACGAAAAACACTGACTGCTGGATACTCTTTCCAATGGGCTTGAGTGTACTAAAACTCGAGCTTCAGTCCGATGACCGTAGTTTAATTAACGTCAATATGCCAGTGCGTCGGCATTCTCATTCACTCTATCGAATTATCCACCTGTGTCGCACTCTTTTAACATTTAGGACTCCGTACATGACATACAAATAGGGGAAACTATGACATTGTTGGGATACCACCGAATGATTCACGATTCAACATTATTTTATACATAGTTATAGTTTCACAGAGCAAAGTATAAAATTAGAGAATAAATTAAAATAAAAGGCGCTACATTTCGTCTTGTTCGTAGATCAGTAACTGTCATCAGATTAAATGGAGTGAGATCCCAGTCACCCCAGACATACGTGATTTTAGGAAAGGTGAAATTTATAGAGTCGGTCGTTTAACATAAACTTACACTCGCTAAGCTGAAAGCGGGGCCGTTTTACAGGTAATAGGTATCAACGGTTGAAAAAACCATGCTAACTTAAGTCAACGTAGCCAAGCTAGTTTTTACATTTGTCATTATAATTATGATATATGATATTGTTATAAACAAAGATAAACAGTTGCAAGACTACAAGATAGTGGGCCACAACTTTTGACAGACACTTTAAAAAAGAATGTGGGAGATTACGTTATTTTAGGAAGGCGGAATATTATATATATGTATTATCAAGTATAATATTTTAAAATATCTGCCAAGGAGCCAGATAAATCTGACGGGCCAAACATCTTCCCAGACTCGCTTCCAAGACTTCCGCTGCACGAGAAAGCGCGAGAGTATTATTCAAGTCAACTCAATGTTATTTATAATAATATAATACTATATTCTATCTTTCCTAAAATAATTCTGTGGTGACTGGGAACTTGGACTAACATCTAAATAATCAATGATCGCACTTAGTAACCATTAAAACGTACTTTTGGTTACATCATGCAAAATAGTAAGATATTCTTTTTACATTTTTAGAAGTAACATAAATCTTGATTTATTTAATAGAGCATAGAACTTCATTGCATCGGGCAGACCCTTAGCGACGATAGACGCGTTCTTTGCTCTGTGATTTATTTATTAAAAGAGTATTGTTGTGAGTTGTTTGTTGAAACACTTTTTACTTTTATTCAATATTATATTTAATACATTTACTTATTTGTCTATTGTAATAATATGTTAATTAATATAAAGTGCTTGTCACATATAATGTTAACAAATATATTTATCTAGATTGTTCTGTATATACGTATATATATATTACTATTATATTTATATATGTGTTAAGAAATTTTTTTAAGCTAGGTTGCCTGGAATAGATCGTTTTTAGCGATAAGGCCGCCTGTTGTTTTGCCAAGAAGTGTTGTAATTATGCATTTTGTTTTTGTTTTTTTGGTGAGCAATAAAGTGTTATCTATCTATCTATGTATATTTATTTAAATATTATACAGCAAGTATGTACTTATTATTTTAAATATTAATCTTAATCTTTTTTTTTATTGCAGGAGATCAGCAGACAGGCAGACGGCCCACTTGATGGACAGCGGTTACCATCGCCTATGGACATTTGCAACACCAAAGGTGCTACGAATGCGCTGCTGCTCTCTTTAGGGAGCCTGGAACCTAGTCACTAATGGCGGAACACAACACAGAGTTATTATGGCGGCATACTCAGACCATAATCTTTCTATGTTAAACAATAATGTCTCCGTATTCAATCTAAAAGGGGGCGAGGGGGTCGGCGGTAAGTCACCTCTGTCACTGCTGTCAACCCCTAATAATAGTGACGTTTTATTCCATAGATTACATGTTACTACAGAAAGATGCTGGTGATCATAATAACATGAGGTTTTCATGAATAATACCTAAAACAGAAATTTGGACGTGTAACTATAAATATATTATTATTTACATTTTTAATCAAAGTTCATTAATAACGTAAATTAAGAATACACTATCTATTAATTTCATAATTAAACGTAAATAATGGTATAATCGACAACTAAACTAAAAAAGGAATGTACCTATTATATGCTGTTATAAATTAATGTAGAAAAGTATATGTACGAATATATTAATACGCTTAATAAAGTTCAAAGTTTTTTTCGTGTTTATGAAACTAATTTCAATCTTTAAAGTTCGTGGTCTAAAGGCCTCACGAACTTTTAAATCTATTTTTTGTAACGAACGCATGACGGAAGTTTCAATCTATTTAGTCACTGCAATGCAGAAGTCAATTTATCCTGCAACTGAATTTGATTACATAAAAAGAAAAATACCGGATATTTTCATTAATGAATGTGTACTGGTCTCACTACAACGCAGAGGCTCCGGGTTCGATTCCTGGAGTGGTTGGTAAACGATTTTTCCTTAATCTGCTATAATCTGGGTGTTTGGTATCGACCCCTGTAAGGCCAGTTGCATCCGTTGTATATTACCCATAATACAAACGTAACTTTATTAGCTTCGGGACATACAATGTCGGGATACACACAACAAATATAACACTGAACACTCACTTATCTGCCGAAATAAAATATTTATATTTAAAAATGAATATAAATATTTTGCAGACGAGTAATTATACCTATATATTTTTAAAATTAATTAGATTATTCAATTAAATAAACTTATGATGATGATAACGTGTATGATTTTTTTTACTAAACAGTTGAAAGAACATAAAAATAGTATTTTTAAATTATTTCTAAAACAAATGTACAACAACCAAATTAATTTTACAAAGTTTTTAATTGCGTTGTGCTATCGACACTTTCAACTTTCAATCGACTTTATTTTAATTTTAATATTGCCTTCCAGTTATTTGAATACCGTTTCTATTTCAAACAAATAAAAAGGTTTTAATTTTAGAAATAATTCTCTATAAAATTGTTTTACACAGTAAATAAACACCTACTTAGGCGTACTGCCGTCGGCGACCCTTTTCAAAACTAATTAACGCAATGAGGACTAATGTTATAATTATCTAGATCAACACGGCAATAATTATAAAACACAGCCATTATTGTCAAGGGCATAATTATATTTCTTATCTTACTTAAATAGTAAATAATATCGAGTCTAGGAATGACCTACTTTGTGCTCAGACTTCCCTATTTTTAGAGAATGGTTGATTAATCCGCCACTCTAGCCCAAGGGGGATTTGTGAATTTCAGTCATCGGCAATTTCAGTGTGAAGGTTTTCTACGTGTATTTCACTTTATGTTGAACACATAATTATTTAAAAAAGAAAATAATGTGTATTTAGTGTTATTTAAAATGGGATTACACACAAGAGGTTAACTCAAACTAATTACTTCGCGTAATCGCGGTCAGCATATTTAATATTATATCTTTTTCTTCCTTGATCCGTTATTCTAGCCTGCACGTCTTCTGTCATAACGATTCTTCATGATATCCTTAACAGGACTCATCCAACTTATCCAGGTATTTTCCGGTTATCCTTCTCAATATATGAGTGAGAGGAAGCTGGACGGGAAGGAGGAATCATCTACCAGTCAGTATGGAAGAGAATTATGAAAAATCCAAATATGCCTGCACCTGCCAGGGTCTTATGGAACACTGATGGTGGTTTTAGTGGGAATTAGACAATCCTGAATGTTACAATAATATAGCATAATCAATCCGAGTAGTGGAGTGTACATAAAACATTTCCACCTCTAATATAAAAGCAGACAAAGTAAAAGGTGTAGACAAGGATCCCAGCAAGTATAAATCCAGTCGCGTATGTAAATATTTCAGCAGTAAAGAAAATAAGTTATTTCGCTACCATCAGTCAACAGGATGATAGCGGAATCCGCATCTCGCTAGTCATAAATCATAGGCAAAATTGTTGAAATGTACGAAGAACTTGTCAATGCCAAGCAATACCATATTGCTAAGACAAATTAGTTCTTGCTATCTTGCCGTTTGTAGGGCAGGAAAATAAGTATAATATTACTTACAAAACTAATATCTCGTGGTATAATTCTCTTTGATGTTATCTGGCTTGTACGCGAACATATTTTCACCGTGAAAAGTATTTTTGTTCTTGTGTCGTTTTCGATTTACTTCATTTACGCTTACTACGTTTTGTGACAGTGTATTACTGTTTAATCTCCAGTCGTTAGTTATTTAAGTGCAGTCAAGAAATAAGATAGCGTTACCTAATCCATTTTGATAGCTCAGTATTTAGCATAGCAGATTTTAGTAACAAAAAGTAAATAAAGCTCAGAGGCGTCTTATTTCAGTCATGGGATTAAATTGTAGACTAGAATGTTACAATTTCCGTGTGCTAAGAGCACAGTAATTACCACCGCTAAATGCAAACAGGGTAATAAGAATCACCATTAAAAAATGTAAGTCTGAAAAACTCCTAAATGCTACATAACTAGATGGCGCCAGAAGTATTTTGACATAATCATTCCCGTGACCTTACTTAGAAGTGATTCAGAATTTTATAGACAGCCAGGGAACATAATTCAACTTTTGTTAAGTCATAGAGACATAGACTAATAAAGTCTACAAAAACTAAATTCATAGAACACCTAGTATGGCGTAGCCAAATTAATCATGCAAATGAAAAAGATACTGTAACAAAAATGAAATGAGATACAATTTGTGCCGAGATGGAATGTTGAAAAATAGGTTACCTTAAAAAAACCTACTATATTGCCGCCTCAAGAAATTTAAGCTTTGAAATACTTTTCTCATAACAAAACTTTTTTTTACTGGTTATATACTACGTACTACTGTTTCAGATTTCTTTAGATTATTTTATTTATTAGACGAAAAAAAATAAACAACTTTACTAGTATCTTCCAAAATATGGGTCGCGATCTACAGAAATATCGTAAACGAATATTGGATGGGGCCTGACAAACTCATTATGATTAAAAGTAACCAGAATTGAAATTGATCAAACGCTGATTTTCGGAGGACCATTCAAATTGCATCAATTTGGATGAAAGGTACTGGAACTGAAAAGACACCAAGCGGAGGTATTTATTAATTCAAGTTTATCTTTATATGAATCACTTTGTTTTTTTTTTTTAATTTCACGAGTGCAACGGACAGAACGACGGCCTAGCAAACACCAAAGTTGATACCAAAGTGCTGCCGATGAACACAACTCAAAGTTGTTATGGCGGCGTTCTTCCGACCAGGGATGGTAGCCCTTCAATCGGACAAATATCAATACCACCTGTGGATTCTTATGTCGTCTCTTACGACAGGCCACTAGGACATAGGAAATCGTATGCTTACAGCTATAATGACAAATTATGGAAAAGTAATACATAACAGACTTTTTTCTTATATGAACATTCCTCAAATTTGTTTATTGCTGCAGCACAGCAGACAAGCTGACGGCCCAACTGTTATGAAAAGTGGACATCGTCGCCTATGGACATTAGTAATACGAGAGGTGTTGCCAATGTGCTGCCGACCTTCAATGAGCAACTGGTACCTAGCCACTGATGCCGGAACAAAACTCAAAATTGTTATGGTGGCATGCTCTAGGCCAGGTTTGGTACCCTTCCAGCTGGGCAAATACCTTACTACTGGCTTGATATAGTCGTTCATACGGTTATGCTCTTTATTTCACGACAACTAAAAGATCAGTCTTGAATTTAAAAGTTTTTATTAGACCAGTCGAGGATCCAGAAGACTTCACGAACCAGACACTTTGGGAACAACTGTACTATAACATAAAGACTGTATACTGTTACTATAACGTTCCATTAAGTCTTTAGAGCAATCTGTGAAACAATTATCATATCTGAATATCAAATACACATGAAGTTTCTTAATATAATGTAAAATCGTTCTATTACTTAATGGGTTAGTACTAGCTCTACTCGCGACTTCCTAACTATTTATATTTACCCTATCATTAAAATCCATTCAATTGAATCATAATCTATTCAAAATAAAATTTCAGGCTAAAATACAAAATATCTTAAAACTATAAAATTCTTAATTTTTTTTCAAACTGTGTTCCGCCGGAGAAATTATTTTTGAAGTTCATTAATACATGTAAGTTAAAAACTAAATCTCCTCCCTATTATATACACACTGCTTCGCAACTTAACTTAAAATGTTTCATGTCACGACAATTAAATAATAAATTATAACACAACACAAAGTCACAAACACACAATCAAAAACATCAAAACTTATACACTTACTCACACCAACGCGCAATATCACTGAATTGCATTACACGCACAATTCACAAACAAACCAAGACACACAAAGAGCCTAAAAATTAATAACCTAGGCACAGACAGAAAAAACAGCATACATGGCACTAGTTAACATAATATATAGGTATAGACATAAGGCACACACTGCACATGCACTTTCTCACAACACCAGCATGTAACAGATACACTAAATTAGTATAATTTAAGTATTAAAATTAGAAAAAAATATATATAAGTTAATCTTAAGGTACACAACACAACACAAAAATCATAAAATTAATGTCACACATAATAACACATAAACAATAAGCGTGTATAAATTCAAAAAACTAACAATAACTAAGTTGTAAAAAGGGTACGGAACTAGAGTCCGTAGATTAGTTAATTTAAAAAACACTGCTTCGCAACAAAAGAAGCATGAAGAAGCTTCTAACTAACCTTTTAGTTAGAAGTAGACATTTTTATCTATCTCATGGTGTATTCATTAAAGTATCGTAGATAAGATAGGATAAGTAGATAAGGTAAGATTATACTTCATGCAAATAGTAGTTTTCACTTACAATTTGGCGTTTGCTTTGACATAACAAACAGTCGCTCCAATTGTATTTATTGGTATATATAGGTCGCACATAAAAGTCGTTTAGTAGTTCAAATGGTTGTGTCCAATATATTCAGTAAATAGTACACACCTAAATCAAACCTATAAACATCAAGGAGTGTCGTTGGAGGTCGTTCTCTTTCGGAAATTGAGGCCCTCCAACGCTTGTCTGGTGATATATACCGACCATTGTTGTTCCCAACGGTGGGCATTTGTTATTTCAATGCTACCGTTATTTAATGCGCCCTAAATAAATATTCTGAACCCTTTTTATGTCCACGGATACACGATGTCACTCGAGTTATGGAGGAATTTTGAAAAATATGTCTTCTGCAAATATACGAGTATAATATTCATTAAACGTCGTAATTTAAGAGATTTTAGTATGTATATATTTAGTATATATACAATTTTATTGGAAATACGAGTAGAATGTAGGTATTTTCGGTGGTCTGAATTGGAGAGGACGAGTTTCAGGCTTCAAGTTGCATTCTGCATCTCTGTATGCCGGACCCATTTCCATTGAGTCCCGGGCTGGAATTGAGTATTATTAATATATCAATTAGTAATTTCCCTAAAATATATTTAGGTAAATCTAACTAGCACTCGGGCACTTACAAATACCACGTGATAAAAATGAAAAAAGTATTATGGGAAAATATATCGAAATTACCGTTGTATAATATATACAGCCCTTCCAGCCTACCTTGTATCACAGACGCGGTATGAAAAGGTTCGTCAACGTAAAATCGACTTTTACTTGCACGAGCACAAGAACCAGCACTGTCAGCATTTTAACAAATGTTACGTTTATAGACCACTAGCTGTGCCCGCGACTTAGTCACGCGAACATTTTAATTCCTTAAGTGTACAAACAGTTGCAGTATAGTTATATATTTATTGATACTACATTAAAGAGAGTGAAGCCACAGACAGGTTATTCTAAATATTCAACCGGCCACAAAGCCGAAAATGAGGTAAACAAGTTACGTTTTATTAAATGGAAGTTTATTTAAACCTAAAGGTTCATTAGTTGTTATGCCATCGGCGCAAAGTGGTTTCCAGAGCCGCAACACCGCAACTTCCAATATTCGAGGCGTTATATTGGTTGCGGAACAAGCCCGACTTATGCTACTTCTCAAACTTATGACATTTATTACAGACTTGTTAGTTATCGGTAAGTTTTTGTTATAATAACTCCTGGTGATGTTATTTGTGGTGTCATCTCTCTTCTTTTTTTAAGTATGTGCGAATTATGAATAAAATTAGAATCAAGTATTTATGTTTATTCTTGTTTTGTGCTCAACCTTCACCTGCAATATTGATATAGTTTATATTTTATTTATTTATAGCGTTAAAAATAATGCCATTAACAAAAAGCTATATTATTGTGTATGTACATGTGCTACCTGTTAAATTTCTACCATAATCTACCACAATGCTGTTTACTTAAACTATTAATAGATGGTCTAACAAGGTGGTTAATTAAAAAATATATGAATAAGAAAATTCTAACTTGACTTCGCTGAAGAATTAAGAATTACGTATTTACATCATTTGTCGATGACCAAACGGGAAATTAAGTTCCATGCTATTTGCAGACGTGGCACGTCATAAACTATACTAAATTTGGCTTAAAATGTTAATACCACAAGTAATATGTTACCGGTTTTAGGAAAATTACGATACCTCATACCTTTATATCTACAGTAGTAGAGTTGAAAATGCTTTGTTATAGCTTTATGTTCAGCGCAAATTAAATTGGTTGGTAGGAACAAGTACGCCTAACTGTCATTGTCATGCCTAGCCTTTGTACTGGAGACGGGGCTAACTTAATCCAAGCCATGACGACGATCAATTGAGTTTACTTGAAGTAATTCCGAATGAATACTTTATCTAGGAAATTAAAAATAAGGATGATGATTCTTTCTTCGAATGCTGAGAGTCGTGGTCTTAGCATTCAAAAAAAGAAAAAATCATAATAAAACGACGACAAATCATAATAAAATAAATGCATACAGTCACCCAGATATTTAGACTTTCATAATCACTTTCGCAGAAACGAAACCCTCATGAAATCATCATGTTATCCATTCGTTTATCGCTTTTCCGTCTGTCTGACTGTCTGTATACATAAAGATTGGTTTTTTCAGAAACTATATGGATGAAATTAGATAAGAAGGTATATTCTGTACGCTCCGCTACATAACGTAATAGAGAAACTCAACAAAAACTATCAATAAAGACTGGCCCCTCTTGCACCCAAATGAGGCTTGAATTTTTTTTCAGGGTTATGCGGGCGTGTAAGGCATCATTGGTCAGATTTTTTAAAAACCATAATGAGCAAACATGCAATTCTAAATTCTTAAAGTATTTCCGCATCTAATTTTTGAACTGTGAGGGGAGAATTCTAAGAAAATAAACTTTTAGACCCTAAAAAGCACTTTAAACTAATTTTTGTTTGAATAAAATTTAAAGAGTAGTTTTTGAGTATTGGGGTACGTTCAAAAAAATGGTATTTTGCTTATGCAGCCAATTTACGTTGATCACCTCTACGGAAACCTTTAATATACATGGAGTGACACGCACTTCGACGATTATTGATACATCTGGTATACAGCAGACCTATCGCGACCTGATGAAGAATCATACAATCGTCAATTGATACCTACAACGCTGGATGTTAACAATAAAATAATAAAAATATAGTTCAAATATGGAAAGACAGGCATATAATGGCTGCGGCATAGTTAAGAATAGCCTTGCTCCCTTTATTTAGGTAATTGGATGGTTGGTTAGAAATGATTAATTACTATGCGCCAACACGTGCACTCTCGCACGCAACAAAAGTGTATTAAAAGCAATAAATTAGACCGCTAACGTGAATTATTTTTAGCTTAATTAATGATACCGCTTCATTTACTTTAATTTAAATTGTTTATAAATATGTACAAATGTGTTGCAGTTTTCGGTATTTTCAAGCTACAAGCATACATATACAGATTTATTTCTCGAAAAAAAATAAAAAAATCACAAAATAAATACCAATGTCATTTTTTTATGTAATAAAATGTGTGATAACTTTATCTCGCGAATCATGCGGAAATTTTTCCACTATCAGTTTATAGCCGTTCTGGTGCATAAAAATTAGCTTATTCCGACACAGTTTTAACTTAATCAATAGCTTACATTCTCATAATATTTTCTTAAGTTTTCGCGACTTGTATACATAATAAAACTACGTTTTACGTGCAACGGAACACAAACCAACTTAACTCATAATTTCTTTTATTTTTTTCCTTCCACCCATTTTAATATTATATAAAAAAAAATTGAACTAGGCATGTTTGCTGAAGATTTCTTGCGCCGCTTCTTCTCTTCAAGCCACAACATGTTGTGAAGCTATGGTAAATTAGATTAGGCTCCCATGGAGTAAATAGTATCCATAAACAAAATTAAAACTAAATAATTAAAATGAACAAGTTCGCGGTAGGCTAAATAAAACTTTAATAATACACGTTAGACAAATGTCATCTCTGTCGTCCGTGACCACGGCCACTGAAAAGCGACCGAAACGTCGGATAAACCAAAATCAAATAAATCACCGCGCTTAAAACCGTTAAAACCTAGTTTTATTAAGCTTACATTTTTTTAAATGCTGCTGTACTTTATATCCGTGCAGGAACGGAGAAAGAATACAAATTCCTGCGGCCGGGCGGCCTGTCGTAAGAGGCGACAAAACAACCCACAGCCAGGTGGTAGGGCATTTGCCCGACTGGATGGCTACCACCCCTGGTCTAAAGTATGTCGCCATAACAACCCTTAGTTGTGTTCCGGCATTAGTGACCAGGCTCCAGTCTCCTTCAAGAGAGCAGCAGCGCATTAGTAGTACCTTTGGTGTTACAAATGTCTATAGGCGATGGTAACCGCTATCCATATAGTGGGCCGTCTGCCTGTCTGCTGAACTCCTGCAATAAAAAAAAAAAAAAAATCGCGGAATTCCGCGGGAATTTCAATTCAAGCATGGACCAAGTCGCGGGCATAACCGGCGGACGTATAGATATAAAATTATATAGTATCCTATTGCATAAACATCAATATAAATCAAGAACTTAAAAATAGTAATCTTATGTCAACTGCGATTCCTATATAGGTATATACATACTTAAAAATACAATAACGTCTATGCTATCTAACTATACATACTCATATATATACTGGAATCATAAATAGGTTTAACTGTTTAGCCATGTCAAGGGACTAAGCTGTCAGTCCGAAGCCGCATTCTCGGACTTTGGGTTCTAACCTCACTTAATCTAGGATCAGCTGTTTCTAAATAGGAAATTCCAGTTTCTGCAGTTAGCTATTCTCGTAGTTAGTTAATGGAGATAAATGTGGTTTGAACCAAAAATAATTTACAGTCAGAAATAGTTAACAATTTATTGGTACCTAAATTATTTTAGTTTGTAGATATATTTAAACTCCGGTCCAGGAGTAATGCAAAGCGAAGATGTCCATTCGCATTATTTATCTACACGATTACATAAATTTTATATCTTTCTTTCCTAGCCAAGTAACTTTTCCATCCTTTGGGCTACAAATCAGTTTTCAATATAATCTTAATTACCGAATTATTTATTAACTAGCTTCTGCGACTTCGTACACGTGGAATAGTTTAAAAAAAGTAAGTTAAAAAACCCCGCGACTTTGAAACATTCTTCGTTGATGCTCCGGTCCTATTGCTCTTAGCGTGATGGTATATAGCCTATATCCTTCTTCGATACGAAAATGGGCTATCTAACACTGATTTTTTTTTAAAATCAGACCAGTAGTTCCTGAGATTAGCGTGTTCAAGCAAACAAACAACGAAACAAACTTATCAGCTTTATATATTGTATATATACAGGTGGAATTTTTTAATGCCACCTGGAAGGAAAGTACTCTAAATAATACAGATAGCAAATTTTACTCCTTTTCTTTATTTTTGAAAAGAAATAAAACTGCATTCAAAGATTTTTGAAAATTCTCTTGCTTCACCCGGGAAACGAACCGAGTAAAATCTGTAAAAATTACACAGCCTGTAATTTTATTGCATCGATCGTTAGGGTCAATCACAAGGATGAAATCTCTCTAACAGACTTGGTAAATTTAATGAAATGAAAAAAATACTTGGTAATTTTTTTCATTGTACAGAAATTTGACCTCTACAATTTTATTATATGTATAGATCATTTCATTTGTAAAAAAATTAGGTATGGGGTAAGCTGTACCGCTACTCTGCATCTACAGGTGCTACGCGCGCTACGGCGCTTAGCCAACGCCAACTTTGACTCATCGCTTCTCTCACTTGGTGCGTTTATTATCTGTAGGGGATCATCGGATACAACTGGCTCCTCCGAGAGCCAGTTTTGCCTGGGATGGGAGTCATTTGTTACGCCGATGATACCTGGACGATGATCATCACGGCACGGGTAGTACTTACGATAATCCGTGGAGCTGGCCAACGCATCCGTTGCGTTGATCGTCAAAAGGGTGCAGCGGTTGGGCCTCGTAGTCTCTCCAGAGAACTACATACTATGTTACTGGCAATTTGATAAAACGGTTCACTATGAATAATGACCGGTCTGTATATATAATGCCCGTATCAAATGGGCAATATACAAAACAACTTGTTATTCATTTTTCCCAGTCAGTATGAATAAAGACAACTTTATCTTGGGCAATATCATAAAACACAGATAAACTGCAGTTTTTTGTTTATTAAATAAGGATAGGATGTAAGTCACATGGCACTTTTATTATTATTTGAAATATGAAATGAATTTTGGGTGTTTATAAAAAATACTCATACTTAAATACTCATGAAGGTTAGAAGTAGGGAAGTATTCATACTGCCCAGTCCAACTGATAAATTCAAGTTATCTCAAATCATGACTTTCTAAATAGTCCACGGGGCGTTATGCATTATTAATATAAGCTGGTCAAAGAAATACATTTATCAAACTGGCCGACGCACTTAGCCATTATTAATAATGATCGATCCATATTAATAATACCAGACTAATCAAATTGTCCATAACATATATACAAAAAAGGATACTGAAACAAATTAAGAAACGAAGCAGTGAGGTTCTACTTTTGTATTTTTCCACAAATAAAGAGGCACCGAAACCTATGACTATATATATAAAGTCATTGGTAACATTTTATGTTTGTGCGAAACTGGACAATATAAAACTACCATAATATAATGCATACTAGTAATACATAAATATAAAGCTACGAGCATGGCTCCGAGGTGAAACAGAACTCAAAACGAACTATATAGTAAAAAAGGAAGATGAATATTACATTCCATGCTAATAGCTAAGACACGAAAGTCCCTTCTATACAATAAAAATTTATACTGGGTAAAAAAATCTTACATCATGAAAGAGAAACAAAACAGAAAGTTAAGCTGTGAAATATTCAAACCTATCTCAGAAACAACACAAACATGTACTAATGATGGAGCTGAGCCGTTTCAAACTGTGCAGTACAGAAATTCCTAACGCAATACTATTTCAAAACCGCATCAAATATTATTCACGTCGGGTTGGACACCATGAATAATGGATAGCACCCCGTGCCCTAGCTTAGTGTCAATGAGATCACGCACACCCGCTCCCGCATTCGATTATTGCGAATAAATGACAAAAATGGTTTTCGATCAAACACCAGCAAACGTGGTAGAAACATCAAACCAACATTACACGGAATCGTGGAATTAGTATTTTGATATTATATCGTCGCTATTACGTCGTACATACTATGATTTTGAGGAAATCCATCTATAAATTATCACAATAAATTGGGTAAATATTTAGTAGTCCGTACAAAATGACAGGTTCTGTAGAGGTGACTAGTTTTGCCTTTTTTTATTATTGGGCCAGAAAATAAATATGCATCTCGGGGCGCCCGACAAATGTGATAACTTAAACTAATCTAAGTTGAACTATTTGCAATCAACTCACCGTGAACAGTATATGTCTATCCCCCACTAAACACTGAGTAGAGAGAGGGGTAAGCGTCTGTCTGAAATACGGCTAGTGCTGTGGGTTAGAGTGAGAGAGGAGGAGCCTACCTCCCGCTGCCGTATGCGTGAGAGAAAGGGAAGCCAGACAGACTGGCGCCGTAACGCGTTCCGTAACGAAGCGGTTAGCCCTGCCATAAGAAGTTATCACCTAAAAAAGAAAACCTTTTATTTGATGTAATAGCGATGTAATTACATTACTTCCATACTATGATTACAATTTAAATTGAGAATTTGTACGCTGCATTTTTAGCATAAAAGGTTTGCACTCGCCATATTACTCATGTGTTGCAGTGCCGGAATTATATCCTACAAAAAACATTTAATCATATTTCCAAAAATACTTTATAGATGAGGCCAATTTTCATTGAAAGTTTTTTCAAGATCTGCCATCTGAAATTTTCCATCTTATTATAGTTTAAAAGTTAAATTTGCATAAACACAATTTCCACGACTTTGAAAGATATGATCTGTGGACCAATCAGATTGACACATGAACATGACGACTTCATAATAATTAACATAATTTTTGTAATATTTTCTTAAGTTATAACTGAAGTTACATTTTCGCTAAAATGGCTACAGAAGGATAAAAAGCAAAATATTTGAACAGAATGAAGAGCGTCATGGAGAATTATATAAAAATATTACTGGGAATTAGAGTCCTTTTAACTTTGTTCGTAGATAAGATAGATAACTCTTTATTGTACACCAATACAAACATGAACTTACGACTAAAATTATATCTAGTTATATACAAAGGGCGGTCTTATCGCTAAAAAGCGATCTCTTCCAGACAACCCCAGAAATGAAATTATATGATAATGGCGATGGTGGTATACGTAACATATAGTACAAACTACTTACATTTTAGTAATAAATACATAAATTATATATATTACATAGATATATATTTAATATACATACCATACAAATACATATCTACAAAATATATATATATATATATATATATATATATGTATATATATATAAATATTTATAAGTGAATTTAAATATCATATTCCAAAGACAGATAGTATTTTTTAGTCATAGTTTTAAATATCGCTAGCGATTTTGCTTGTCTGATTGTAACAGGAAGCGCGATAAGCACACTAACACAAATTTGTTATTCCTTCTTGGAGACACTGCTATTGGTAGTTATTATGAAAAGATTCGGTCGGATGGCCTGCAGCAACACAGGTAAACATCATGTCGTATTTTCCCTCCCCAATAATTGAATGACAAACCCCGCTGGCATACTGGGTGCTCAGTAAAATAATTCCATTATCATCCTCACTCATTCCTTTTCACCCCCATTTAGTGAGCAATAATTTTAAAAGAAAATACCGTTCTTATATCTTCAAAAGCAATCCATTCATACTTTCCATTGTGCTATGTCAACAATCTCAAAAGAATGTACTTTTTTACATTAATTGCTCGTAATCGCAAGGAATATACAAAGAGATGCACCAAAATAAAAGGAAATCCCAATGGGACACTGAAAAGGTAAAAACAGAATACGCTAACAACAGTAAAAGTTTTCAACTTTGAAGTTAATATTATATCTAAATATATACACACATTATTTAACAGTAGTCCTAACAATATATAAATACTATTACAGTAACTAATTATGCTTAGAAATTTCTAAGAGAAATATATAGCATAGAAGTAAGTTTATAGATATATAAATAAACAAACAACAATTTTTATGGCCATAATAAAAGAACAAGCAAACATACAAGCGTGTGAAAAAGGAATGAAAGAAAGGAAAAAGGAATTCCATAATAATTTTAAGTAATTATTAGTACAGGAGGTATATACGCATTTCATACAGATTTTAATTATGAAAAACGAAGCTTAGCGTTCATCTTGTGAAATAAAATTGCCACCAATTAAGGAAAACAAGGTGGCCGTGCCTTCAGATTAATAACCTTAATTAACGGCTAAGGAGCGAGGGTGGATCATTAAAAGCGTTGGAACTACCGACAGTAAACCAGTGTCGTTCAGCCACCACGGCCATTTACTGCTGCCTTGATCTCGAAGATTTAATTTACTTATATCTTGCTAAACGTATGTATAAATTATAATAAAGAAATGTAGTTTCATCCCTTAATTTCAACATGAACAAGCAAAGACTATCACGATTCTAATAATGTGGAGATACATTTGAACTTAGACCAATATTATTTGTTTAAGACTAGAATTATAATCTCAATACTTTGATATGTTAGTTAGTTTCACTGTTCCTAGATATCACTTGTAATATTTGTGTTAACTTAGTACAATTATTTAGTATTGATATTCTTATGTATAAAAATGACAATAAAAGTGTTTTAAATTTTAACTGGACGTTAAAAAGCAAGAGGAAAACATTAGTGTTAATTAAGTATTAACGAACTTTTATAATTATGGTTTAATAACTATTTTCAATTATTATGCTTGAGAGCTATTTTAAATTAAATATTACAATTTGAAACGGACACAATTGAAATATGCATCTAAATAGTTGTAACAAAATCGCTATATTTTAGGAAAATATATAAAGGGACCTAAAAAATCATAGCAACACAATTATATATATACCTAGGGATCATTGTCGTAAAACTAAATGATCGATTTTATAGCTTCGGTGCCGATCCAATTTTATGATGTGGGTATTTCAGTAGGCTTTTACTATGTAATACTGTAGGTACTTATCGTTTCTGTTTGATGACAGTGTTTAAAATATTCCTAGTTCTAATATCGTCTAGTTAGAAAAACGATAACTCTATTCAGCATTACCAGAAGATTTATGATACAAAGTTATATAAAATAAAAAAAAATTAATAATCAAATATCGTAATCCAGAAAGTATGATAGGTTTTTTGTGATTTTTCATTTCGTCATTTCAGTCATTTCGGTCATTTCGGCCATTTGGGTTATTTTGATCATTGCTGTAATTTTTTTTATTCATGTAGTTTTCAGATACATAAATTAGGGATAGATAAATGAAACTAGAAAGGGGTGAAATAGAGGACGAAAGTTTGTGTGGGAATCCAACTACTTGAGTAATTGGATCTGTTTTGTTGAAAATTAGTTTATATATGGTTATAATATTAAAAATGGACATAAATACTTCTCACGTCGTAAGATAGGATAGTTTGCGATATAAAATGAAGTGGATCTTTCGGCGACAAATAGCACTAACATAAAAATGTAGTCCAATGAAACCTGTATTAGCGCCTGCTTTTTAAACAATAGGCACGCATTACCCGTTGAACCGCGATGCAACGGCGGGGTAAACTCTAGTATAATATATTTTTTTAATATTAAATATCGTAAATAGAGCGAAAAATATCCTGTAGTAATAATTTAGGAACAATTAAGAGTTACATTTTTTTACTTGCTAATATAATCCTGTTGTCTTTATCCGTAGCATTACAAATTCACACAAAACCTTTGGTCGTTAGATCTTCTTTTATAATAAACATCGTATTTTATATTTATTATCTGTACAAGTATTATAATACCAATTAATTATTCCTGTAACTTAACGGCCGAAAGTAATTTTTGGTGTGAGAAACAAGAATATTCCACTTCTCTCTGTCTAGCGCTACTTCTCAGTTCAGTTATTTAGCCCAGGCAGTATCTCTTAAATCTATCTATCAGCCGTGTTTTAAAGTGGACAAGCTGACCCAAGCTAAGTTATTTGCCTCCTTTTTTAATACTGGATTCATGTATTAATTCAACCTCGGAGTTTTTGTGAATTTTTCAGGTGCCATTAATCGATATTAAACCAACCAGAATCATTCTGAGAATTTTAATACAGAATAATAGAAACTAAGTTTGTTGCAATTTCATCTTTCATAGAACCTTGCTTCTCAAGAGTCTGAATTATAATTTATAAACGCACTTTACGAGGTTCCCTATCCGGGGACAATATATTAGTACGAGCCAACAAATTGCATTCCTCTCCGCACAGCTTCTACCTTATTCTATGTTACTTCACAAAAGGGGATATGACACGCGTTATAAATTGTCTATCCATAGTGCTGCCGTACCAGTTGCAGACATGAAAACATTAAAATGACAAATTGTTTATAGCTGTGATTCCATTTTTCACTAGTAAAGAGCTTCGCCCTACAAACCTCACGGCCTGAGGCATATTAATTCGTACGATTTAATTTGCGTCAGCGATTTGGGTATAAGTGGTTATTACAACAATTTTTGGTCCAGCACATTTTTTTCGCTTGTAATTTGTGATCATTTAATATGTCAATGAGAATTCCACGAAGAGAATGATTAATTAGACAATCGTCTGTGTTAAACCTGGACAGATCTTAATCTCTAAGATAATTCTTAGTCAAATTTCAGAACCCGAATGCAAAGAAAGGGTAACATGATAAATATCTTATCGACAATTGATGTGATAAATTGAACAAAGAAATGTACATTTTTTATTACTCTCTTTGAAGCTCTCGAGTTAATTTTATCCGATCCCTTGGGGAATCTAGAGAAGGGACTAAGAATCGAATTTCAGATGTTGCTAATTTAAGACATTTCCTGACCTTCATTTCTCCTTATATTCTTACCAAAACATCACTTTTAAACCTTTCATAAAAGACGGGGAATAGTTAGAAAATAAGTTGACATGTGCGAGTTGGACTTACGGATGAAGGGTTCCAGTTTAAATGACACTTATTTGGTAGAAAAAACTGCACAGCAAAACATCTCCCTCTTCATCGACCTTCAGATTTTAATCACATTTAAAATTTTTTATTAAGACTAAGTTCCGTAGCCGAATGACAAGAAACGAAACCTATGTAAAAAGGTAAAAAAAGGGATTTTGTTTGCCTTTGTACAAATGACACAGCTATTTACCTAAGTATGTTCTATGCGTGATATACAATGTTTTAACGAAATTGCATAAACTAGGGGTGGTAACCATACATTTATAAATCTAGCATGAAATTGACACATTTATAAGTATGGGGCACCAATCGATGCGACTTGATATATTATAGCCATATTTTAATGAGAATTTAATATTAAAATATTTATCTAATATATAAAATTCTCGTGTCACAGTTTTCGTTGCCATACTCCTCCGAAACGGTTTGACCGATTTTGATGAAATTTTTTGTGCTTATCCTATTTTTCATCCCCCTAAATGTTAGGGGTAGTCCACCCCAAATTTTTTTTTATTTTTAGACAAAATTTTTAATTTCTATTTTTTTATGATATAACATACAAAAATACATACAACCCTAGATTTTCAACCCTCTACGATCAACCACTATTTTTACCGGGCATAACGACGTCTGCCGGGACAGCTAGTTGAATAATAAAAAAATCAAGATGTTTACACAAGATCCCGAATAGTTTCTGAGATATGGGCTACTGTCGATTAAATGCGTATCTTAATTCCGTAGGTGGCGAGAAAGGTAAAAGGCCATAAAAAACCCACATAAAGGTGGTAGGTAAGGTATTTGCCCGTCGGGATGTCCACCACTCTTACTCTACACTGTACACCACTCTGGTACAGTGTAGCAACTTATGGTAGCATGCTGTCCGTATAGAAGACAACTTTTTTTTATTGCTGGAGTTTTCCAGCAATAAAAAACACGTCAGAAGTGAAAACTTCGTGTCTGAGTCTGATGGTCACGCGAGTTCCGATGCCTAAAAAAAATTCATTTTAAAACTAAAAATCGCGTACTCGTGGGTGAACAAATAGACGTTAGTGAAATTTCCGTCCACATAAAATCGCTTAAATTCAAATTGTCGTGTAGGTCTCGTGCGGTCTTGTAGGATTGAATCGCTTAGCGACAATGTCGTCTCGGTTCGCCTCAAATTACTCGAATGGGTTTTCGATATACCGCCCATTTGATGGCGAGACCTTTTAAGTTAGGTGGAATCCTGAGGAGCAAATTGTACCCGTCCACTCACTGTAATGGTCACAAATCGTATCTATTAGGACAAAAATGTTATAGCATTGCGCATGAAATCTGTAAAATTATAAAAAGAAGTGCGTCTGAGTAGTAAAACAGTAAAAAGTTCCGACGTATGACGAAAGTTCACTATTTTCAGTTTCTCAAAAATGGCTTAGTGCATAGAAGTCAAATCAGTTTTTAATTAAAACATTTTTATCTCTACCACCTTGATTTTGCAGAATATTTCTCCTCTTAATTTAAGTTAGAGGAAAACACTTAAATAAAAATAACTCCTTCAATTTACATAGTTGAATGGTTAAGAAGGTAAAGTACAAATATAAATTCTTGCGAAGTAAAGAAAAACACGCACAGAAACATACGACATTAGATTTATAAATATATAATACTCCTAACAAGAGTTCATATAAAAGTTCGCTACCAGCAAGAGAACAAAAACAAATTAGTATCGAAATCCCGTTTTTGTAACACCTCGTTTACATTTACGCCTCCTTCCTTCGCAACAAGCAAGAAAGTGGAGAGGGAAATAGGAAGCGGGAATGTGTAAACACACATTCATTCGTATTAGTCGAACTTAGCGTACTTGCACTGCCTACTTCCCTCGTCACATCCGCACATACTGTCCTAGTGGCCATAATGCGACCGAGAGGTACGTTCTAATACTCGAGAAACGATCATAACAAGACAAGTTTTGTTCAACTTTAAAAGCACAGAATAAATCATGAACATTTTTTTGTTGCCTTTCAGTTCTCAGTAAACTCCGATGGTGCGTAAAACTAATACTTTCCCCAAAAGTTTTTATCGCGCTTATTATTATATCTGGTGAACTGGATCTTGAGATATTTTTTTAGAGATCCGCTTGTAATCTCACTCCAAAACAATTGTTGAAAAGCGCTTCTAGTGAAAATACATGAATTACACAGTCACCTTCATACTAAATTGCGTTGACTTTATGAAAATTAAATAAACTATAGGTTACTAAAAAGATTTTATGAATCAAAATTCATAATATCATTATTGTTTGAGATTACTTTTGTAGACAAATGGTATCCTATGTCCTTCTCCAAAACACAATCTATCTCGTTGTTAAATATCATGAAGATTTGTTCAACTATTTAGTCGTGAAAATTAACAAACAAGGGTTTGTTTGTTAATGTCAGCATTAGGGTAAAAGTTGTAACCAGTGTATAAACTTGCTCTCTAAATAAACACGGTTAATTTATTTAGAAAGCAACTATTCACACAGTAGTTATATTCCCGTTTATTAGTTATTAGTATTGTGTTAAATAAGATACTCAAAACAGATAAAAAATTTAATGAAAATTTTGCGTATTAAATCAACTGGTAGGCTATTAAGACAGTTAATAGCTATTAGGTATTTAACCCGAGACGTAATATTACAGAAGTAATTATTATAAATCATTTCAAGTGTAAAGGCTCAACTTTGGGGCCGGAATGATTGGTTCAATAAATTGTGCCACAAACATGCGCAAAACATCAACAATTTCAGATACGGACTTGACACGAGGCAAATTAATGAACACCGGTCAGAGTGGATTTATTAGGGTACCACCACTGGAAAGTTATGTGGTACCAGCCTAACACAAGCTTCTGATCAATATACTCTTGAAGCTTAAATTAAATAATAAGTTGTTACGGATAGATACTTTAGCGAATGGAAAAAAAACCAAAAGGAGTTTTATCACTGGACAACCAGACAGACCTTTACATGTGGTAACATCAGGCAGTTAGAACAAAGCGCTTCGGCTCAACTTTCTGGTGTGCGCTGCCGGAAAAGGATCGTTTTTTTTCCTGAATTACAATCTGGGAGTCTGCAAGTTACGAGTGAATTGTTATCTTCTAGACAAGCATGCTCCATCATACGTGTCGTCACTACTTAACAACATGTGAGGTAATGGTCAACCGCGAACTTTTTTTACGAGAAGATACCCGATTGCGGACTATCAGCCGCGCAGTCAACTGGCGAAAAATGCGGCCGGCGTGTGGGATTCGCCAGGACAGGATGGCACTAGCATCTCTAGATAAAACTATATATGCTGTTGACACGCCACGGCTAGGGATACCCACTAAAATTCCTCAGCATTCCGTTCTTCGCCCTTAATGTCAGGGATACGAATCGGGAACGTTATAGATACGGCAACATCATGCTCTCTTATGCGCCTGTAACGCGCCACACGAGACGAGAGCTGAACGAGCGCAGTTTACGTCGCACCTGCACCTCGATAGCATATTGCGGGTGGGGGGGCCTTTACCCAGGGGATGTTCACGGTGTCCTAATGTCCAATATAGCCCTCCGGCACCGGCGCGTCCTCATTTGACAGAAGAGGAGCAAGAATATTTTCTCACGCCGATTCGTCTCTTCCTTCGCAAGCATTACACGGCCGCAAAAGAAGGAAACTGCGTCCTATTCAATCGCGAACCTATGCAAAAGTAAAAAAGGAATATTACTTTATTTTTACGATTCTATACCAATTTTAATAAATACAATTGTCATAGCTATCCCTGAAATCTGTTTTTCTTATAAATCGAGTATATACAAATGAAATGTTACAAAAAGGTATATTATACAGGTAGCTTGGAAAACATGTAACGGTGATTTTTATATATGTAACTGAAGGATTAAAATATAGACCGAAGATAATCCATGCCATCCATCCACTTTTAATTATTTACTTCTATGAAGAGAGAAAGAGAAAAATATTTGATTTAATAGCGACGTACATTGCTTACATGTGTCTTTAAATAATGGCATTTTTTGAGATTCGTACGCCGCGTTTTCAGTAAATAAATTTTATACTCAGGCTATTGCTGTGCTGGAATTATACCCGACACAACGTTGATTTTTAGTGCAAACTTCCTTTTAGAGTAATACCAGACCGACCCGATATTTTATTTCTTACATCTTTTTTCAAAGAACAAAATATTGTTTCGATACTTCTTATCTCAAAAGCTACTACAGAACTCAGCGGGTTTGAATTTTAAGTCTAGTCAATTCAACGAAATCCTAGTATTTATTCATAAAAGAAAAAGAAAATATGTTTCTCTTACGTCTAACAAAATGCTTAAACGTGTAAAACGTCAAAACATAATGCGAATCGCACAACGCCCGTCTAAATTACCTAACCGTGGTTCGGAGCGTCTACTAAAAGCATCTATTTAGTATTCAAACTTAGTACAGAACCTTGCCATTCAAATTGAGATATATACGGACCCGTGAAAAGGCTGTGTAGTTGTAAAACGGCACACTGAAGTTGAATGCGAACCAATTCTGTACCATGATGCCCTGTTGAGAATACATAAATGGCAGAACGTTTACATAACTTCCGATAAGCGAATTTTATTTAACGAAATCGGAGTGAGCTATTACATTCGAACTTCCAACGTCTTAATTCAATGTTTATTGATATCACTTACTAATGTTTATATTTTTAACTAGCTCATGCGAGCCACTTCTCCCAAGGAAACTCTTTAAATTTTCGGGATCAAAAGTATCCTATATGTTGACCACGGATGTAAGCTACCACTATACAAAATTTCATTTAAATCAGTCCAGTCGTTTCGGAAATAGCCGGTACAAATAGACAGACAAACAGAGAAACATTTTTTTTTTTAAATCTTAATTAGTCCTATTCTACTTCTTACATCCCCCTGACTCTGTTTTTGGCATTTTTTTTCGTAGTACAGAAATTTGACCTCTACAATTTTATTATATGTATAGATTACATGAGTTCAGAAGACAGGCAGATGGCCCATGTGATTGAAAGCGGTTAGCATCGCTATATACATTTGTAACACCAAAGGTGCTACTAACATACTGACTCTCTCTGAAGACTGAATCCTGGGCACTGATGCCGGAAGACAATTCAAGGTTGATATGGCGGCATACTCTAGACCAGGGATGGTATCCATCTAGAGAGGCAAATACCCTACCACCTGGCAGCGCACTTGTCCAGAGAACATTGTCTTCTTTATCCGTTCCTTCACGGACAAAACTAGTAGTCATGAATAGACTGTTGTACAATGAAGGAAGGTGTCATGTAATGAGAGTAGAAAAATGAACGTTAAGGTTGTATAGGCATATAGCGACAATGTATGAAAGCGGAATCACAGTTGGTATCTACTGGTGAAGCGCTCTCTTGATCAAATTGAAGATATTTTGAAGTTTTAGGTAAAAAGCACCTCAAACACACGTGCATGTATGAAGAGATTCATGAAAGTAGGTGAAGCGAAAGGTGTGTTTCAGGATCGTCGCAAGTGAAGATATCTCATCTCTGCCTATCCCCATGTAAACAAGCGTGATAATGTCTACATAAGTATGAATAGTAAAAAATCGAAGTGCATTACTTTTACCTACTTAGGTGTTGAGACCATAGAATTACAAGCTGGCTGAAAACATTTTATTGTTCATCATAAATCAAAACTAGATTCATAAAAAATAATTAAGTAGGTAGATGTGATTATAACTGCGAACAATTACTATAGATCCCTTATTGTACTGAGGATTGGAATCACTTTGACGATTTATTATTTCTAAGGATTTTACGATCTCGTAAAAAAACCTTCAAATAAAGTCCTTATTCAATTAAAGGGACAAAATTAAATACTTGCCATACTTACTTAAATCCGATTAGCGGAAGTAATCTAGATGAGCAGATTTCCTTGAGATGTTTTCATATTAATGAATTACTAAACTAAACTAAACACATGAAAAAGGTATTTAGTGTAAGTCTGGTAAAAAAAATATTTTGAAGTGAATTCTGCCAAAATTTAAGCCATGAGAACAAGACAAAGCTGCCTTTGGCAATAACTATGACCAGTATATAATTACAATAGCTGTACTAAGCAACTTGTTTATAAATAACTAGCTGTTAACCGCGATTTCACCCGCAATATTTTTTTATTCCTTTCGAACGAAGTAAAAACGCCACTAACGCTGGAATGCGGATTTCTTTATTTCTGATCTAAGCCCTAAAGATACATTTTTACATCCTTAGCTTATGTAAATTATGAATCATCAATGGCCGTTTCCTTATCTTACTACTATTCATTCACTGGTCTTGTTATCGGTTGGATTTTGACATTACATGTATGGAGCTCTATATGTAAAATTTTAACCGGTAGTAAGGCAAATGACCGGTCGGTAAGATATAGGAACCGGCTATAAGTTTCGGTCAGCAACTTATCATAAAAACATAACAGCAAACAGACTGAGATCTTTCGTATTTTTGTATAAGTGTATATATTCGTAATTATGGATTATGTTAGTACATACTAAAGGAAAAGTCACGATCGTATTTCGTTAATAAGAGACATTTTGGAAATGTTGGAAACGTGTAGGTATTATGTCTATAATATAAACAAGAGTAAATGCGGAGGGGCAAATCCCAACACGGACGTGATTTGAGCTTGGGAGGCGGCATAAATGGATCGAGAAGTAAGCGTTCGACGCTCTCGAGCGTTGGCAGGATTTGATCTTAGCTTTTGTACTCGCAACATTTGATATAAACATTTGTAGAAATAGAACGGATTATTTAGAAATGATAGTTATTTACCACATAATAATGCCAAATTATCTTTTCTTTATGATATTCTTTATTTCTGTATCGTTTCATTAGCATTTAGAAAAGAAATTTTCAAACCTCAGTCACGTGACTGAGGTTTAGGTTCCAAACTAAGGAGTGGCTGCGTATACGTATACGCGGCCACTCCTAAGTTTTATTTTGTTTGCTTTATAGTAGACTATAATGCTGACTACACCTTGTCAAATTTCGTCATTTGTGTATATAGATGTATTTTCTGAGAAACCTGAGTATGACATACATACAAAGATAGGTAGACGGATGGACATGTATTGAAGAAATGTATTTTTAGTTTATTTATATTTTAAAGAATAAAACATCAAAAAGTGAGAAAAGTAATCTATAACGACCTCTAGTTATATTAAGTTATAGTATTTATACGCTTCTCAATGTTACATTTTCACTGGGTGATTGTCATTCGTAGAATTTTTTTTATTCCTCTATACAAATATATAGATTGAGGATGTACGCACTTGTTCACTTTTGTTAATTAACCAATTATCATAAAATGTGCTACTATGTAGGTATTACAGGTAACGAAGATTGAGTAACGAAAATTGTAATATGTAATTGTAATTGTAATAACCATCGGATACACATTCGAAATGAACTCGAGTGACGTCGCGCAAAAAGTATTTCTATAAATACAAAAAAGAATTTATTAAAATATTTGCCGCTGAAAAATTTTTGAAGTTACATTTTTCCACTTTGAAGACTTGTATTTTCTCGTAGTAAAAACTTTTCCCCATAACTTTTTTGTGTTCATTGAAATTTGTTTGCCGTCCACTCGCCATTGAGGTATGGCCCGATGAAAACTTATACTTCACGAGCAATGCTTGCGACTTCGTTTCTGACTTATATTCGAAGAAACTTCCACTCGACTTTCTCATATAAAAAAAATACTTTACATGCCTACAAGCTCTGTTGCATAATTTGACGAGATTGTATTCCCGAGAAAAATAGCACAAAGACGAGTAATTCAAATTATTGATGTCTAGAGTTTTACTCACTCAAAATACTCCACTTACATAAAAACATAAATAGGTTGACGATCAAAAGTTACATGAAAGACTACCTGAATTACCCCCATGTATGTTTTACCAAAAATTTTAGTTTTCGGGTTATTAATTTTTTAATGTTTTTTGGGATATTAAGGCCGTATCCGCTTTAAATATTACTTATTTAATTTTTACGTATGTAAAACTAAGTCTAGATAAATTGTAATTTTATACGTAAAAATAATCAGCATCCTAACATTAATGCAAGTTACAAAATCCTGTTTGTAAAAAAGCGAACGATTCGGGTTCGAACTTACTTTCTAAAATAAAAATAGAAAAAATCAATTCCATACTTCTAATATATCGTTAAAATCTGCGCCAGACTTAAGGGGCCCCTTTTTGCTATAACCAGAATTCAAACGTACTAAAATAGAAATTTTCCAAGTTAAGATTTTATTAATAAACACTTGATTAATGTTACGAAATGGCGACAATCAACAAAAAATAGTTAAAACCTTGCGAGAAATGTAAACGTTTTTAATTTAATTTATAAAAAGAGAACAGAATACACACTATTGTTCACCAGATACACATGAAATAAACAATTTACAGTAGTCACATGAAAAAGTAGGAACAAGGTCGCCCACGACCTTATCGCTTTACATCAAAACATTCATTAAGATGGGAAGGAGTAGAAAGGGTAATTAGTATCCTATGCAACAGATGGAGAAATTGAGTATTCCGGCGAAGTAACATTGATAACTACTTGAGCTTTTTGCGATAATAATATTTCCTCAAACCAAATATAAACCTGATGCAAAAATGTTGAAGTCGCTCTAGTTAATTGAGTTGACGGTAAGGTCAAGATAATAGGTTTGGCTGTAACACGAAAAACAAACAACTAAACAATTTTTTTTTTTTGAGCAGACTGTTCTTGAATATTATAACACTTTATTGAGTTGCATATGTTACTCTTTTTGTCATGAATACAATGACTCAAATTACCATCCCTCTCACACACGCGTGGTTATCGGACACTAGAGTGGTATTTGTGACTTTATTTTTATGTTGTACTTTCACTTTCATCTATGGGAGTATAGACCCATTAATTTCCGAAGAAAATGACTATGAAATAAGAAGGTAGACGTAAAGACCGAGAGATATGATGACATTTTTGTCATCAAATCTGTCGGTTCCATATTTGCCTAAATGTCTAGGGAATCTTAAAAATAAATGCAAATAAAGTGGCGGGTAATAATGATATATAAATATAAATTACTCGATTATACTCTCTGAAATAATCCGCTATAAAATGTTTTAAGTAAAAATAAAGCGAGATAATGTTCGTGCAAAAAGACTGAATTACTTTTTCATTATCTCACAAACAAAGAAGAAAGAGAGAAACGGCAATCTTTAAAAGAAACAATTCCTTCATTACTGTGATAAAAGCTGTTTCGTTTCAGTTTTCAGGTATTAGATACTGCGTGCATAACGCCGACAAACCAAGGCTCACCTCTCATTGGTCATTACGAAAATGCCTATATTTCTCTATTCTCGAGGTACTTATATACATAAATTGCTTTTTTTTTGTTTTTTTATAGTTGCTTAAATAGGTGAATTAATCACCTAATTCACTGAAACACAGAGTTCCCGAGTTCGATACTAAATTTCGAAAACGCCCGATCCGTTATTTGCTCTGGCCTGGGTGTTTAGAAGCAGTGCCAAATTTGTCCGTTATATATTACGCATAACTCAAACATAAAATATGTGTGTATCTCTAGCCGATTACTAAAGTAAGTAATTTTGTCACTTCTAGATACGTCCATAAATAATGTGACTAATTAATGTAAAACATATTCCTGGTCGTCAATATATTTTTTTTATACAGTAATTGTTTATTCGATTAATTTAGATATTATTTTGTCGATTGTCCAAAACTCTACAAATCGGTCAAGTTATTTGTCAATATAGAGTCTGTTGGCTATCTTGGAAATGACTAAAGTCCACTATCTCATTCATTTTTTTGCCTTAAAGAACATTTAAACTAGAATATCCCATATCTCAAAAACTACTTAACGGATCTAGTTCAAATTCATTGTCCTTGAAAGTGGCATATTGTTTATTGTCATTTCCCATACTTTAAATGAAGTGTCCTACTATATTATCCCCGCAAATTGCTAATGCGCTAGAACCTTGTCAAATTAACATTCACGTGACGTCATCCTCAACTCGATATGTACGCGTACTCGCCGACGAAAATGGTGGCCAGGCGCAATAGCAATTTGCGGGGATCATAATTATGCTACTGACTGATTTTTTTCTACAATGTTGACATTAATAATACAGTAATCTGCTACAATAGCCGTTGCTACATTGAATTCAAAACGCCGAGATCGAAACCATCAGTTCATAGCCAAATCCAGGAAGAAGAAAAACAAACTCATTTTACATGTACATTCATATAAATCTGTAAAGAACTATGGCAATTGTATCATGAAAAGCTACTTACATAATATGTAACTCTATAGGTACATTATATAGAGTTGTTGAAACCGGCAGCCAGTTGCCAAAGCGATTGATGTGATTTCACGTGATAGCCATCAATGTGCGGTCATCCTAAAGATGAAACCGTAAAAGCTTTTGACAACCCACCGTAAAAAATGACAAAGGGACTTCATATGAAAAATCCTCCTTTTTATTTAGGTTTCCAGTCCGCTCGTAAAATGTAAAGCTTACTAATAAAATGTGCTCTTGCTAGATTTTTATGCTTACAGATGTTTTTTTAATAACAATAGAATTTAATTTGTCGCAAGCTATTTCCGTATGTTCCCCCATTATACGCTTTTTCCTTTCCGTCTGTCAAACTATGTCGGATATTCGTTGCTTCTTTGTTGAGTAATAAGGCGTTAAATTGATGAAATCGATTTACGGCGCCCAGACGGAAATGCAAAATAAAAATGCAAATTCTCTTGAGTATTACGTATAAATGTTTTTGTCTAAGCGTTTATAATTATATCGTGCACTTTAGTTCCTCTCATGTATATTTTTGTTATAATATCAAGACAGTTGTTTATTAAACCACTGATGACGACTCCTTTTTCACGTGTAACATTAATTTTTACAATGTATTTTAGGAGAAAAATCGATGTTTCATTATCTTTTCTTGTACATTTTATAATCAAATAACTGTATATGGTTTAAAATATACAATACTTAGAACAGACTATTGGATGCTTTTAAGAATTATATGCTTACCTGAAAATTCTATTGTAAGCGATTAATGTATTAGATAAGATTTGGCATTAAGATTTTTCAATAAATCATAAGTGTAACCAACAAGCTGTATTTATTTTCGAGTAATTAGAACAAAAAGGGATATTTTCAAAACTATAATTTTATTACAATCATCTTCTTTGTTGAAAAAACAAACCATTGTCCAGAATTGAAACCCACTATCTTATCATTACGAGACTATTATCACATCTACCAATAGATACATATGGAAACCTTATATGAGCAATTTGACGCGGAAGAAAACGATATTGGATATGAAATTACCATAATTTTACTCATTCGCTTCAATAATAGTAAAAAAGATATTTTTTGTAGCTGGAGTACAGCAGACAGGCAGACGTCCCACTTGATGGAAAGCGGTTATCGTAGCCAACCTTTGTAATACCGGAGATGTCATCAACGCGCTGTTGGCTTCGAAGAAATGTTATGACACTCTTTTTAAAAAAACCCCATATTGTAGCACTGTGGGAAAACCACGGCTGGGAGCTCATTCCAAACCCCCACGATGTACAAGACAAATATTATTCGAAAGAATCGTTTCGTACAAGAGCGAAGTGGTTCAAGCAAGTATGGATGAACACCCAGCCTACACCGTGTGGTGTGGTAATAAAGAGAAGATGAAGACACCATTCTGTACAGTTCCTTGGAAAACTTCTCTTAGTACAATCAGTTGAATACGCAGATATACGCAATGTTTCTCCTAAGGCTAAGCGTAACTAAGCCATCTGTGAGTATGGGATCGAGTTAAAAAGGTCGTCGATTGTTCGAACAATGGAAGTTAAAGAAATGTAGGCTCAGCTACAGAGTCGTATGTCGTTAAATTGTCGAAAAGCATTACTTTTAGTGTTGAATTACTCGATACTAAATAAGGGTGTCTAGTGTAATATTATTTTAGAGATAGAGCACCTGGGAGCCATTCTAATCCGACATAAACACGTAGTCTTGACTCTGTCTCGTTTGGCAATTACTCTAAAGTTGTAAGCGGTACCCAGAGTTCTCATTTCGGCAAAATAAATATAGTGCTCCTAATCCTTATTCTTGATATAACTGAAACTCCGATGTTTTATTTTCTTGACAATTGGTTACTACTGACAAATTGACGTTCACATCCGTAAATTGAATGTGATTAAATATATAAATGGTCTAAACGAAAGGAAAGACCACTGTTGCAGGCTGATTAGTCATAACGATTTATTATTACGGTTCCGTTTTCCTAATGATTCTTGATATATAAATAAGTTTTATTTAGCCTGC